>JARJCX010000125.1:0-491563 GCA_029282285.1 Mycena rebaudengoi
TCCAACCAGTGCTGCGGAACAATCACCTTTCTCAATTGCGCCGATGGCGAGGTGGAATGCCGTCAAGGAGGAAGCGCAGGCGGTGTCCAGATATACGGAAGGTCCCGTGAGATCGAGGGCATAAGAGATCCGGTTCGCAGTTGCAGATGGAACGAAAGAGAAACTCCCATCCCCGTCCCAAAGTTCGGTCATCGTCTTGTTCGTCAGATAAAATAACGAGAAACATGAAATAAATCACCTGGGCCTGAGGTCTGTTTCCACTCACAAAGCAACCTATTTTCTGCCCCCGGTACTCGATGCCGGAATCCTGGAGGGCTTGGAACGCCAGATCCAACCAACGCCGCGCACTGTAAGGGGTGACGCGCGCATCTCTGGTGCTGACCCCGAACGCGAGGTTGTCGAAGCTCGTAGCGTTCTTCAGAAAGGCCCTTGGATAGGAACCTGAACTTCCGGCATAACTCTAACACATGCGCAATGAGAGTCACGCTCTCACGACGAGAACATACTTGACATACTGGATGAAATCGGGCAAGACATTCTTCAGCGGTTCCTGGGCCGTACCGCCGGCCAGGAGGAAATTCCAGAATGACGCGTAATCAAAGTCTTCGGGAGAACAGGCCCCCGACGGCAGCTGTGCGGCGATTCCAACCTCGTAAAGGTTAGCCGGTGGAATAGCGTCGTGAGGCTGGAGCGGAGCATACTCACAATAGCAATCTTATCTTCAAGGCCCATGGTCACTTGTACCATCGTCGACAGCTGAATTGTGCGTTATATACCGTTTACACATGTTGTAACCGTGCATTCAACATGCCAGATATTATTACGGCTATTCGACATGCCATCGGAAATCAACTAAATCCGAGTTTTTGAAATACTTACGGCAGTACTTGAGAAAATCTAGACTTCCACCCCAGACCCCGCCCGCTGGGCGCGGAGCCGGGCACACGCAGCTATAATCCACTGCGTGGCGCCACTGCACTGTGTGGTGCTGGCGCCTGCGGCGCCGTTTGATCAGAGTTTAAAGCGCGTACTGATTTTGCGCTGATTTGCGATCAATGTGTCGCTGATGCCGGCGAATGTGTGTGGATTTTGATGTAATGTGTCGTGCGAGAATGCGGTTAATCCCGGACTACAGCCCCCAACAGTGCCGCATGGTCTTACGCTTCTTTTGTTGGGTCGTGAAGCTCTTTATCAGACGTCCTCTGAGGCCCCCCATAAGGTAGGTCCGCGCAAACTGCCAAAATGGCCCTCAAATCCGCTATTTTTGGGGCGGATTCGGGCCTGATTATCTCTTATTGAACCATCAGACCACTCGCAAATCATAGAGGTCATCTCACTGAAACATTATCATGAGGTATGCCGCTGGTATTTCGCGCATGTCAGTAGTCAGGGAGTGTCCACGAATGCATCGGTTCACCTGGAGAACGTGGTGTGCATGCCAACTGGCTGCGAAATTGCACAGAAGGTCGCATTCCTGTATGATCCCAGTTTATGGATTTCGGCTGGTGGCCCCCTAACGCCGAGTCGTGCTACGTTTTGGAAGGCAGTTGGACTCGGTTCGTTGCTGCTAGTTATGCCTGTTACAACATTGACCTTTCAAAGGGTCAATTCCAGCGACACTCGGCATGGAGGGAGAGTTTGTTCGCATCTTTAGTGGATCGGACGAGAGTTGGGCCTGGCTTGTCCAGGCGAATCACATCTTTAATTGTGCTAAGATCTCATCGAAGTGTAGGCGTACATGATGTACTCATTCTCACACTTCATGAACTTGCCAGGAATATGGCAGGAGGACTCATTTGGCTCTGATACTGTGCGAATGCTTTGGATGCGGAGCAAGAGGCTGTCACCGGCGTTCTCGGCCAAATCCACTCCTCCCTTAGCCTCGTGGGAAGGTGGCGGTGCAGGACCCAACGGGATTTTGCAGCGACACGATATTGGCACCCAGAAAAATTATTTGGCAGTGGGTGAATGCGAGAAGACTGATTTTTCTCCTGAGGTTGTGCACTACAATAGCAACAAGGTTTTAAAAAACGGTCAAATCCCTTAGGGTCTTGCACCGCCACCTTCCCACGGTTAAGGGAGGAGTGGATTTGGCCGAGAACGCCGGTGACAGCCCCTTGCTCCGCATTCAAAGCATTCACACACTATCAGAGCCAAATGAGTCCTCCTGCCATATGGGCGATGCAGATTTGCTTGAAGCAACCCTGAACTGGAAGGTTGTCATTGGCGCACAATTCACAGGCATTATTATTTCGGCTCTATTTTCTATCTATGGACACTATATGCTGTAAAGTATGCACTAGGAATGTATTACTAGAATGTAGGATATTGACTGCCTTCAGCACCTTTTCTTTCTTTCAAACGGCAGTTGAACAGTTCTCGTAACAACGCAATGAAGTCACACGGTCGAACCCACACGTTCAATGGAATTAAGATGGAAATTTAACACGTTTCCAGTGGCAGGAATGCAATTATTCTCTTGCCACTGAACCCTTCAACACCTCCGTCAATCCAATTTAAACCACACGGATTTTAGAACTGTTTTGTGGTAAATTGAAGCAAATTTCGACTTTTGTGTTAACTGGGTTGAGACCATGGAATGTCATGATTCATATCCAGGCTCAGAGGTAGGGAAAGAGCCCTCGTCGATCAGGATCCTATTCTTGCTTCAGAGGGAGAGAAAACAATATGAATTCTCAGCCTAATGGGACGTGCATGTTCGAACCCCCCGAGAGAGCATATATCGGCCGAACTGCGAAAGAAAGAAGGGGCTCATTGTCGGGTTTAAAAACGAAAAAGAAAAACAGCCCTCGTGGATGAATCGGCACATCCCCCAGTGCACATAAGCACAGATCCATAATGTTTTAAATGGGAGGCGGGGATATGAACCTCGAGCTGCAGGCCCGTAACGGCGAACTGCAATTTTTCTCATGCAAGAAAAGCATGAACCAGCATATTTCAGAGGTATGGAAAATAGCTCTTTTAGATGAGACGGTACATCACCCATTGCGCATGCTTGAATGCTAACAATAAAAGTGGGAGTTGGAGGTTCAAATCCCCCCAAGAGCATAAGGTCGGTGTAACGGATTTTTCTTTTCAAGCTTTTATGCCGTGGACGAGGAGGGACCGGGACTGTGAGCTCGTACCACAGGTTATAACTGAGGGTAGCCCTTCGCGCGCTGCCGACGTGGGAATTATAAGGGTAGGTTGCGGTCCGAATGTGCAAGGGAAGGACATATAGCCTCATACTCAGGCTTCGATCACGGCAGTTGGTATCCTCTGCCTGGATTCAACGATACACAATGTAATTGGCGAAGACCTTTTCTTTCCCAGCTAGAACTAGGTAGACTTCTGTGCACTGCACCACGAATATTCCAGGATGGGCATCCGAAGCGGGCGCGTGTGCAAGTAAAGTTTATGGATAGATATTTTTTTGAGATCTGGCTTCCGGCCAGGCCCTCATCAGAGTCTGCAACCAGGAGAATTAGATGCTCTTTGTGTCGATTTCCATGAAGACTGTGCGAGTAAGCAGCAAGGCTGAGGAAGCTGTTTGGGCCGGATCAACTCGGATTGCTTGCAATAAGTTTGATCCGCACACCGCCATTTCCTCAAACGACGAACTCGGTCCCACCACTCCTGCGCAGTACACGATGGGACCAATGGCATCCAGGAATTACTCGTGCTGCTGGCACTAAATGCGTCCATGTCACCTCCGCAAGATCTTTTCAGTTATCGGCCACTCCCCGACCTGCGCACGCGGCGCAGGTGTAGCGTGTCGATGTTCCCCTGTCCCGAATGGAGAGACGCGTGCCGCTTTCACTCTCCACAACTTCCCAGCTTGAAGACACCCCAGACACCGCCGCTCTTAGGCGGTCAGCGTATACAATCTCAGCCGCCTTCACAAGCTCTGCTGTCGCGAGGAGAAGTGCTTGTGCGCTCGCAGCACGCCGTACAATCTAACGTGCGTCGCCGCGATTCTGTAGCAGATGCGCAGTTGACGTGCCATTGCAGTACACACAACGCCCAGGCGGGGCCGTATGCGCGGAAGCCCCTCCTTGCCGCGCCACTCCTCGTATTCGTTGCCTCCAACCTGCAGGTCGTCGAGCAGCGGGCCTTCAAAGTCCTCCAGCTGCTCACCCTCGGCGCCAAGCCCCAAACATCGGGCGGAAACTGATCGACATTCGTTTGTCTCTGAATGCCTTCGGCCGGGTCACTGCATCGCCTCCAAGCGCCCGGCGCCCGCGCACCAGCATTATCACCAGCCTCCAGCACACGCCGCTCCCCGTCCTCAAACACGCGCATCATCAGCTCCGGCAGCGCGCGTCGCATCTCCCGCACGTCCGCATCCAGCACGAACACGTTGTACTCGAGCGGCGCTTCGGGCGTACCCTTCCTGCCATCTTCGCTCTGGGTTATTGTCTGAAGCACCACAGTACCTCATGAGCGATGCGATCGTTTGCTGGGGCGCATGGATACTCTACCACAACAACCTCAAAGTGCTCATTCTATGTCTGCTCGGCAGCTTGGATGCGTCGCAGTCTCCCTTGTTATAATGTGCCGTTACTTACTTATATCGTGCGCCGGCTGGAGCGACGACGCACATGACGTTCGGGGCGCTGTGGCTCTTCGGCGACGAGAACTTCGACATCATGGTCCTGCCACTGTTTGTCACCAACATCGTCGCCACCTACCTCCTGGCCTACAAAATGTGGTGCGTATCCATTGTGGCCAGCCTCCCCGCGCATTCATGTGAATTGGCGCTGCAAGCAATATCGGTAGCAGATCAAGGTGCAGATCGACCTCCCGAAGAACAAGAAAACGAAGGTCGAGCGCATCCTCGTCTTCCTCACCGAGTCCGGGATTCTGGGTGCGCCTTCCCTTGTCCGCGATGTTCTTCGTGTACTTATCTGTTCACGCACACCAGATCCCCTTCCTGTACACGATTCTCACGAACCAGGGCGAGGACACCACGGGCTACAAGATCGTCGTGAATATGATCTCGCAGCTCTCCGTGCGCCCTTCTCCCTCTTTTTCTTTCGCCTTTCGGTGTCTAACGTCGCACAGGCGATCTACCCCGTCATCATCGCCCTCCTCGTCTCGCTCGACCGCACGAACCTCGAGTCCACCGTCATCGGCATAAGCACCAACACCGACTCGGACTCGATCCACTTCGTTGGCAACACCACGGGTTCGGGACGGCCGGCACCGGGACGATGGGGACGCTGCGCATGGGCGTGCCGATCCGCCTTGCTGATACGTCGCGCTCCAGCGATGTCGATCTCGTGGTGGCGGAGAAGGAGGAGAAACAGAAGGAGGACGGCGCCGCGGAGCCGGCGGTACCGTTTTGGGGCTAATTTAACCGTTATTTTGAGACTAGGTTACCTATCTTGTGAGGAGAGGGCTAATTATCTTACGAGGAGCGAAGAGAAGAGAAGAGCGACCGTTTTGTAATGCATTAATATTCACGCGTCCCGTTGGGATGCTGCGTGCGGCTCCGCGGACGTACATATTCTTGCGAGTACATACTAACTATATTATTCGATGCCGGATGCATCAACACGACTAGCGAGGACTGTTTTGGTTTCACAAGAGGAGGCTTATATTGAGGTCCGACAAGAAGCCTCGTGGTCTGGATGACGAGCAAGTAAATAGTTGCGGCTTCAGCTTCGAATCCCCCCGCACTTTCAAGTTTCGTGATTCGTCTTTCAGCTGCATGTGAAAATTGTGAAAAAAGACAGGACTTTATCCAGGTTCAAGCTACGTATGTCAGCTCTCGTGCACGAACCCATTTCACATAATTCGAAGCTGTGAACCTGCATTTGAGTCGGTGATCAAATATGAACAGGAGCCGGAGGTTCGAATCCTCCGGGGGGTATGAAGGGCAGGCAATGGAGGTGTATTTTCTGGATCAGAGAAGGAATTTAGAAACATTAACACAAGCATATCCAGGGTCACTCCGCAAGCGTATGACAGGTTGGTGTCTATGTTATCTGCGCATAAAACCACGTTAATTGAAAAGCCAGCACGCCTGCCCGGCCGATATTATATACGACCTCCCCTGGAAGTAAGTAAGCGCGGGACAATTATAAATGGATCCGCCGGTGGGACGTGCAATTCTTGGTGCTCCTGGGTTGCGTTGTGGAGTCAGCGAGGTTGAAATACGCCAAACTTCGCGCTCGGTGTGGAGACCCCCAAAAGAAGAAAAACGACGCGCTGGAGCAGTAAATTCGCATGGCGAGCTCTGTCAGAAGGTGGGCCCAGAATCTCGCTGTTGGATGGTGTTTAAATTTTGAGGCCATTTTCTTTTTCCCCTCGTTGAAATCTTAGCAGAAAGTTTCAGGGGGCCTGCGGAGTCCCTCAGTGCTCAAAGTGAAGCGCGACAGGCTGCGGAGAGTTGAGCGGTTCCGTACAGTAACAGAAGCTCGGAAGTGGCAAGAAGGGACACGAACCAAAAACACGAACATGTGGTGAACTGTCGAGCCGGATCAATTCGGAGTACACGTTGACAATAAGTTTGATTCGCAATGCTCCTCTCTTCTCTTCTCCAACGCCGACCTCGCTAAGGCACATTGACTCTGAGGGCACAGCAGGCCTTGACGTTAATCTCTCTTCGGTATTCGGCCCACCCTCTATCCAACGCTCCGCTCACCCGTGCTCCAGTATATCGAAGTCGCGTCGCTCACGCACTCCATAGAGGATACCGTCCACACCCCCGGCCCGACTGCTAGTGGTTTTCTTTTTCTTGCTCATCACTGCACAGGAACAAAACGATAATTCGACAAAGCATCGTGAGAAACTCTCCACAGCTTCGAAACTATTCATAGGTCGCAATGCTGTTATAGCGCTTAACATCTCTCCTTCCTACCTCCACCATCCATGGATAACGAAGCCCACTCTGAGCTCGAGCTACACGATGGATCGACCGACGAGAGCGAACCTGGAGAAACCGAGTATGTGCCGCATCGTCACCTTCTCGTTGGAGAGACCGAAGGCCTTCCAGGTCTCCAGGCGCTTTCTTCCCCAACGCACAGCATTTCGTGGTAACGGGCGGAAATTTTACAAATATAAATCGTCCTGTTCCTTCCGGTCACTACTACGATTTAATTGTAAAGGAAGAGTTTTTGAGATTTCGACAGATTATCGCCGACTCCCGATGGGGGACCTAGATCTTCGTGCTGAACTATGCCTGGACAACTGCACCTCGGTTGCATATCGCAGGGGAAATCGACAACAAGCTTTCGTGAGGCGGATGTGTTCCGCTCGCGTACCCGGCATCGATTCAAAGATGACGGTGGCCCTGTATCAGGGAAATAATGCTGAAATGGTGCGTTTTACCATCCTACTGAATGCAAGTTAATTGTATTTGAAAGGAATGGTGGGAGTACATTAAACGGCATTCGTGCCTTCGGTGGGTTAATACCACGGAAAAAGGCTTCATCTCTAATTTCAGTAGCCACCCAAATTTCGTACAGATTTATGGCACGGCGAGCTCATCTGGTATACATGCTGCTGTGTTTCATGACGGTTCGTGAAGTGTCTTGTGTACTGCGCGAACTGATTATTCTGAGGACAATAATTAGACTTGATTCCTGCAAAACAAATATTCCAGAAGCACAGTGGGTCCCATTTGGCGACTGTATATCTCTGGGATCAGCTAGTAAAGACTTCCACTAGGCTTCGTTTACCCCGCTTGACTCATATTCTCACAGGAAACAGAGTTCACTGTGCGAGAATTGTGTAATTTATGTTTCCCATTTTTAGTTGGTCCCTCCGGATAGAATGCCTACTATTATATGAAATCATATTCAGAGACAGAGCTGGTGAGCAACGCGTTGAAGCAGTACTTTTGCATTTTTCACTGCTATTATTTCTGCAGGATTATTGGGGGTCTACGATGTGGATACGACGTTCCACAGGCCGCCTCTGCATTGAACTCGTAGTACCCAACTACGACGGCAATCCGATCACCAGTGGATTCCGTATAGACAGCGAGTCCCGGTCGCTCGGAACATCATTTCTTTTTGAACCACCAGACCACTCGCAAATCATAGAGGCCATCTCGATGGAACACTATCATGCGATATGTAGCATATACTTCGCGCAGACTGATACTCCGGAGGTTTCCCCGAATACCTTGGTTCACCTGAGGAGTGTCGTATACATGCCAGATGGCTGCGAAATTCCACGGCAGGTTTCATGCCTGTCTGATCCCCAGTTTCAGGATCTCGGCTGGCGGCTTTGGGATGATTGGGACAGCGACGAGGGTTACCAGGTTATCGAAAGTGGCTGGATTTTGGAAAGCGGATGGACTCGGTTAGTTGCCGCTGTTTATGCCGTTACAACATTGACCTTTCAAAGGGTTGTTTCCAGCGACATTCGGCACAGAATGTTCCAACGCGAATTTGTTGCACCGGGCAATAGTGCCTGGCTGGCTCAGGCGAATCACATCTTTGAACGGGCCAAGATCCCATCGAATTACAGCGACTACAGTAGGCCTACGTGATAATGTACTCATTCCCGCACTTCATACATTTGCCAGGATTCATAGACTCCGTGGAATATCAGTTGTATCTTTCCAACGAGGATGATATCCCTGCCGGATACCTATTCCTGTGTCCCTTGCAGGATCTACAGGGCAATTCCCCCTCAGAGTTCCGAATTCCGGCCTGCTTGGCATACTGGTCCCTCGATCCATCCGGTACAGAACGCCTGGGTTCAGAAGAAGCGGAAAGACTTGGTTTTCCGTCATTTACAGTGCAAATATTTATCGAGACACGTTCCTGGGATGATGCTGTCTACGCCGGTATCCGCAAATTTCACCAAGCCAAAGGTTTCGATCCGTACAGCCAAGATGTCGCCCGTGAGTTTCGCTATCCGCTTTACAAAGTCTGTGGTAAGACTGATATACTATGCCGTGTCACAACTCTCTGATTTCCATTAATGTGGCTCAGGTCATGAGATCGAGGTCTCTGACGACGAAGTGCCCAGGGGTGCATATTGTGAAGAAGTAACGGAGCCAACTGGTGCGCCATTTAATAATATGCTGCTTCTGTATTCTATCATTCACCGGATATCAGAATCGAATCAACGCTCCTACAAAATTGACGATGCAGATTTGCTTGAGCCAACCCTGAGCTGGAAGGTTTTCATGGGCGCACAATTGGGAGGCATTATTATTTCGACTTTATTTTCTATCTATGGACACTATATGCTGTAAAGTATGAACTATGAATGTATTACTAGAATGTAGGATATTGACTGCCTTCAGCACCTTTTCTTTCTTTCAAACGGCAGTTGAACAGTTCTCGTAACAACGCAATGAAGTCACACAGTCGAATCCACACGTTCAATGGAATTAAGATGGAAATTTAACATGGTTTCCGGTGGCAGGAATGCAATTATAACCCTTCAACACCTCCGTCACCCCAATTTAAACCACACGGATTTTAGAACTGTTTTGTGGTAAATTGAAGTAAATTTCGACTTTTGTCCTAACCGGGTTGAGACCATGGATGTCATGATTCATATCCAGGCTGAGGGGTGGAGAAAGAGCCCTCGTCGATGAATAATACATCACCTAACGGAGGATTTAATTGGCAAGCGGGAGTACGAATCATCCCGAGGGCATGTATGTCTGTAGTTGTTGAGCCGCTTTTTGCCTTCTCTTGAAATCTTCCTGGCAGGAAGGAAATTTTGAATAGATAAGATGATATCCTTGTCCAGATGAATGGGATATAACCCTCGTGGATAAATCGGTACATCGCCCAATGCACATAAGCAGACCATGCTCAAAAAAAAAGAAGTCTGATGTTAAATGGGAGGGGGTTCGAACGCGTGGCAAATCGGGATTTTCCCCTCCCTTCGCTATGCGAGAGAATGGGATGTGGGATCCCATCCGTTTCTTAGAAGGGGAGAAATAACTCTTCTGGATGAATTGCAACATCACCCTTCAAATAGTCATCTCCCGGTCTGCATGGGACGTGCAGATTCGGATCCCTCGAGAACGCCGAACTGTATTTTTGCCGCGAAGGCGAATGAGAAAGGGGGCTCATTTTCAGGCTTAAAATGCAAGCAAACAGCCCACGCGGATGAATCGGTACACATGAGCAGAAATCTACCGTGTTCAGAATGGGAGGCGGGGATGTGAACCCTCAGCAGGGCACGTAACGGCGAGCTGCATTTTTTCTCAGGCAAAAAAAAGCATGAACCAATGTATGTTCAGAGGTATAGAAAATAGCTCTTGTAGATGAAATGGTACATCACCCATTGCGCGCGCTTGATACACCATCGATAAATCTGAAAGTTGGGGTTCGAATCCCACTAAGAGCATGATTGGTCGCGGGCTTCTTTTTTCAAGTTCAAGTTCTTATGCGGTGGGCGAGGGACCGCGGGCTCATACCAAGGTTTAGACTGAGCGAGAATATTAGCCCCTCGCGCAGCGAACGTGGAAATGAGCAGGGGAGGTGGCGGACCTAACTTGTTTTGCTAAAAGGAAATATAGCGTGTAGGATGTCCAGCCTTAGAACGTGGCAATTGAGCGGTATCCTCCGCCTGGATTTCTGGGTAGACTGCTGTGCACCGCACCGTGAATATTCCAGAATGGGCATCTGAAGGGGGCGCGCGTCCCGTTCCAAGGAATGTTTATGGATAGATCTTTTTATCAGATCTGGCTTCCGGCCAGGCCCTCATCCGAGGCTGCAAACAGATGGCTCTTTGTGCCGATTTCCATGAAGACCTGGAAAGAAAGCAGCAAGAAGGTCGGTCGATTTAGGCCGGATCAACTCGGATTCCTTAATAGGTTTGATCCGCACACTTTTCTTCCCGCCATTTCCTCAAACGACAAACTCGGTCCCACCGCTCCCCGCTGCGCAGTACACGATGAGACCAACGGCATCCTCATCCGAGCTCACCTTTGGAACTGAATGCGACCATGTCACCTCCGCAAGATTTTTTCAGTTAGCGGCGCAGGTGTAGCGTGTCGATGTTCCCCTGTCCCGAATGGAGAGGAGTGCCGCTTTTACTCTCCACAACTTCCCAGCTTGAAGACACCCCAGACACTGCCGCTCTTAGGCGGTCTGCGTATACAATCTCAGCGGCCTCCACAAGCTCTGCTGTCGCGAGGAGAAGTGCCTGTGCGCTCGCAGTACGCCGTACAATCTAATGTGCGTCGCCGCGATTCTGTCAGACGCGCAGTTGACGTGCCATTGCAGCACACACAACGGCCAGGCGGGGCCGTATGCACGGAAGCCCCTCCTTGCCGCGCCACTCCACATGTTCGTTGCCTCCAACCTGCAGGTCGTCGAGCAGCGCGCCTTCAACGTCCTCCAGCTGCTCACCCTCGGCGCCATGCCCCAAACATCGGGCGGAAGCTGATCGACATTCGTTTGTCTCTGAATGCCTCCGGCCGGGTCAACGTGCGTACCCTTCCTGCCATCTTCGCTCTGGGTTATTGTCTGAAGCACCACAGTACCTCATGAGTGATGCGATCGTTTGCTGGGGCGCATGGATGCTCTACCACAACAACCTCAAAGTGCTCATTCTATGTCTGCTCGGCAGCTTGGATGCGTCGTCCCTTGTTATAATGTGCCGTTACATCGTCGCCACCTACCTCCTGGCCTACAAAATGTGATGCGTATCTATTGTGGCCAGCCTCCCCGCGCATTCATGTGAATTGGCGCCGCAGGTAATATCGGTAGTAGATCAAGGTGCAGCTCGACCTCCCGAAGAACAAGAAAACGAAGGTCGAGCGCATCCTCGTCTTCCTCACCGAGTCCGGGATTCTGGGTGCGCCTTCCCTTGTCCGCGATGTTCTTCGTGTACTTATCTGTTCACGCACACCAGATCCCCTTCCTGTACACGATTCTCACGAACCAGGGCGAGGACACCACGGGCTACAAGATCGTCATGAATATGATCTCGCAGCTCTCCGTGCGCCCTTCTCCCTCTTTTTCTTTCGCCTTTCGGTGTCTAACGTCGCACAGGCGATCTACCCCGTCATCATCGCCCTCCTCGTCTCGCTCGACCGCACGAACCTCGAGTCCACCGTCATCGGCATAAGCACCAACACCGACTCGGACTCGATCCACTTCGTTGGCAACACCACGGGTTCGGGACGGCCGGCACCGGGATGATGGGGACGCTGCGCATGGGCGTGCCGATCCGCCTTGCTGACACGTCGCGTTCGAGCGACGTCGATCCCGTGGTGGCGGAAAAGGAGGAGAAGGAGAAGGAGGACGGCGCTGCGGAGCTGGCGCTACCGTTTCGGGGCTAATTGAATCGTTATCTTGAGACTAGGTTACCTATCTTGTGAGGAGAGGGCTAATTATTTTACGAAGAGCGAAGAGGAGAGAAGAGCGACCATTTTGTGCATTAATATTCACACGTACCTTGTGGTGCTGCATGCGGCTCCGCCCGGTCCCCATCGTAGAGATACGCCGTCTTCTGTGCACCGTGAGTACATGCCACTTCACTTTACAGTAATCAGGCGTGTTCACAAGGAGCTACTACCCTACTTCAGTCCACTGCCTCTCATTGGCCGTACACTCCGCCACAACCTACGATCTCAGCCGCTTGCGCAACATGTATGGTGCGAAAAGATGTTGCCTCTGGTGTGTGTGTGCTCCTTCTCAACAACCTCGCACGCGTTATGCGCTGCGTATTCCACTCTTATTCATTCACCTACGCTTATTATTACTTACCCAGCGCTCCGGTACTCGACTCGCACCTCAAGTCCTCTTTTTCCCATGCATGCATGTCTGAGCCGTTATTTTCTCCCCTACCACGGCACCCGCGTTTTCACAACTTTGCATCTCCCATGGATGCGGAAGAGTACCTGAAGTGCTCGTGCATTTTCTTCGGCTCCATCCCCTGTTCGCTCCCATTCCTCCTGCTTGTCGCATGCGCTGGCTGCCATTGTGCCGAGAGGGGCCCACGTACATACGGGAGTCCTGCCCCAAGAATAACTAATCCGCGGATGTATTGCATACTCTATCGAATTTACAGCCCCCACGTTATCATTCATCCAGGCTCACCCACCTGCGTCAATGCTGCTAGTAAGCCAAACCCAACCTCCAGTGCCTCATCCGATCATCGCTCCTCCTCCTCGCGTACGATACACGGCCCGGAGGCGTGCGTCCACCTCGAACGCACTCCTCTATTCCCGCCTCATGGCGCGCGATGTAAAATGCAGTCTCACGATCCTCGCGAAGCACACTGCAGCCTACCCAATCCAACGCACCCGCTCCAGGCCAGGCATACGCAAGGACTACTCTTTTACGCGCGAAGCTGATCTACATATCACACTGCGCGTTCCCCCCAAAAATAAAAACCCAGCTTCCCTGCCTTGCCGTTTGTGCGTGTCAGACCCGGGATAGGATACCACTGCACTACGTTGCTCGAGCCAAAAGGTGCGCCGCGCCTTATTTAACTCATTTAATCTCCTTTTCTTTCTCTTCTCTTCTCTTCTTTCTTCATTTCGATTTTCCTGTTTCCGGCCTACAGGCATGGACGGCTCCGGGCGGAGAACTGAGGGGTTATTCGTTTGCGGGAGACCTCGCGCGGGGAAGCACCTTGGAAACGCATCCCCGACTTGAGGCGAGACGCAACTCGACACACCGCATCGCAGACACCGCCGCATTCGCGGGAGGCTGTCGTGCGCTCTTCGCCGTCCGTTCTGGTGGTCGGTTGAGCGACTCGTTCTCGCGTTCACGCTCGGGAATTCGGTCGCTTTCGTTCAGGCTTGAGACTGCGGGTGGAGGATGGGCTGGGCTAGTGAATCGAGAGTGGTAGTTGGATCAATGGAATATTGCTACAAACAACGGTTGGTTTATTATTCCAACCCTGCCCCCCAACGAAAGACAATAGTGCGGCTCATTCCGACATCGACCAGCTGTCATTTTTTAATTGCAAGAGAAGGGAATGTGGATTCCTCTCGGGTTCGGAATGAAACCATGCGGCCCTCGTGGATGAAGTTGCACCAATTACCTTGCTGATGATGCCCTCGGGGGGATATGATCCCCGCCTCGCACTCACGCGGATACGTTCCCCACTCTCTCAGTTGGCCGTAATGTGAATCTATTCTTCATGTACACCTTGGAGGGTGGTTTTTTTTTAATTAAGAAAATCAATAAAAGGCATTTTGTTGTCCAAGAGAAGAGCTCCCGGCCCGTGTATTTTTTGAACCACAACTTTTGACTTGTTTTTTTATATAAAAAACCCGTGTGAAATGAGCGCAAATTTGTAGACCAATTGGTCAGCAGATTTTAGGTTTACTGAAGTTGGATATTGGATGTTGATGGGTTGTGTGTGCTGTTATAGATATTGCAGTCCCTGTGTTATTAATATTATTCATGAGAAACATGAGGATTGGGTGAAAATGATTATGACGCAGTGACAGCTATGAGTCTAACAGCTATTTGGGCGGATTAACACAGCAACTGGACACAGCATCGTGAGAAACTCTCCAAAGCTTCGAAATTATTCATAGAACGCAATGCGGTCACGGCGCTTAACATCTCTCCTTCTTACCTCTACCATCCATGAACGACGAAGCCCACTCTGAGTTCGAGCTACACGATGGATCAACTGTTGAGAGCGAACCTGGAGAGACCGAGTATGTGCTGCATCGTCGCCTTATTAAGCGAGAGGCTGGATGCCTCCCAGATCTCCAGGCGCTGTCTTCTCCAACTCACAGCATTTCGTTGTAACGGGTGGAAGTTTCAAGAATATCAACATAAATCGTCCTGCGCCGACGATTCCTCCCGGTGACTACCCATTTAAATTGCAGAAGAAGAATCCTTGAGAACTCCACAGATTTCCGCCGACTCCCGATCGGGGACCTCGATCTTCGTGCTGAAATATACTTAGACGACCGAAACTCGGTTGTATACCGTAGGGGGAACCAAGCCTCCGCGAGACGGATGTATTCCGCTCGCATTCGCGGCATTGATTCAAATATGACGGTGGCCCTGTATCAGGGAAATAATGCCGAGGAGGTGAGTTGCAGCTGCGACCCCACTGAATCCGAGCTAATCTTGTTTCGAAGGATTGGCGGGAGGAAATTCAACGGCATTCATGGCTTCGGTGGGCCAATAGCTCGCGGGAAAAAGCTTCACATTTAACTTCAGATGTAGCCATCCGAATTTCGTCCAGATTTATGGCACGGCCAGCTCATCCGGTATACATGCTGCTGTGTTTCATGACGGTTCATGCAGTGTCTTGCTCAATACGCCATCTAACTATCGAACGGACAATAATTAGACTTGGTTCCTGCGAAAAGAATATTCGACAAATACTGCGTGTCCCATTTCGCGACTGTATATCTCTGGAATCAGCTAGTATGGACTTCCACTAGGCTTCATTCACCCCTCTTGACTTATATTCTCACAGGAAACAGAGTTCACTGTGCGAGGATTGTTTAATTTCTGCTTCCCATTTTTAATTGGACCCTCCGGATAGAATGCCTACTATTATATGAAATCATATTCAGAGACAGCGCTGGTGAGCAACCCGTCGAACCGGCACTTCTGCATTTTCACAAATCTCGGCTGGACTGTAAATAAGGCCCAGTTCATGACCGTTCCTGTAATTAATTTCAGTTAAAAGTAAAATACTCGTTACTGAGCGGGGCTCCTAGGTCTATGCGGTCACTTTAGTACTCGAGGTGATTTCGAACCATAGCTCCGCTGCCAGTCTGACTGAGCTGACTGGACTGAAAGTTACTTGTTGCCTGCTCGTCCGATCGGTTCAAAGAGCGACCATTCCACGTCGCTGCACCTGAATGTAAACGCTTGGAATTTTCACAGAATGTATCAAGAATACGGTATACTCGTACTCAGGAATGTGCCTTAAATGCATGAATATGGCCGGTGTTGGGCCGGTGATTCCGAAACTTGACACGAGACCTAGAGCTTCAGAGTACATGGTTCATATCAAGTAGTGTATATGTAGGTACGCAATGACTTGTCAATAACGCATCACTTAGTACTCCAAAAGTCCCTCATCGGCGATCAGTGCAATGTATTATGTCACGGGAGCAACACGGGAGTGACAACCACTGTGACGGTCTCCTTTACCCCATCATGTCTACCGAATTCGAGGGCTTCCTGTTCGAGGACCTGGAGGGCTATGAGGCTACTTCGGCGTATACGTTGGGTGGTCTTTGTCCTATCCGACTCGGCTGCGATCTTGGCTCACCGCCGCGCTACCGCATCATCGCTAAACTTGGTTATGGTGCCTACTCGACCGTATGGCTGGCTCACGATCGCATTGCCAAGTCAGGTCGTATTCCTCACGAAATCACGAATACTGACCATTCCTAGGCGAAATGTTGCCTTGAAAATTGTGGAGGCCAGAACGTCAAGCAGCAATGAATTGAACATTCTTCAGCGCCTCAAAGCCCCTGACACGGAGGAGCCTCATGTCGTCCAGCTCTTAAATGCCTTTGAGCACACCAGCCCTAATGGACGGCATCAAGTGCTTGTCATGGAACCTGTACACCCGTTCGACTTATTCGGGTGCCAAGCCTTCAGACCGGTCATTACGCGAGAAGCTCTGCGCCAGACAATCGATGCTCTCGCATTCATTCACAGCCACGGTATAGCACACGGTGGTACGTTCCCTTTCCATTTCATGGTTTTCGTTAGCTCTTGATGGAAGCATCTCCTCAGACCTCCACCCCGGCAACTTCGGCTTCGCGGTCCCCGAGGTCGAAAGGTTTTCTTTCGTGGATATCTGGAATCTCACCGGTCCTCCGGAAGTCCTGGCAATTTTACACACCTCATCGGACAATCTGGAGTCGTTCCCACAACATCTGTGCTCGAAAATAGATTTGGGGACGCTTCTTCTCAGAGGAGCACCAGAGTTCAAGCAGCGCCCGCTGTCAATGCGCATCCTCGATTTGGGAAACGGTACGAAGGCTTTGCTGCTTCCGTGAGACTTAACTGTAACCCCTCGCACAGCATACATTGTCGGCGAATGCCCTCCCCGAGCCATTACACCCATAACCTATGCCGCCCCCGAGGTTGCATTTGCGCAGAGAGCTCTCAATGATTTGGATGCATCATGGGATCGACGCAGCGACATCTGGTCTCTCGCTGTTTGCGTGGGTCTTGTTTGCTTCATCCGCATGTGCAGCGTCCTTACTCCTCTACTCGCAATTTCAACACCACCCTTAGATCTATGCCCTTGCCTGCTCACATCCCATTTTTGAATTTAGAAGTCGCGTGCTCCACGAGATGATGTATTATTGCGGCGAGGGTACCGGACGCTTGGTGTGAATACCTCCGCTCGAAGCCGTTCCGAGACGGTACGTCCCACCCCCGCATCTATTCTGATGCAGTCGTGCTCAAACTCGCGCATAGGCGTCGTCCCTGGGCCCCAGCATGCCGACAGTCTCTGGAAGGAAAAAGAAAAAGTCTTTTCCCGGTGTGGCGTCGAGAATCCCGCTGGGCTGGTCCGACTCTTGCGCCGCATGATGCAGCTCGACCCTGCAAACCGGCCCGCTGCAGAGGAACTCCTACGGGATCCGTACTTCGATGGCCTACACGAAGCGAGCGGTGTTCCGCTTCTCCGCGACCTCTCAAAACGTCGCACTCCGGCAGAACTCGTACAGGATCATGGCCTACTCGAAGCGGATGGTGTTCTGCTTTTCCGTGACGTGCCCAAGCCTGGGGATTTGCAATCGAACGCATCCCTGGGCTGCGACCGTGAAAAACACCCCACTGCGGCAGAATATGTACAGGATCCGTACCTCAATGGCCTACACGAAGCGGGCAGTGCTATGCATCTCCTTGACGCGCCCAAGCGCGGTGAAGATGGGGATTCGCAATCGAACGCATTCTTGGATTAATTTCTCCGATTCCCCTCGCCCCGGATCAGAACCCGATGGTCGTCGCAGGACTTCCTTCAAGTTGAACATGGATGCTTACCCGTGTTTCTTCATTATACGCCGTCCATGTACATTCTCATTTTCAATCTCTTCTGGGACATTTGTGCTCAAGGCGCCTCTCGTCCCTTCGGACTGTTTTGTTGAAAATTATCGATATATATACCTGATGTTGATGTCCTAAATGATTCAGATGTTTCGAAGTTTACGGAGCTTGGAGGTGAATTTCAAAGCAGGGGCGAAGCGTATTGAGGTTAGGTGACCTGTTGGTGACCTGGATGAGAAATCCAGTAAGATAACTGGCCTCCTACTGTCACGGCGCTTAACGCCTCGCCTTCTTCACCATCGATGGACGACGAGCTCGAGCTACACCATGGATTGACAGGCCAGAGCGAACCTGGAGAGACCGAGTATGTACCGCCTCGTCACCTTCTCGTAGGAGAGACCTAATGCCTTCCAGGTCTCCGGGCCCATTCTTCCCCAACACACAGCATTTCGTGGTGACGGGCGGAAATTTCACAAATATAAATCGTCCTGCACCGACGGTTCTTTCTGGTGACTACCCATATAACTTGCAGAAGAAGAGTCATACTTCACGTCTATCCGCTTTACTCGGACCTCGTATGTCTGGCGCGAACGAGGGCTTGTGTACATTTTGTTTCTTTCTATACCGACCCGGCGCACTATGCAGCCCGCGTGTGCCCTCGAACAATAGCGAAAGTTCATCCATCGATCGCCCTTTATGCGTACTCGCAACGCGTTGGTATCTCTCTGCAGGATGCTGAGTGAGTAGCCTCTGCACGACGGTGGGGCTCAACCTCTGTCAGTACCGGTATACATATACACCTTTGTTCCTTTCTTTTGTATTTTATTCTTTATTTTTATTCTAGGGGCGGATAGGAGATGGGCGGGGGCCGGAGGCTCTTTTGTGGTGTCGGTTGGCTGAGCGTTTCGGTTCGTAGCGGCGCAAAGGTTTGCAAAACTGGAATTGGCTCGTCCGGCCAACCAAACTGGACTAAAGTTGCGAGTTTTGATTCCTTCGGTGCCCGTCCCCTAATGCTAATCTCATCAGTGCAAGGTTTCTGTTTATTTTTTCACTTATCTGTGCGCGTGGATAACACGACAAGGGGGCACAGCAGTGTCAGAAATACCCTACAGCTTCGAAACTATTCATAGATTGCACTGCTGTCACGCGCTTAACATCTCTCCTTCTTACCTCCACCGTCCATGAACGACGAAGCCCACACTGACCCCGACCTACACGATGGGTCGACCGATGGATTTACCGATGAGGATGAACCTGGAGAGGAAGAGCATGTCCCGCATCTTCACCTTCTTTACGGACGGACTGAATGCCGCCCAGGTCTACGGGCGCTATCTTCTCCAACTCACAGCATTTCGTGGTAACGGGTGGAAAATTCAAGAGTGTCACGAATATAAATCGTCCTGCACCGACAGTTCTTTCTGGTGACTACGGATTTAAATTGCAGACGAAGATTTTTGGGAATTTCGCAGATTTCCGCCGACTCCCTTTGGGCGACCTAGATCTTCGTGCTGAAATATCCTTGGACGACCGCAGCTCGATTGTATACCGGAGGGAGAACCAAGCTTCCGTGAGGCGGATATATTCCGCTCGCGTTCCCGGCATCGATTCAATGATGACGGTGACCCTGTATCAGGGAGCTAATGCTGAGGAAGTGAGTTTCAGCTGCCACCCTACTGGATCAGAGTTAATTGTATTGGGAAGGAATGGCAGAAAGATATTCAGCGGAATTCGTGGCTTCGGTGGGTCAATACCTCAAGAATAATGGCCTCACATTCAATTTCAGATGTAGTCATCCAAATTTTGTACAGATTTATGGCACGGCCAGCTCTTCCGGTATATATGCTGCTGTGCATTACGACTGTTCGTGTCGTATCTTGCGCAATGCATCATCCAATTATTCTGAGCACAATAATCAGACTTGGTTCCTGCGAAAAAAATACTCGAGAAGTACCGCGGGTCATTTTTCGTGACTGCATATCTCTGGGGTCAGCTAGTAAAGGCTTCCATCGTGCTTCATTCACCTCCTGTACCCATCTTCCCATAGGACGCAGACTTCCGCGTACGATAATTGGTTATTCCCCTTTTCCCTTTTCAGTTGACTTCTCCGGATAGGATGCCTACAAATATTATCTGACATTGTGTGGTGGGCCATGGGCATATCTGGTGAGCACCTCCGAGTCGCTGAAGCGGAGCTTCTGCATTTTCACCGCTAGTATTACTATAGGAACCTGAAGAGTATACGTCATGGATACGACGCTCCACCGGCCGCCTCTGCATTGAACTCATACCCAGCCATGACGGCGATCTGAGCATACCTCGTGGATACCGTATCGGGCCAGCGTTGCGCTGCAGTTTCGACACATCATCTCTTTTGGAACCACCAGACCCCGCGCAAATCATAAAGAACATCTCGATGCAACATTATCATGAGGTATGTAGCGTGGGCCTCGCGGAGCGTTGCAATTCCTGCGAGGTTCCCATAAATAAATCGGTTCACCTGGGGAGCGTCGTGTACAGGGCGGGTGACTGCGAAATCGGGCCGGAGGTCGCATGCCTGTCTGATCCCCAGTTCAGCAATCTCGGCTGGCAGCCTCTCGACTCCGGCCACGAGTTAGCCAGCGGATGGACTCGGTTAGTGGGCGCAGGTAATGCGTGTTACAATATTGACCTTTCGAAGGGCCAACGTTGGGAAAGGCTCGCGCTTTTCACGGCATTTTAATGGATGGGCATGCCAAAAATCGTGCAATGAAGCCTGGCTGGCTCAGGCGAATCACATCTTCGATTGTGCCCAGATCCGATCAAAGCACAGTGATTATGGTAGGTGTATACAATATGCTCATTCACACTTCATAGAGTCGCCAGGAGTGATAGATTCTGTGGTTTATTGGCTGCGTCTGTCCAATACCAATTGTATTCCTCCTGGATACCTTTTCCTGTGTCCCTTGCAGGATCTACAAGGCAATTCCCCCTCAGAGTTCCGATATCCAGTCTGCCCCGCATACTGGTCCCTCGACCCATCCGGTGCTCAGCGCCTGGGCTCAGATGAAGCAGCAAGACTTGGTTTCCCATCGGTTACAGTGTCCATGATTTTTACAAGATGCTCATGGGATGGTCATGTATACACCGGTATCCGCGAATATCACCAAGCAAAAGGTTTCGATCCGTACAGTCAAGATGTAGCCCGTGAGCTTGGGTATCCGCTTTTCGAAGTCCGCGGTAAGACTGCCATACTATCCCGTGTCTCAGCTCTCTGGTTTCCATTAATGTGGCTCAGGTCGTGAGATCGAGGTCTCTGATGACGACGAAGTGCCAAACGGTGCATATTGTGAAGAAGTAACAGAGCCAACTGGTGCGCCATTTAATAATGTTTCGCTTCTGTATTCTATCATTCACCCGGTATCAGAGCCAAATCAAAGCTCCTGCAAAATTGACGATGCAGATTTGCTTGAGCCAACCCTGAACTGGAAGGTTATCATGGGCACACAATTGGGAGGCATTATTATTTCGACTCTATTTTCACGCGGGTGGTGCATGGAGGTATCGAGCTCGTGTTGATATAGTCCGCGGGAAGATAGAGGCGATAGTAATGAAACGCGAAACGAAATGCGAGCTCAGTCGTCCGTCGGTGTATGTACTGACTCATTTGTCCGACGTCCATCCAGCGAGCGACGGACAACGACCCGGGGTATACATCACGCACAGATGAGGGTGGAGAAACGAAAACTTCCGTAGGCGGGAATGCATGTCTCGCCTTTTCCTTGCTACTCCTCCGCTCTCTCGCAGCAGGATCAGAATTCCAGCGAGATCTGCGAGCCCCAAATGAAGAAGTGCAGTACGCGGAGCATGCTGTACCAAACTCGAAGGGCAAGGGCAGAAAGCCCAGACGGGACGCGCAGCGGGTAGAGCTCATCAAAGAAGGCTGGGGCGACGTCCGCACATCCACGGGCAAGCGCGAGACCTTAATGTACGACCTCCGCCTCCGCCCCGCAGAACGACATCCCTCCCACGCAGTGAAATGCCCGCTCCGCAGAACCTCTCACACTGCAACGTGCAAGAGAGAACCCCAAAATTCCGCATCCCCACAAATCGAAAAGAAACAAGGAAAGAAAAGACAGGCGAAGAACATCACTCACCCACGAAACAACTGCCCACTTCCACCGCATTGTGGCCCTGGTCGGCGTGACCAGCGGAGCCGCCGAGAAAGGACCGAGGGTGCAGTGGTGCTTGAGGACAGACCGCGCGTTGTAGTCCTCGTAGAGCTGCGCTTAGGCTTCAGGCGCGCGGGAGTGCGCAGTGTCGCGATGCTCGTGCTGCGGTGCTGCGATTGATGTGCGTCGCGGTCGCGGGAGGGTGATGGTGACGTTGAGGACAGACTGCACGTTGTAGTCCTCATAGTGCTGCGCTTGGGCTTCAGGCGCGCGGGATTGCGCAGCGTCGCGATGCTCGTGCTGCAGTGCTGCGCTTGATGCGCGTCACGGTCGCAGGTGGGTGGTGGTGACGGAGGAAGAGGTGGCGTTGGAGGAGGTGGAGGGCCGGTCTTCCCGAAAGGAGCACGGCCCGCGGCAGGTTTATATCTGCGAATAGAGGATGTTAGCATCGTGCATACTGGTAAGAAGAGACCAAAGAGGAGAGGGAAGAAGAACGGAGGGAAAGAGCAGGCGGAGTGGGGGATAGGTGGATGGAAGAGCGGTGCATGTGTGATGGTGGCACGACGAAGGGAATTTGAATGGATAAGGGGATGTAGACGGACATCGAAGGAGACAGATGGAGAGAGATGGACGATAGGGTGGTGGAGTAACGACTCGAGGACGGCGACGCGAGAGTGTGTCGAGACGGACGGTAGTCTCTGTGCGCATGTCCATGGGTGTCTGAGGTGCGAGCGGACGTCCATTGGGTACTCGGAGCCCTTGAAGGGCGCGTAGTTGCCTGTTGAAAGTTGAAGGAGACCTGCAGGCTGCTGAGTCAGAAGGTCGGTCGATTGATGCGATTGATTGACAGCCTGCGATCCCTTATGTAAACGAGGTTAGAATAACTACTGCCGTCGCTGTTTGGTCGCTGTAGTTACGAGTGTGACGGGGTGCCGTCAACGGGTAGCGTCCCTCCCGCCAGATCCCGCCCCGTCGAGATATTTCCACTGGAATTTTTACGGGACGGTTACGGCTTGCCCGTCAGCCGCCCGCATCCATTTCTACCATCTGACGGTCGTAGACGGCTCTCCCAAAATTCTAGAAAGTCTTTTGGGCATTGTCGGCGCTTTATTATTCACCTGGTTGAGTAAGAATATTTTACACAGTAAATTTAAAGCCCACCATGATCTTTACAGGTTAAATTTGCGAGATTTGGCATGTTGAAATTTACGTGAGCCATCGAACTTCATGTTCAAAACTGACCAGAAACCTGTCGAAAAACGTGAACTGAGCTGAAACATAATCCGAACAACTTTTAGGCCACGCGCACAATATAATGGCGGCGGAACTTTGGACAAAACAGCCCATCAAACAGCAACCGCAATTTTGCGTATTACAGGTCCCCGTCTTTTTTGCCGTCCTACCTTCACAAATGTCAATTAGACGGCCGTTTTATCAACGGTCCGCAACCGCTTGGAGTCTTAGGATTGAAGGCTGTTGCCATTTGCGGGACGGTGTGCATCCCTATTAGCTAGCAACCACCTTGGGTTGGCCTCGATGGCGAGACTTCACCTGTGGACTTTATAATTCCTAGCATTCCATTCCTTAGCGCCGTACATGCTGCGCGGTCAAAGCGTGGGTTTTGGAGCGCGAAATTACGAACCCTGTCCGCGCCGCACCAATATCATTTCAAATATCAATTTCGGATGTATTCCAGCGTAACTTTCCGGTGCAGTGTAAATCCGTCGCTCCTAGTACATTCACTCCTCGCTTCGCAACACCAGATTTCGATATCCAGCTCAGTGCTCCTTGAGCACCAGACTTGGCTCGTCTGCTTGGACTTCCGAAGAAGCCGCCGTATATCGTGCTGTAACCAGGCTTCGAGTTGCGCCGTCGCCAGCGCTCACCTGGCACGTCGTTTACCCTGCCAGATGGGAACCAACCGGACTTCCTACAGCTTCCTACTAACAACCTCCAATCTCCCTGGCGTGCTCCCGATTTTGGAAGCCGAACACGGCGGAAATTAATCCGAAAGGGGAACGATTTAGAGAGTGCGAAGGCCATGGCCATGGTGCGGCAATGACATGCCATGATTGATCGAGATGGCTGTAAGCGCCAGAGTGACAGGGGACTTGGAGCTGAACGTCCACCACGTTGCAACATCTTTTTCACCTTGCTTTCCACAACGTCCATGTCTGACCACCCAATGCAGCCGAAGCCCAACTGGCGTGGCAAGCTCAAGGAGGTATGGCACAAAAGCACTCCGAAACGCGGTCCGGCACCCCCACCGCAGTCATCGCGAAGCACAATACCAGCGCCATCTAAAAAGCAAAGATCGTCACCCGATACAGCGAGTGAGTCTTTTCGTTCGTTTCTCGGCCACTGCTGATTCCTTCAACCTAGTCTTGCCACTTCTCCCTGCAGGTGCGCCAGGGCACGTCGGTGGCGGAGGGGGCTCGCTGGGGGGAGCGGGGACTGGTACATCTTGTTATATACCACATACCTGCAGCTATTCACGATTGGACTCAGATACGCCGGATACTACGCAGTCTAAGCCTGGTAGTGATCTCGATATCAACCCGTATCTCAAGTCCACTCACACCCTCTCAGATCCCGACTGGCAAGCCTGGAACATCGACGGCGACGCTATTTCCGAACTCCGAGTGTGGGGCGCCGGCCATGAAAACTCTAACTGGAGGAAACTCACTGACACGATCGATCGCTCCTTGAAGTCGGGGACTCTTAGAGCCGTCCAAGACTTTATACCGGACAACCCAGTCCCAGCTAAGACCCTCGTGAACGCTCTGTCGAGTATTGTTGAGCTTGGTATTGTGTGTTATCTTTTCCAATTTCAACTCATTGCCTTCAGCTAACTTGCTTGCTCAGCGTGTCCCGCTCATTCAGAAAAAGGTGTACGAGTTCGCGGAGGAGGCTATCCGTACTGTTGTCGAGGTTGTCGGTCAGGAACCGACTGCAAACTTGAAGGACTTGAAGGTGATTTGGTGGGTTTCATTTCATCTTCTAGTTCCTTCTTGGATACTCTTGGATACTGACACATGTATAGTACGGCGGTGAATGACATCTGTAAATGGGCAAGGGAGCACATTGTGCGTTTATCGTTCTCACTCCAAGTCCTGGACTCTCAACTCACGTACTTAGCTGAAAAATACTTCATCTGCCGATGATTTGGGGGACTGGAAGTCCAAGTTCGAGAGCGCAAAAGAAATGTTATCGGTACGGCCAAACATCTCAGCATGTGGAGATATTAAAATCGGTTCCCCTTAGACCGTAACTATTATAAAAACTCGGGTAGAGCAGGTTGATGCACGGCGCAAGGTACTCTTTTTATGCTGTTCTTCCACGGAAAAATTTAGCGCCCAACCAGGACGAATTCCAGATCCACATTCAAGATGTCCACGGTACGGGAAAATCGGTTTTGCCTCAGACACTCGCATGCTTATTGCATTTCCCCAGGAGTTACCGGGGGCGCTGGTGGAAATGGTGGCACTGGGAGTGTCGGGGAGGGTCCCGCTTTCCATGCCAACTGGATGTACGTCGAAAACATGCACGCAGAAGCTAACCGTCACAAAGTACGTCTGCTCTTTCATGCCATCTCCTTCCACAGAAAAACTCACTGCCCAACTAGGATTTCAGCAAGGAGATGCTCGCCAACCATGTTGCAACAAAGCACGAATATACAGATCAGAGCAAGAGTCTTTGTGCGGGCGGTACTCGCCTGAAAATCCAAGCGGACATCAAGCGATGGCTATCACCGCAGCCTTCCAACCGCGAACGTATAAAGCTGGTAAGGCCGACAAGTGGGCCAGCCCAATACCTGGTTTACCAAAAAATCTAATAAAATTATGTTCGCCGAACTTGCCCAACACCAGTGGCCTAGACTTTTCCTAAACCTGGTAGATATGTTGGTGGGTAGTTTACACGCCTCAGTCCCGCTGAAGACGGCCGGGCCAGATGCATGTACGAGTTGATAGCTACACGAAATTTACGAACCATTTCTGAAAAGACAGCCCACTTTAGTTTGGTACCCCTTCTTTAATTCTTCGCTATGTGTGCATTGCTTCATTCCTGAGGCGCCCCAAACTTGCTCGGTCAACCCTCCTGCGTCGATCAGCTCACAATGCTTGTACAAGCCTTGAAGTTGAAATTGATATCTCGAGGGCCGCAATCTGTTCAGTTTCATTATGACCTGGTGGTGCATAGTCTCCCGTAGTCAGACTCCACAAAGTTTATGACATTCGATAAACTCAATAGGTGGTGAAGCGAGAGGAGAAGTAAAAGCTGCCCATTATGTAGATGCATCCTATTCTCTTGGCCACACATAATGGGTCCAGAACGACCGGGATCCCTGGTTGAAAGGCTGAAACATTAAAATTATATTGACCTATAAATCTGCAAGGCACTTCCTCAATTCACTACTGAGACAGCAGCTGTAGGGATGAAAGTATCAATTTCATGGTAGGCTCTATCATGTTCACCTACGATGCTCTCAACCCGACCCCATCCAAAGTCAGTCATCGGTCTTTCTCTTGTATTAGCCTGGTCCAAACCTTTACCAGGTCTTTACTGGTATATTTAGAATAAGTAGTCAACTGAATAGAAAGATCTCGGCTTTTTCCATAAAACAGCACATTGACACCACCCATCACCGTCCAAAGCATTCAGTTCTACATGGGGGCGCGGATCTCGAATCCTCCCTATCGCCGCACACTCCGTTTTTGCCACAAGAGAAGGGCATATGGGATGATGTTTAGTATGGAATAGAGCCGTCCTGGTGAAATCGTACATCACCCATTCAGCATTACGGGTATATCCATTATGGGTATGTTCAGAGAGAAGGGAAAATATGTGGAACATTGCGACTAGAGGAGATCTCGTGGGTAAAGTACGTCATGATCACCGATTACAAGCGTATGTATGGGCTTGAAGATAGAAATGTGAGGCGGACTGTGTGTCTTTCTTTGGGCGCATTTTTATGATGAAGTGCCAGGAGCTCGGAAGAAGCCGACCCTTCGTCGGACAAATCGGATGCAAACTTTTGATCGGTAGCCGGCCCGCCGCTTCTTTCCCATCCTCCTTCTCCCTCGCGACTTGCTCGCGACTCCCTTTAAGGTCAACGCTCCGCTCGTTTGTGCTCTGTAACAGACCAACGTCGCGCCGCTATTCAGAGCGTACTCACGCAACTGATGTCCCCACGCAACTTTAACTCCACGCCCGCCGTCGACGATACCATCGGCTTTCCGCGGGTTCTTTGCAGTGGCGCTTGTTCGACGCCCGTGGGTCACTTCAGTCTGCTTCTTTAAGCTATTTCAGATCTGGCCTGCCTTTTTGGCCATTCACTCCGCCGAAACCCACATCCCGTAAACGATCTCAGTGGTCGCAAGATCGAATCGCAGAGAGATTTGCGTATGCGCTTTCAGCACACATTCCTGATGTTATTATCCGTTCACCTGCGCTCATTTCATCTATTGCCGAATCAGTCACCCTCCTGACTCTCAAATCCACTTACAGTATCAACCTCGCCCCGGATGGATGCTATTTTTCATACTCACCAGCCTTTTCGCCCACCCCGCATCGCCCGGCGCAGACGCGTATGTATGTACGCGTCTTAAAATTCGACCTTTACGCGGCGTCATGCGCAGCCACGTGTGCTTACTACTCTCCGATTACAACTCTCAGCGCTGTGTGGGCCGCTCTGCGGTCTCGCATCTCCTTATGTTTCCTCGCCGTGCCAAAATCTAATATGTCGACGAACTCAATCTAGCCGAACTTGTCTCCTTGATGGAGAGACTGCAAATCCTCCCTCAACGCCACAGGCTCTATATGTTCGAACCATGACGCTACTTCCATCTATAAATGGAATATTCGAACAGGACAGCGCCTCGCGTTTACCCTTGAGTCTACTCAAGATATCTCACATGCGATCGCTGATAAAGACTGACTTTCCAACATTGGTTCGACGCGTTCTTCGTCTCAGCTCGGACTATTCATAGAAGTGCTTTCGCACACAGGACTGAATCCGAGATCCAGTTCATACAATTCCCCACCGAGGTTTGTCCGACCCATCTGACGGGCAATGGTCATCGGGCTACCATCTGAATAACACTTCTGGCGCAATAGCGAAATAATCAATGATTCATTCAAATTATTGACATGTTTGTTCCGCCTGGCGAATAACCGGTAGAATCGCCGAGTGTGTTTAAGAGTAAGAAAACGCCATGCACATGATTTCTCTTGGACCACAATGCTACGTCTTTCTGCTGCTTTGACTGCCATCATCCTCGCCTCTTTGCCGGTCGTGATTAGCCAGGCCAAAGCGCCACTATGGGGCCAATGTATGGGTTTATCAATTGCTGGGCCCACGAGACTTACTATTTTAGCGTAGGTGGTGGACAGGATTGGATTGGCCCTACGGTACTGATTTTCCCAACCTTCCGAATAGCTACCAGCCTCCTTAATTTCTAGGTCTGCGTGCCTGGTGCGGTATGCGTGAGGGAGAATGCTTTCTTCTCGAACTGTTTCCCTGTCCGTCCCTTCTTCCCTTCCGTTGGGATTTCCTCTTCATTAATGACGACTGAAGTCGGCGGCCTCCTCCGCCTTGGGATCCAACGATATAGCAACCACATTGGGAGGCAAATTGTACTTCGGAACGTACGTTATTTCCTCGGAGGATTCACTGCGTTCAGAGCCCAGCTAGCCGCAAAACCTAGCCGGGCCTAGCCGAGCTATTTCGAGCCGCCGCGAGGCCTGACGAGGTGGCCTAGATTGGTAACTAGCCGGACCTCGCCGGAGCTAAACGGCGATTTTTTTATCCTCGCCAGGCCTCGCGGCGGCTCGAAATTGCTTCGGCTACCTGGACCTTGAACGCAGTGATTCTGCACATTTATTGACGGCAATTCTCAGCGCGACTGATAATTACGAATTAAATGACCCTGCGTACGCTGCGAAGCTCAACAATCAGTCCCTGTTCGGCCAAATAACGCCTAGAAGCCTGAGATGGGTAAGCAAACTTGTCATGATTTTGGGAATATTCTCATTCCATTCACTCAAGGATGCAACTGAACCAGTGCAAGGTAAGTAGCGTACCTTCGAAGAGACGGCCCACAGCTGACGACGGGTATATGAAGGTTTCTTCACCTTCGAGGATGTACGGTCACTCTTGACCTCCCCATCCCATGCCAACTCATATGTATTTTTTGGTAGGGCGATGCGATGGTCGCTTTGGCCCAGAAAAATGCTCAGCTCGTCCGAGGTCCTCCTTGCGTTGCGTATGACGAGCTTCCCAACTGGGTTAACGCTGCCAACATCGCGGCGGGAGATTTCCAGAATATATTGGTCAATCACTGCTCCGCGCTGGTTTGTCGTCCATTCTTCTGCCAGCGAATTGATGGTCGCAATATTTAGTTAGATCAAACATTACGCGGGTAAAATGTAAGCTGCAACCCCACTCGGTCGAGCTCCGTCCTGAATTGCATTCTCCACAGTTGTAAGTTTCCTAAACATGAACACCGACGTTATGATTGGTAAAATGCAATCAAATAGATGCCTGGGATGTGGTCAATGGTGCGTCCTCCAGCATTCCGCAAGCGATGTTCACCCAAGTCTGTTCCACAGAGCCCTTCACTGACGATGGCTTTATCCGCCCCGTCGGCTTTTCTCCGTCCGCTATACTCCCGTTGTATATGGAGGCTTTACTTTACGCCGTCAATGGTGCGGATCCGGACGCCAAGCTCTACGTAAGTTTCTTCTCTCCCGTTCACACAACTACGTCTTCCCCATTATCGCACACAAACGCTACAGATAACCTCCTCCGGCATGGACACCGCCGGGCCGAAATTCGAGTCTATGTTCAACATGCTCACGCACTGGGTTGAACGAGGCGTCCCCATCGACGGGATTGGATTCCGCAGCCAGTTCGTCGTGGGGAGTGTGCCGTCGAAGGCCGCGCTCATAGCGAACTACGAGGCGTTCACCGCGCTCGGCGTGGAGGTTGCGATTACCGCGCTGGACATTCGCGGCGGTGATATTTTTCAGCAGCAGGCGGACTATCAGGTAGACTCGGTCTTGGGATATTAAGATGATGCGAATAGATGTAACACATCTTCAGACGGTTATTTCCGCGTGCAAGGCTGTCGCTGGGTGTGTGGGCGTGACGCTGTCGGATTTCACAGATAAGGTGCGGCCCTAATTGACTCAAATCTAGATCAATCGATAATCTTTCGTTCTTAGTACTCGTCAGTCCCAGGTATCCATTGCACTTTCTTTCCTCACGCGCTGGAGAAATAATTCTCTTGGTGTCGTAGCCGAATTCCAAGGAAGCGGCATGGCGCTCCCGTGGGACTATGTGCGTCAACCAACCACAGAGCGCTGTAATCCATTTGACGGCTGTATTTTCGCAGGACTTTATCCCGAAACCGGCGTATGATGGAATTATCGCAGGGTTCACGAATTAGTTGTGATGAGTCAACTGAGCCTAGGGAGCATGTCGTTTATCATTTTTTTGGCACGGTCAAATGGTACGCACATTTTGTGCAGTATGATCTAACGGTGTGATTCAAGTGTTATATTCGGTGCCGCATGGCAACTGGAATGCACGCGCCCTGGAGTCTTTGTTGCATCGTGATTCGTGAAAAGAGGTGAAAGACTCGAGTTACAACACCATTTGAATGTGACTGGCGAAGATGCTTTTTCTTCTCTCTAGTGGTTGCTTGTCTTCTCTTCTTTCGTTGTGCTGAAGCTGGGTCTTATCTCCCACTCTCAGCCACCGCTTCACCCCCCTCTGAGGATGACACTAGAACCAACAGCTACACCCGCCGGCAGAGAAGCCAATCGCAATGTACAGGCCGAGACAACGACATCGGTGTTTTTTGTCCATCCATGCATGTGGATAACATTGAACGGGACACAGCATTGTGAGAAATTGTCTACAGCTTCGAAACTATTCATAGGTCGCAATGCTGTCACGGCCCTTGACACGCTCTTTCTTACCTCCACCATCCATGGCCGACGAAGCCCCTCATGAGCTTCGCCACCCAGGAATCACACAAAAAAATACACCAGATCGAACCCAACCCGCCGAAATGAAGACGAAGACGAAGAAAAAACAACACGAACAGAACAGCACAAAAAACAAAACCAGAAATAGATTTATAGAAAAGGGAACGCACCCAACCGACGCTCTCTACGCGAGGTGCTCGATCTCGCTCTGCGCGAGTTGCTTGATTTCCGCGAAGAGATCCGTCTGGGTGGAGGAGAAGTGGCCGCGTGGTTGGCAGGCGAGGTGGGAGTTTTTGAGTGGGAGGTGCTCGGACCGTCGGCGGAGCACAGGGGAGAGAGGGCGCGATGCGATGGCTGTATTGTATTTAGCATTGGAGAAGACGGTGGAGCGCGTTGGTGGCGGCCGAGGAGGCAATAGCAGAAGACGAGTTGGACGCGGCAGACGAGTCAAACAACGTGTCAGCCGCGCGGCGTGAGGCGCGCGTGTAGCGTCGAGAGGGCGGGTCGCCTGCGAAGCATGACGAGGATGAGATGCCGGGTCATGATGGAAGCGGAGCAAGACGGGTGGTACGCGGGAGCCCGACTCGTAGCTGCACCGGACATCGAGGGGGGGAGAGCATGGTACTTGCACCATTTGTGGATGCAGCTGCACTGCTTGAGGTGGACGCAGACTCAGAGTACTCGTCCTCCTGCAGCGGCCAGGCCCGCGCACGACGGCGAGCTGTTGCAGTTTCTCTGCGTCTTCGTTATGCTGGGTAGGATTTAGACGTTCGGCGGGCAATGACGTAGACAGGCCAGAGTTGCTGCGACTTTTCGGCACGTGAGCTGCCAAAGAGTCCACAACAACGCGTGAGCTGGAAGCAATACCAGTTCGAAAAATGCTTTGCACCTCACAGAGAATTGAACAAATTTAACCATAACCCAATTCCTTTTCCCGCCGCCAACGTTGGAAAAGAAACCACTGCCTGGCTGCAGCTGAGTTTTATTGGAAATCAAGTCAAGGCTCAGATCGCAAACATCCCTCGAGCACACCCAAGCGAATTTTTGAAAAAATCTCCCGTCAATCTACTCTCATCGACATTTTTCGGTCATAAAAGAGATAATAGCAGTCATGTGTCACATGTGCTTCTCTAACAGTTAACTGGACATAGCATCGTGAGAACTCTCCACAGCTTCGAAATTATTCATAGGTCGCAATGTGGTCACAGCGCTTATCTCTCCTTCTCACCTCCGCCATCTATGGAAGACGAGGCCCATGCTGAGCTCGAGCTACATGATGGATCGACCGATGAGGGTGAGTCGGGGAAGTCTGTGCCGCATCCTCGCCTTCTTGAACAAAAGGCTGAATGTCTCCCAGGTCTCCGTGCGGTTTTTTTCCCCAACGCACAGCATTTCGTGGTGATGGGCGGAAATTTCACAAATATAAATCGTCCTGCGCTGACGGTTTCTTCCGGTTACTACATACCCCGCTTTAAATTGCAGAAGACCAGTTTTTGAGAACTCGTCAGATTTTCGCCGACTCCCGTTGGGAGACTTGGATCTTCGTGCTGAAATATGCCTGGACGACCGCAACTCGGTTGTACACCGCAGGGAAAGGCAAGCTTCCGCGAGGCGGCTGTATTACGCCCGCGTTCGTGACGTCGATTCATTGATTACGGTGGCCCTGTATCAGGGAAATAATGCTGAGGAGGTTTTGGGAAGCGGCTGGACCCGGTTAGTTTACGTTGGTTATGCTTGGTACAACATTGAACTTTCAAAGGGTCATATCTAGCGACACTCGGCATAGAGTGTTTATGCGCAAAATTGTGGGATTTATATACAATGAAGCCTGGCTTGCTCAGGCAAATCACATATTTGATTGTACCAAGATCCCATCGAGCGACAGTGACTTTGGTAGGTGTACATGATGTCCTCATGGTCACACTTCATGCACTTTCTAGGACTGATAAACAACGTGCACTATTGGCTTCGTCTGGCCGACCAGAATGATATTCACCTATTTCTGTGTCCTTTGCAGGATCTACAGGGCAATTCCCCCTCAGAGTTCCGATATCCAGCCTGGCCAGCATACTGGTCCCTCGATCCATCCGGTGCTCAGCACCTGGGCTCAGAAGAAGCAGAAAGACTTGGTTTCCCATCGTTTACAGTGCGCATGACTGTTGATACACGTTCATGGGATGATTTTGTCCACGCCGGTATCCGCGAATTTTACAAGGCCAAAGGTTTCGATCCGTACAGCGCAGATGTCGCCCGTGCGCTTGGGTATCCGCTTTACAGGCTCTGCGGTAAGGCTGATATCCTCTCCTTTATCTCAACTCTGATTTCCATCAATGTTGTTCAGTTTATGAGGCCGAGGTCCTGGGCGAAGTGCAGAAGTATGACGGCGAAATGCCGAGCGGCGCATTTTGTGAGGAAGTAATTTCTCACGAGCCAGCTGGTGCGTGATGTGTGAATGGTTTGCCTGTGTATTCTATCCCTCACCCGGAATCAACACTCCTGCACAGCTGATGATGCAGATTTGCTTGAACTGGCTCTGAGTCGGAAGTTATTCATGTTTGCACAATTGGCAGGCATTATTATTTCGACTCTATTTTCTCTCTTCGAGCACTTTCTCTTGTAAAGTATACGTATGCACCACTATGGAATCTAGTATATTGAGGACACACTTTGCATGCTCACTGCTGTGAAATCATGATCGGCATACCGCCGGTTTGTCGCTGCCTGGGAAAGGCATAGGCCCCGGTAGGTCAGTAAGTTGGGCGGCAGACACAATTAAAGTATCGATATCGTGTAGACAAGAACACTCCACTATCCGGTGCCTTTTTGCGTCACAGTGCACAGATTAATATTCGAAAAATTTGAACCAACATGAGCCAAACAATGCGTGGAGCGGCAGGGCACCAGTACAACGGTATTTGTGAAAAATTGTTGTGGCGCTACGAATATTCTCGCCAAGGGTGTGAGCAGTGCAACCAAGCATCAGACAGTCTCATGGCGCCGTAATCAAAATAGACAGAATTGGGTCGCACGCTCCCCCAATCAGCTGAATGGTGCGCTTTTGTTCGGTCTGCCATGTGGTTATTCGAAGACTTTTTTATTTCATACATTCAAACGGTAGCAATTTAAACATAACTGACTGTTGGTATCTCTATACATTGGGGCAGTTGACAGCAATTAATCCACCTGCAACAGAGAAATTCAAATTCACCTGCGAATAGATAACATTATGGATTTACTTACCCCATCCGACGTCGGGGGTTGCGCATCTAATAAAGGTATCACTGTGGTCGGAGTCCCATTCAGCCGCAGCATCTAACAAATTTAAGAAAAAACCCACCACCCGGTGAAGTCGAATAGGGGCTTGCAGATCACACCGAAGCGGACGTTGAGGCCGCTGACGTCGAGGCCAAGGAGGCCGGCTATAGCGATAACAGCGGGAGCGGTGTTGGGAAGAAAAGCATTGCAGCACTGGAGGGAGTTCACGGGCTGCGAAGGAGGGACCACGGTGGTGGCCGCAGCGGCGATAGCCATCTGGTGAGACGAGTTCAGTACTCGGGATATCGACGCGGAGAGTAAAGCGATGCCTACGGCAAGGACAGAGGTGGCGACGAGTGAGAGCTTAGGGAACATCTTTGAAATCCGAATGGCTGAGGGAGTCGTTCGAATGAAGACTGGGGAACACACTCCTCGCTTTTTATATGTTTTTGGTGCATGTCCTTTCCAACTTGGGATGCATAGAGCGACATAGAAGTTCTTGAAAGTAATCAGGACAATGCGAAAAATGGCGAGGGTGATAGACATCGGCCTCGAGGCCCCCACCCAGTAGAAGAGAGCTCTCAGCTGATCTGAAAGTAGATATAAAAAAACGATAGCCACCGAACGCAATGGATGAAGTGGTTGAAAGTCAGCCCCGTTCTCACGTCGCGTACAAAAAGAAATACCCACAAGTGCGAGAACAAAGACACGGCAAGCGTGCTCTGCGAGGATTTTTGGCCAACTGCGGGTGGTTCTTCGCATGCGTGAGTAGTTTAATTCCAACGAAGGAACACTAAAAATGAAATGACCAAGTCGAAGAAACCGTCTAGAATAAGAACCGTTTGACTTTGGGCCAAGGTAAGACTCGGATCTCCAACCTCAAGCGTCAAGAAACCAAGATGAAGTTCGAGAATTCATCCCGGCGCGGCTGAGGTCGGCGAGCACAGGCGAGGTAAACCAGAAACAGGTGAACGTTTGAGTCGAGACCGATATCTTGATCCTCAGTGAATTTAATAAATAAATAAAAACCCGAGCTTCTCAGCCCGAGCTAGGAACTACCAAGGGCCAGGGGCATCTGTCAGGGACACATCTTTCAGCCAAGAAGATCTGTCAGAGCTGCCAGCAATGACTCTTACGCATGCGGTTGGTCATTTATTTTTCGCAACAAGTCCTCTCTGAGCGCGCGCGCGGACGAGGAATCAAGAGTTTGAGGACAGAATAACGAAGAGAGGAGGGAACGGGAAGCAGCAAGGAATAATGAATAATAACGCACCTGTATCGCGAACCTGAACGACTTCGAACCATAACGACGCCGGCGTCTTGGGTAATTGCGCAGCGAGCGACGAAAGATAGATCGCTCTGCAATGGCTGGATTTGAGTGTGGAGGAGAGTGGAGCGCAGCGGTGGCGGCTAAGGAGGTGGCGGAAGATGAGCTAGATGCGCCAGACGGCTCAACATAGTTAGCCTGCGCACGGCGTCCTGCGCGCGCGCTCTCGAGCGTCTTGAGGCGCGCGTGCTGTATCGAGATGGCGTAGGCATCGGGTGGGACTGCGAATGGCGACGAGGATGAGTCGCCGGATAAACTGGGTTTGTTGGTGTCGCATGACGGAAGCAGTGAGCGACACAGGCGGCACGTCGGGCCGCGTCGGGATATCGCATTACTCGGGCTCCGTACATAGCTGCAGCGGACATTCAAGGGCGGGGACGGGTCGCGTGGTGGATGCAGCTGCACTAGACACTCGTTTAGAGTTGTCCTCTTGCGGCGGCCAGCCCCGCGTGCGGCAGCGAGGTTGTGCGGCTGCTTGCGTCTTCGTTCAGCTGGGTAGCATTTGTGTGCTTGGCGGGCAATGAGGTCGAGGCGGGAGGCAGGGTCAGAGCGGCGGTGCGCTGGAAGAGATTGGGTCTGGAAGAGTTCTAATGCGTCAGCACGTAAGCACGCGCACGTAAGCGGCAGCGCGGACATCAGACGGAGACAACAAGGCCAAATCGGCGTCTCTTCTTTACTTGGACGACTCTGTCATATTTGGCAGCTGGTTCCCAGTCTTTCTTGGCAATCTCAGGAGGCCCATGAATCCCGGCAGTTTTTCCGTGTTTTCCTGCCCGATAAAGCCCGATATTGCCCGCATTACAAACTCTTCTGGAAAAAAAAGCTCGGATTGACGCCCTCTCCTGCCTCTGAAGCTCTTTCTTTTCCATGCCATGCCGGCACTTGACGGAGATGTTTGTCCATTGACTCAGCATCTGCCACAGCGCCTACTTATCACGAGCCCGTTCTCCGTCGCCTTCGCGAACTCGTTGCAGCAAGCCTACCAGCTACTCTGTCATGCCTGGCTCGACTTCAAAACCTCGCACCTGTTCATTATGTCGACAACGGAAAATCGTGGGCATAAATTTAAACCCATAGCTTTCCATTTTCTGACCCAATCTGTGATAGCGCTGTGATGGCGAGAGTCCGTGTGAGAGGTGCAAGAACAGCAGAACGGCAGTGACGTGCACATACGGTGGCAAGAGAGTTGTTCCGCCCAGATCCGGATGGCTTCCCAAAGGAGGTCAGAGGAATCAACGACTCGACGTCCCCGTGTACTCACAATGATTCTAAAGCCGCATGTCAGCGATGCAGGTATACGATTTGATTACTTCGGGTGTCCTTACTCATAGCATGATTCTTGCAGAGAACACAAGAGAGTTCGTACCTTTTGCTTTGCTTTTCTTCTTCTTTCTTTTTTTCTGATGGTTACTCTAGAGGTGCAACGGTGCTCAGCCCTGTCTTACGTGCACCAAAGCCCGTCCACCGAGTGAATGTCACTACGGTGAACCGTCTCCGGCTCAATCAAACCCGGCGGAAGCTGATTCCAGCGAGAACTCGACCGCGGAAAGTACGGCTTTGTCGAATCTGCAGGATCCCAGTAGTTCTTCGTCCTCCGAATACTGGTCGCCATTCTGCGCCGCAGATGCGGAACTCGATCTATCTGCTTTTCCTTCCACCGAATCCTGTCTTTTCGATTCTCCATATGAACAAATTCCGACATATTTTGGCCTCGATTTCATGAACGCCATTGCACCAGCCGCCCTCCCGTCCGTCGTAGGCGATTCGACAGTTTTAGTGTCAGGAGAGGGCATTATTTATGACCCCAACGCTTACGGAGATCTCGTGCCTCCCAGGGACACCCATTCGATCGTTCTCCCGCCTCCTCGTGTATCACTGAGTCCTGCTTCGCAGCTTACGACGGGCGACACAAGCGCGCTGTTTAAAATGTCAGTATTTCTCCTTCCACCTCATTTGACACTATTTTAATTCAATCCGCAGAAGAAATCGCTTCCTGAGTCACGGCTGGCAATACGGACTCAGCATCAGCACGGCGAAGTGGAACGCCGTCTCTCGAGGGGACCAGTCTGGTGTCGTTGTGCACCCTACACTGGTGAACGTTTGCCAGCTCATGGGCTGCCTCCTCACCGTCCACCTTCAGGACCGCACATGGGTGTACCATACGGGCCAGACGATCGTGGAAGAGGAGCAGGTTTCTCTCATCCTGGGATCTTTGACCTCTGGCCCCGGAATTGCGCCTGATCCCTTGACGGCTCTCCAAGCGCATGTACACCTCGCGACCTACTTCATTCAGAAAGGGTATGTGAACACGTTCGACGCCTTCGTTTGGAAGGCAGGCGAACTGATTGCGCAGAACGAGGCCGCGCTGGGTCTCAATGAAGATGATGTCCCTCCTGCCACTCACGATATTGTCGTCGATGCGGAATATTTCTCTCCCCGCGGGCCCGAAGCTGAAGCCCTCGCGGCCTTCGCACAGTTGATGTTCATCGACATTCTCAGGAGCCTGGTTCTCAGGCTTCCCTCCGTGCTCAACACAGTGCTCTTTGGGAAATTTTCGCGCATGGCAGTATGTGTGTTGTGATGAATATCCGCCCTACTCACTCTCGTCCCCAGAGACAAAACCGCACCTGTACTGATCCCGTATTCTTGCGAGCAAAAAGTGCGCTGTTCCTCGTCGAAGGTCAACATCTGGTTACCGCCTGGAACAAATTTAAATCATGTCAGTTTCAGTGATGAATATTCCCCCGTACCACTATCTAACCACACAAAATGCAGCTACTGTATTCCCGACCGAATGGTCTCGCAACTACTGGAGTCTGCTCGACGATATTCGCGCCCACCTCAAGCTCATTAATACTTGCTGGACCCGGGTGTACCTGATTCCAGAGCTTCAAATGGTCTCTCCCACTCTGAAAACATCCATGATATTGGCACTCACGGCGATGGTGGAGCTCTTTGGCCTGTTGGCGCCATTTCTCCCCGAATCCCGCCGCCACCATCGCGAAGCTGTGAATACCATCGTCGGAATTACCAGCACGTTCTCTGCGGCCGATTATGAGTTTTTGGATCCGGCGCTCGCTGTGAGAGCCTCCCTTCAGCGACAAGTCCCATGCTAACGTGCAGTATAGGTTTGTTGGTCAATTGCGTGCCGGCCAGTCGGCGAAGCGGACACAGAGGCGAATACCGGAGTTACCGATGGGGCCAGCGAGATTCGTTCAGATATTATCCGCCGGTCCAACACGATGCTGAGACAAGCGATGCCCTTTGTTATCAAAATATAGAGCCTGCATATGCCGTACGTTCACGTTCACGTAGACAAACTTATACACCTATCGCTCAAATGGAATCCACGTATTCGGCTACACTTCCATCTCAACGCCGGCCGTACGCAGGAAGCTAGCATCATGCTGGTCAAAATTCAAGCTCCTGAAATAATTACTGGGCAGTATATGTGCCATACCAGCACATTTACATTGAAGTTTCAATCGATACTATCATAACCATTCCCTTCCTGATTAATTACTACCGCTATCGTACAGTACCCGACAGCTCCCCAAATTAATATGCATCGACTTGTCGATGCATTTTAAAATATATCGTCAAACACATCAGCAATCCCCTCGCCCACCGCCTCCAACCCATCGCCAACTGCATCTACACCGTCGCTGATCACATCCCCAACTGCCTCCAGCCCGTCCCCAATCGCGTCCACAGCGTCGCTGAATGCGTCTCCCACGTCGTCTATGACGCCCCCGATGTCGATTTCGTCGAGACACGCGTCACACGAGCCAGGCTGTAATTTCGAGAGGTAAGTTACTCTGGATTTTAATATCTGCTTAAGGGAAAACTCACGAATTGCGCGATGACTTTCCCGGCTGCCCCGAGGCATGAGACGTCTGCGACGACATCTTTGTACCATCGGGTGAGTATCATGTTATTATCATTTTGAGCAAGTGCGACTTACTAGCTGCCTCTGCGGCGATGGCAGTGGCGCAGGCCCCAACTAGATAGTATCAAAGTTGAATATCGATTTTTTGTAGAATTGAGTGACGCGGGCGCGGACGTACCTACGGGGCCGATATCCTTGATGCAGGCTGGTGAGGGGCATGCGGGTGAGCTTCCGAAAGGAAAGATTAGATGACGAGAAAGTGCTCACACAAGATGTCGCACGAAGCCCGCGTAACGAACGAGGGTGCTGGTGCGGCGAGAGCTGTAGTCGCCAAGATGGCGTAGAGGGCGAAGGAGGAGAGTTGCATTGGACGATAATAATTCGCGAGGAAATCGACTTCTACTTGGGGTAGTGCGGGTTGCGTGGCTCAGCCAATGTATTAAGATGAGGGAGTGCGGAATGTTGTTCCTTTTCGTTTTTTTTCGTACCGTTTTATACCGTGAACCAAGGTCATTAATGAACATTCGGAACGTCCCCGCGGGAGCATTGACGCCTGCAAGCGCATGACAACAGTCGCTGGCGAGGCCATGATTGCTATCGAGAAATTGGGATGCGCCACCTCGGGTGCATTTAATCCACAAAATGACAAGGATCAATAATCTGAACTGGAATCGTAAAGAAGTGAAAAGTCCGTATTGTACTATTCCGCCCGATTGAGTGCCATATCCTCAAAAATCACTGCTGTTTCCTCTGATAGGAACGAAACTGTATAGATGTATATACTTGCAGGGCACCCAAAGTGATTTTTTGTCGAACAACATCCCTGGTCTGATGCTAGATATATTTGGATTTCGATTTGGATTGGAAGTAAAGTAGGTCTTGGCACTGTCTAAACGAGTAACACGTATCTCAACTTCCCCTTGGTGAGGACAACTTTTGACTTGGGCGTTCATTACCTTGACGATTAATGGTCCTCCCTCGTACATACAGTCGAAATCACTGCCTCCCTCGGTACAGGACGCATTGGAATTGAATGATCTGCCTCCCCGGACGTCTCGGTCAGGCCAAACTGCCTGGAAACAAGCATGAATATGTACTATCTAAGGCGTGAACAGCATCTGAAAGTTCACCGGTCCGCCGTCAAGGGCAATATACTACCTCAACAGGAATACCATATTCTTGGCGGATTTTTGGGACATCTCTCCCTCCGGTGGGAGTGTCGCGGAGTCAGGAAAGTCATCTGTGGGGGTCCAGTGCGTAGATCGGATGTACAAAGAACTCTTCGTAAGCGTCGTCACGCGTCGTACAGCACACAATGTCGCGCGCGCGCAGATCCGTCAGTGTGTCCGCGAGGGCGACACAGAACCGCTGCACAGCATCGTCGGCCCACGCGAAGTCAGCGCCGCGCAATCTGCGGTGCAGATGCGGGACCTTGCCGAGCTGAGGGAAGGCCACGAGTTGCGCCGTTCCGGGCAGGTGCGCGGGTGCCCCAAGATCGTGCGCGTCGCTGATGAAGACGAGGTCTGCGGCAATGCTCTGGACGTTGGGGAGCTCGTGTGAGCCGCACGAGCGGCGGGAGGAGGAGCGCAAGCGGGCTGTCTCCCGAATGGATAAAGAACTTCTGTTCGGCGGCGCACGCGGGGCATGGAGGGAAGTTCCACGGGGCTTGGGGGAGTATACATTGGACAGTCAGCAGGGCTTCGATTCAGAGGGATGCGCACATACGTGTCGCCGTTGAGCAGCGTCAGGTGGATGAGAGTAGGGGCGACGACGTGCAGGAGCTGTTCTAAGAGTGCGATGCGCTCGGGGTCTGCGTTGACCTGCAGCACTTCGAGTGTGGCCAGGCATGCCGGCACGAGAAGCAGGATCCCGCAGAAGTGAGATTGGGAAGCCGAGATGCTCAGATGTGAGAGTCGCGCAGATGGGGTGGAAGTAGACGGGACCGGCAATTCCGCACTACGATCTACGGACGCGTTATTGATGGTTAATACGGAGACAGAAGATGCGGCTTGTAAGACGAGGGCCGGCGGAAGCCCGTAGACAATGTGCATGTGAAGCTGTAGGAGGGATGACTGTGCGATCATGTCTGTAAGCGCAGTGCGCAGGGTGGTTGGGAGCGCACGCAGTGTTACAGCAAGGGCATTGTTGGCGGGATTCGGTGAGCCGTGTGCCCTCAGCTCAAGGATGTATGATGCGATATGAGGTGAGGCGGTGAGAAAGGAGTTCAGGGACTCAGTGAGGTGCTCAGAAGCGATGGTGTCGGATGTGCCGACTTGCAGGGGGGGAACTCGGATAGAGTGAAATAGGCGCCGCTGAGAAGGAGCGAGGAAGCGCGGAGCGACCAGAGACCAAGCCTTGAGTGACTCTGTATCGTTTACTTGGTCCACTATGGCGTCCAGAAGTTCTGGGAACAGGGTCGCCATGAAGCAAAAAGCAATGCACGTGGCAGGTTTTTGATCCGAACGTCGCCTCAGGATAAGTATCAGGATCAGTGGTAAGCCCCTTTGGGGTTGTTGTCGAATCATTCGACAAGCACAGAAACATGTGCACAGTAGCCGTTCAAGATGTTCCTGTCGAATTAACCAATCATTCCAGATCAAACTTTTGATGTTATATCTGCTTCAACCTCCGGGAGGCGAAAATATCCCTATCCCAATATTCAGAGATGAAACGTCGAAGTCGAAAGTGTATTCTGTAATGGAGCACAGAAGTTTTGCAGGAGCAATGCTCAATTATTTAATAATTGTGGCGCAGCTCTCGCAGGAATATATTCAACCCATATGCCTTCGGGGCTGGTCCGGCAATTCCGCGCGGCGCCATCTGGCTCGGCATCGAAGTCGCACCAAGTCCATCTCAGGGCTTACATCCAATTTCTCCGTCGCTATAAATTCAAATTCTTATTTGGTATTTGAAACCATCTAGCGCCAAGAATTTTTCGCCGACGGGACTTTCGCGGTAAAGATTCCTGCACTCAGTGACCATCTATTTTCGAGATGAACTTCGTGGTGATACAGAAGGATGGGGCGGTCAGTAAGGGAAGAAGCGATGGCATTATTTCAACAAGCGAGGTACGAGCTTCATATGTCGTCTGTCTGCGAGAGTATGCCATTATGTAGTATGTAAGATCACCGACCTCCCCGGATACTTGCTGTCTTGGACTGTCGCCGATCTTCTCCCGCTTCTCCCGCCTCCATAATGCCTCTTTTCCGATGGTCTTTGGCACTTGGCCCAGGACTAGCTGCTATGCATGTGGGTGTCCAGCATATGTCGGGTTGAAAAGCTGTGATTGTCATATGTTCAGTCAGAATAGCTCGATATGGAACATATCGTGCCTAGAAGCATCTGGCAGTTCAACAAAAGAGGTACAACATTCTGAGTGAAAGCGTCTGTCCAGGGATGCACCAGCAGCCGATTAGATCGACTCTTCTCTTCCTCCCACAAAACATCGTTGTTCTGGAGTGTACCTCTGCATGAAGCGATCTACACGTTCAACTCGGATCAGATGCGTTTCTACAAACGAATCCGATTGGTAAGAGAGCCGAATGGCACGGCTCGAGCTCGTCATGAAACAAAACACAAGTTCATCTCGTGCACTCTATCTTTCGAAGTCATCTGGCAGTTCAACAAAAGACTCTGAATAGAAGCGTCAGGAGGGGCTCATCTGCCAGCTTGTCACCATCAAGGGACGAATAGCATTCTGTTATCACTGCGGTGGTAGGGAGGTAAGTCGGTATATTCCGACGCCGTCACGGAACTTACCGTGGTCAACCCGCAAGTATAAAATACAGACCTCCGTCTGGTCGTGTCTTCAGGTTCCAAGCATCCACTCCTGCGCCATGCAATTTACTATCACATCCCTTCAGTTCTTCGTCATCGCAAGCATCACGTCGCTGCAGTTTGCCGCCGGTACTCCCATTGGCAAGACCACAGACAAAGGTAGGATTACTCTCTATTGTGCCTCGGTTCCTCAATTTTTTGTTTGTCGATAGCCGCCACCGGGATCAACTGTATGAATATTCTCCCATTGGAAATGTATTACGGTTACTCAACGCCTTTATTTATCCGCAGACGGTATCATAGACGCGCCGCCGCTTCAGTGGCTACAGCAGATGCCACCAGTGCTTCCTCCGGTGGTGCTTCCGCCTATCGCTCCTATCGGCCCTATTCTTATCGGCCCAGGAAAACGCATGGACAAAGGTAGGATTATTCTCCAATCCGTCACGGTTCCTGAATGTTTCTACTTGGCGATAGCCGAGGACAGTGGCGAGTTTCTCTAGCTGAAGAAGTCAACTGGTGGTAAACATTAAATATCGGTTCATGATTGATTGTATACTGACATGAATTTTCTCCAGGTGACATAAAAAGAGTTCTGAAATTCGCGTTTAGTTGTGTGGTTTAAATTGGGTTGACGGAGGTGTTGAAAGAGAGAAGTAATTGTATTCAAGCCACCGGAAACCCTGTTAGAATCCTGTCTTTATTCTACTGAGCGAGATCGAGCGTGTTGCTTCCCTTGTGTGATTTCATTGCGTTCTTGCAAGAACTGTTCTACTGCCGGTTGAGAGAAAGAAAATCTGCGGAAGGCGGTCAATATCCTACATTCCAGTGCATTCCCCAGTGCATACTTTACAATATAAAGTGCCCGTAGAGAGAAAATAGGGTCAAAATAATCATGCCTGCCAATTGGGCACCCATGAAAACCTTCCAGTTCAGGGTCGGTTCAAGGAAATCTGCATCGTCGATTTTGCAGGAGCTTTGATTCGGCTCTGATACCGGGTGAATGGCAGAATATAGAGACAAAAAAACATTCTTGAACGACGCACCAGTTAGCTCGTGAGAAGCAACTTCTTCGCAAAACGGGCCGCTCGGCATTTTGTCGTCACAGCTTTGCATGCACTTCACCCGAGACCTCGGTCTCATGAACTGAATAATATTCACGGGGATCAGAGTTGAGAGAGTATATCAGTCTTACCGCTCGCTTCAAAAAGCGGATACCCAAGCTCACGGGCGAGACCTTGGCTGTACGGATCAAAAGCTTTGGCTTGGTGAAATTCGCGGATACCGGCGTAGACAAGTTCATCCCATGAATGTGCCATGACAGACATGTGCAGTTTAAAATGATACGAAACCAACTTTTTCTGCCTCCTCTGAGTCCAGGCGCTGATCACCGGATGAATCGATGGACCAGTATACCGGGCAGGCTGGATAATGGAACTCTGAAGGAGAACTGCCCAGTAGATCCTGCAAAGGACACAAAAATAGGTATCCGTGGGGGATATGCTTTTCGTCAAAGAGACTGAACCAATATTCCACGCAGTCGATTAAGCCTAGAAAGTGCACGATATGTGAGAATCAGTACATTATGTTATGTACACCTACCATAGTTCTCGTAGTTCGATGGGAGCTTGGTACAATTATCAATGATTTGAGTTGCCCGACAAAGCCAGGATTCACTAGTATTGTATGCCTGTCCAGCAATGTTGCGTGTAAAATATCTGTGCAAATGACGCTGGGATATGTCAATGGTGTAACATGCATGACCCGCGGCAACTAACCGAGTCCAACCGCTTTCCAAAAGCTGGCAGGACTTGTCGCTGGGCCAGTCACAAGGGAGATCCCTAAACTGAGGATCACGCAGGCATGCGACCTCCTGCCAAATTTCGCAGCCGGGTGAGTACACGACACTCCCTAGGCGAACCGATATATTTGTGGAAACCTCGCGAATATAACCACGCTGCTCAAGATACAAGCTACATACCTCATGATACTGTTCCATCGAAATGGCCTCGATGATTTGCGAGTGGTCTGGTGGTTCAAAAAGAGATGATGTGTGGACTCCGTAGGGCGACAATGACCTGGTATGGTATTGACGTAGGATCGGATTGTCGTAGCAGGTCTGAGTTCAATGCAGAGGTGACCCGTGGAGTATCGTATCCACATCGTACACTCATCATCTTGCTGCAGTAATACTAGTCTGAAAAATGTAAAGTATCGCTCCATCGAGTGGCTCACCAGATATATCCCGGCCCACGACGTCATATAATAGTACTGAGCATCCTATCTGGAGGGGCCAACTCAAAATGGGATATGGCAATTATGTAAACAATCCTCGCACGTTGAACTCTGTGTCCTATGAGAATATGGGTCACCAGGGCACGAAGCACGGTGGAAACTTTTACTATCTGGTACCAGAGATGTACAGTTGCGAAATGGGACCCCTGGTACTTCTCGAGTATTTCTTTCGCAGGAACCAACTCTAATTAAATAGGTGTCCTCTCGAGAGTTAGATCGTACATTGTGTAAGAGGCCACTACACGAACCATCATGAAACACAGTTGCATGTATACCAGATGAGCTGGCCGTGCCATAAATCTGTACAAATGGGATGGTTACGTCTGAAATTGAAGGTGAAAGTTTTTCTGGGGGGTATTGGCTCACCGAAGCCACGAATGCTGCTGAACATCCCTCGTCCAGGAATATTTCGGCACGAAGATTTAGGTCGCCGAGTTGGCGAAAATCTGGAAACTCTTCTGCAATTTATATCGTGCCAGTGGCCACCGGAAAAAGCTGTGGGCGCAGGATAATTTATATTCGTGATACTCTTGAATTTTCCGTCCATTACCCCGACATGCCGTGCGTTGGGAAAGAAATTGCTCGGAGACCAGGAGCTTCAGGCTCGCCTTCATCGGTCATTCCACCATATAGATCGGGCTCAGCAGGGACTTCATCGTCCATGGATGGTGGAGGTAAGGAGGAGCAATGTTAAGCGCCTTACAGCGGTGCGACCTATGAATAGTTTGAAGCTATGGCGATTTGTTCACGATGCCGTGCCCAATTTTTCCGGGCGGAGGGACCAGCCAAAAAGGATAAAAACACGCACTGAGATTAGCATGTAAATAGTTCTGATAGATTCAACTACTTGAGCGAATCATCCAGTTCATGAATGTTGCGGGACATAAGAATGAATTAAGGACGAGCAAACTCATGATAAGTCGGTGGGGGTTCCTTCTCATTCATCCGCCGACTAAATTGAGAATTCGCAGCGTCCGAGGCAGGATGATAAACCAATCCTCCGACCGCTTCTGTGTTTGGGGGAGTCGTGGCGGTATATTGCGAAGATCTCGGAGCAAGGAATGGCGCTGTAATCGAGCCTTCTGTCTCTGGGGGAGTCGTGACGCTATATTGCGAAGATCCCGGAGCAAGGAATGGCTCTATCAAGCCGGACATGACGGGGGAGGGCGGGGATCGCGCTGGCATTGACAATCCTTCGGTATCTGTGTTTCGCCGACGCCGACGTAGAACCCATAAGCTCAACAAAACAGCCGCCAGGATGGCAACTCCTCCAATGACGCCCCCAGCGATTGCGCCGACAGGAGCTTTTTTGGACGGGGGAGACTTATTGTCGCCAGTCTGCGATGGAGAGCCACTCGATTGTCCTGTAGAAGATGGGTCAGGCTCTAGAGGTATCACCGCCAGCAGCGTGGAGAGGCCGTCAGTCTGGCCCGCTGCCGTGAATGTCGTGGCAGGCGGTCCCAACCAGTCGATTGAATAGATATTCGAGCCGCTCTTGGTGGATAAATCTAGGACAGCATTGTACTGGTTCCCTCAGCATGATTTGTGTGATATCGTCGGCAATTTAATCACCTGAACACCCAGATACGCTTTGATATCGTCCCGGAACTCAGGTTTGGCGACATTCCGTGTATATGCGGCCCTGAGTCCGTCCACCATTCGCGCTATAATAAACACGGTAAACACAGCTGGACTTCAAGAGTACGAACTATTTCACCTCCACCCTTGTCGTGAACGATTCCATCATATGCTTGCCAGCCGTTAAAGGTAACTGCGGCGGAGAGAATATCGTTGAGTCTGCACAGACGATTCAATACACGAAGGACGTGGCAGTGGGGAACGAAACGGACAGCACCCGCGTCGATGCGTTGTTTGTGATTGACGTGAGGACAGCCAGTCCTTGGATGGCGAGACCCGAGTTGTACGAAGCCCTTAGATCAACGTGGAAGCAATTGCGATCCTTTGCCGTTGCCAAAGTGTCTGAGACGATCTTTGCGTCATTAATGAGATGGGCCTGAATAAAATCCGCCGATTCGGTGGCTGCTTGAAGGTACATGGGATCCGATGTCGCTTCAGCGAGAAGCGATGATAGACTGAGACACCAATAGTTTTAATCTGAGGTTAACACACCAGGTCCGGACTCACATGAGAAAAGAGCTGATTCGCACGTTTGAGTGGGAAGTAATGCCGGAGTAACAAGGAGCGACTCACCCGGTGGTAAGGCCGACAATGTCGCTGTTGTTTCGGTCCACTGTACTCTAGGATTGGAACGGTCAGCAGGGCGGTTGGAATAAATCATAATGAATGCGCACCCAGAAAGTGCCTCCGACCGTGGTTGCTAATACACTCGAAGTTAAGGGAATATCTGCGGATGACCCAGTTCACTCACCTTGATCGCAAACTGTGGATAGCGGAAAAGCCTTGACGGAGGTTTTGCCTGATGAAATGTCACTTTGCGAGAGGGTGTACTGGCGGTTATACGTCCATGACTGGACGGCAAAGTCCAAAAATGTCTTGGTCTTGTATGCGGCATATGCTTTGATGGATGCATGACCGTAGGCCCTGCAACAGAGCTCGTGAGATAGTGTCGGCAATTGCAAAGAAAAAATCAACATACAGGGCATTGTAGGTCTACATCGCCTGTACGTTTACGACTGGCTGATACGAAATAACTAGTACTCACTCTGATGAATGGATTAGACAAGAGGCGAAGACATGGGATTCACTACTTACATATCATCCGAGAAGCCGGCGTGGGCACCGAGCGTTAGACGAAGCTTTTCCTCGAGGATGTCGCGATATCGGGTTTGATTTGTCATGAGGTCAAACTCCGCCATTTGCTCGTACAATCTTCCTGCAACGTGAAAATCTTCGCCTAGAAGGGGCAAGAATAAGCAAGACTGTCTGGCGTTAGACAAAATACTTACCGGCAAATTGTCCCGCCGACGTGAGGTGGTTTATGCTTTCCTCTAGCGCATCGCTGGCAAGTTTGATACGGTCGGCTGATGAGGAGAGGATGGCGGGTTTCTAGCGCTTGGCAGTCAGGTAGGAAGTCGTGAAATGACAAGAAAAGCACCCTCCAAGCCGACGACGCGAGCAGACCGGCGAAAGCAAGGTGGGGTAGGAAGAGCCAAGAGATGAGGGTGAGAAGGAAGGGAAACATCATCCACATGGATGCAGTGCAATCTGTCATAATTATGTTCGGCTAATTCGATTCAATTGAAGATTTGTGTCATGATTTGGGTTGATTGTGTTTCCACACAAGTCGTTTCTGGAGCAGAAATATCGTGACTGGTGCTCAAAAGGGATTTTCAACAGCTCACCCATGGGAGCACCATCCGAATCTTCAAGTTCCTCAACGCGCGGCTCAAGCCTCAAGAAGCATGAGCTGCATTGGTTTATCATAGTGCCGGATTGGCGCCGGAAAAGCCGCCCGACGACGACTTGGGAGTCTGTCTGATGATAGATGTCATGGTAACAGGTCTTGAGAGCAAACCCGGGAAACAGCTTATCTTTGAAGTTTGGCTTGTCTCCCAACCGGCCCGGAATACTGGAGTTGGTCAAGTCGCGAATTCGAGGACTCTAGTCTCTAGCATCTCAGCAAAGAAGAAAAGGCAGATATCGAGCAGATAGCCGGAAGAGTCAAGATGTGTCAACCTTAACATTGACGGAGTCCTTCGCTGTGTCCGAGATGCGGAAGATATGTGCTGGATCAATTCGGATTGGGCACAATGCGTTTGATCTAGTTTGATCGACAATGAGTTTGATCGGCAACTGGCCCGAAGGATACTCCTTCTCAAACAAGCTCCGACGCGGCGGAGCTGGACATCTTTCTCTCTTCGGTATTCCGCAGCCCCCGCGCTTAGCGCTCAGCACCGAAAGAAGTCGATGAGGCGCCACTGCGGACTCGGAGGCAACACCTCTAGATCTTAGTCCTAATAATGGAGAGGAGCTGTGATCGCGCCTCACTACTACTTACTCTCCTATCAATATTCTACCCCTCTTCGCCGCTCACAAAACCTCGCGGCATTTGTGAATAGTCACTCCACTACACTCGAATGCGCACCACAAATCACATCACTCTCCGCACTGAGGCCGATGGTGCGTGCGGATACGGTGCTGGAGTTCGTCCTACTTATCATGTACCCTTTTTAGCTAGTCTGCCTACGGAGCAGAGCACTGAACGCGGGACCAACGGGGTCCCGGGACCATCACAGCCCAGCTACGCCACAAATACTGTCATGGGGATCAGAAAGTACTTTTACGAAGCCCGGTACGATGAGGTTTCAGGGTACCTTGGCCTAGGCAAATGCCCTTCGAAGAGTGGGGCGGCCTCTATGTACCAGACGTCATGCTCCCAACATCGGCCGTCGAAAAACTCGCATCCAGAACACTTGCAGGCTCTGGGGCTGCGCCGGGAACTAGGAGACGAAGCCAAAATCTCCTTATTTCTGAGCGGCGTGAGCATTATTACTTCTCTCACCGAGAATGAAGTCTCACAAAGAACGTTTTTCAGACGCTTCAGACCTTGACTAGCCTTTTCGGGGGTATTCCCCGACCCACGGTGCGCGATGCCGTGCCAGCGAGTGGTCTCAGCGGCGGGAAGATTGAGGGGGAGATTTTCAGCGGTGATGATATGTTTCTCCTTGTGCGTGTGCGTGCGGCCGTTGAATTTCTGGACAACCTTGCGCGAGTGCTGTGCGAATTGTTCGGTGAGATCGTTTCTCCTACTCTAGATGGGTGGACGACGATCGCTCAATTCTTGACACAGCCCTTTGGCAGTCAAATCGCACAGCGAATCCAGGCATACACAGGGGCAACCTCATGCCCGTTTACGCGTGTCTCTGTGACGGAGGGGATGCCCACTGTGTGTCTTACGACTTCAGTGGTTTTCGCAGGCGCATTTTCAAAGACCTTGGAACAGGACTCGTCGCGGAGTCTCCCCATGCTATCTTGAAGAGTAAGTTTTTTTCTAACAACAGCCCAAATGATGCCTCTAATACTATTTCAAGTCCAACAATTCATATTCGCTCTTCTCCTTGAGGGATACCAGTCTATCTTACGAGCAGTCGGTTCTACGAGCGATGGTATGTCCCGAACTTTAATTTGTATCACTTTTACTCGGGGTCTCAACAAATGATATATTGGCAGCACTACCTCCTCTCCGCGTCCCAACCCAGTTCAGCACTGCTCATGTCAATGCCTCACCCCACCCCGATCACCCAGAACATCACGACGGCTTGGAGCCGTGCGGTTGAGTTGGCTCGTGATTCTCGCGCAATGTTTCAAAGAGCGCATCAGGCCCGATCTAACGACCATGCGGACGGCGCGCTTGCGTGTCTATTGAGAAGGCCTGTGTTTCCTAAATTGATGATTTCGGGTACCTGACCTTCCGACAGTTTAAAAGCATGGCCGAAGGATTCAAACAACAATGCGCTCCAGCTCCCAGCCGAGTCTGTCCCGATGGTCGCCCCTAATCAACCTCTCAACGACGATCCAACCGCGACTGGGACCTCCCTACAGGTACGCCGTATTTTTCTCTCCTGCTCTTCCTCTCACCGAAAATTTAGGAGCGTCGCGCACAGGCTGTGGAAGCTTTCTGGAAGGGCATGGACGCCGAATTCCGCCGGACTTTCGAGCCGGATATGCTGTTCAAGGGCGAGAGCTATACGACTCTCGCTTGTTTCGCAGCCGACGCAAACCGGTACCGCGAGATTCTCGAGAGGCGCGGTTCGAAGCTCATGGTGTCCATGTTGGTTGAGAAACTGGAGATGTCGCAGAAGGAAGGGCATTGGGCGATCGCTTGATTCAAAATACTACAACTCTCTTCGTCCGTAACACCACCGCCGATGGCTATATATGGGCGATATACTGTCCAATAATTACCTGCATTTTACAGGGTTTTAACTGACAACTTATGGCAGTTTACGGGGTTTTGGACAACAACCTCTTTAAGAAACTATAGCAGCTTTGTTTAAACAATTCCTGTTGAGACAGGAATTGCCGTTTAAACAGCTGTTTAATCTAATCAGGTTAAACAGATCGATGGCGGTTCAGGGCGGTTTAAGAGGCAGTTTAAACAGTGTTTAAACGGGCCAAAAAGTCCTTTTACACCGAATTACATAAACAACCCAACAAACCAGCAGACATCTGACTGAGCCAACATGAAGTGATGGTTGGAGACTATAATGGTGTTTTATTAGGACCGTGGTGCCGGGTACAAAGTGTTGAACTGTCCGTTCTGAGTTCAACTGGGTTCAAGTTGGGATTAAACATGCCTACAAGTGACGGTTTAAACACAACTTGAGACTGCCGGAAGTACAGGGGCAATGCTGTAACAGTATTATTAACTCTTTTGCAAAAAAAAAAAAAACCTAGTTCAGGAATTAGAACGTAAAAGATGCATAAATGAAAAAAGCACTGCTATAATTTGTCCTGCCCCCTATTCTGTCAAAAATACACATACCCCTCTGGCATCTCTGTCATCAACCAATTTTTATGCTCTAATTCCTGAACTAGGTGTTTTTTTTTTTTTTTGAAAAAGAGTTAATAATACTGTTACAGCATTGCCCCTGTACTTCTGGCAGTCTCAAGTTGTGTTTAAACCGTCACTTGTAAGCATGTTTAATCCCAACTTGAACCCAGTTGAACTCAGAACAGATAGTTCAACACTTTGTACCCAGCCCCACGGTCCTAATAAAGCACCATTATAGTCTCCAACCATCACTTCATGTTGGCTCAGTCAGATGTCCGCTGGTCCGTTGGGTTGTTTATGTAATTGGTTAATCAAGCTTTGGGTTCGAACCTCGGTGTAAAAGGAGTTTTTGGCCCTTTTAAACACTGTTTAAATTGCCTCTTAAACCGCCCTGAACCGCCATCGATCTGTTTAACCTGATTAGATTAAACAGCTGTTTAAACGGCAATTCCTGTCTCAACAGGAATTGTTTAAACAAAGCTGCTATGGTTACTGCCTCTTTTGCATGTTTACAACTACATGGATTACGTCTTTCCGTTGCTTGCAACTCGCTAAAATAGTTTGGTATAGATCCGAACGTGATAACATCAACCTCGGCTCGCGGCAGATCACATCATAGTGTTTTACACTCAAAAATTCTTTCCAGTTCTGCGGCTCCCTCATAGAAATTTTGGATGCTCCAATAAGTCAAATGTAGCTCCTATGAAAGCCTCCTGAATATCTAAACGATAATTCTGATAGCAGGTACCTGCACAAGCTCCATTTGGAGTGAAAGTTACCCGACATTCTGTTTCCTGTCGTGGTGAAGAAAGTATAACATCCAGACATCCCATAGTGGAATAAAAAGTTGTATTGGACATTCTAAGTTCTAAACTGCCCAACAAGGGCGTAAAGACCGCAGGCTGTCAAATATGGACATCGGCAGCGCACGGCATCACTGTTCTCATCAACATTATTAAAGCTCCGCAATTTTCGAACCACGGCGAAGTCCAACCGGGATGTAAATACTCTCGAGGGGTTGTATGCAGCACATGAATTGAGTTGTAAACTTCCAGCAGAGGATGTGATCCAAAAGCCAAGTTGTGGGCAAGTCACCAAGATGTAATTCAAAACCCTGTAAACAGCTCGGGTTGTGTGCGAAATAATTAATGGACAGTATATGTGTCATAGCTATAGCGTACACATGGACATTATGGACGTAGGTACAGTACCTGCTTGCTCCTTTTAGGGACCACCGCAGTAATACATTCTCCACACATTCTACCGTGCGTGCATGCGATTTGCATTTCCAAGAAAAATATTATAGCTAGAATCGGCCTCTGCTTGCCAGGTGATGATACAAAAGTTACAAAATTCGTTCTTAAATTGTTCATGGCCACTAGTCTACTTCTTTTGAACACGCTTCAGTGACAGGCACCGCCGCCGTCAGCATTTGTTCAATCTTATGATGAGGCTGTTGAAACGGTCACACGACCTGTGGAGACTGGGTCGTGGATGGTCCCCGCGAAAGCATTGGCTTCGCGTGGATTTCAGGACAAAGCTTTGGAGGCACTTATGTACCATTTTTGGTTGATTACGCAATTTTTTCGAACGGGAGCTCAAGCGCACATTGAGCTGGATCAACTCCGATATCACATATAACTACGATAGTCGCTGTAACTTGATGAGATGTTGGCACAATCGAAGATGTGATTCGCCTGAGCCAGGCAGGCTTCATCGTTGCTTCATCGTATGCCGGTCCAGTAACTTCGCGTGCAAAGGTTGCCTGCCGCAGGAAAAGACCCTTTGAAACGTCAATATTGTAATGGGTACTATCAGCGGCAACTAACCGAGTCCAACCGCTTTCCAACACCTGCCACGAATCGTCTCTGGGTCGATAAAGAGGTCCCCAGCCGGGATCCTTGAATCGGGGATCAGACAGGCATGCGACCCTCTGCGAATCTGCAATTTCGCAGCCAGTCGGCATATACACAACAAGACATGCCTTCGCTACGCTCCGGCAGCGGAGATCTAAACTTAAAAACAAAACAGTTAATGAAAAATCAATGCTTCATTGCAGAATTGTTCGTTCTCCTAACGAGATGCGAGGATTGCCGCCGTTCTTCAAGAATCAAGCTTCAAGCTTCAAGTCTTGTCGGCCCCTTGTGTCGGCTTCGCTCCGGTGATTGGACGACTGACTAGTGATCTTACTTTCAAACCTCGATGGGAACATTCCATGTACCAGTTTGACCGCTGTGAGAGCTTGTGAGGGCTTGTAAGAGTCAGGGAGATCCGAGAATTTGGATCTACGTATCTTGATCTATGGTCCGGGAACTTCCGTAGACGAATCAACAGGCTATGTACAGTGTATTTTCATCGAGGCTGCGCAGAAGCCAAGCGCGGGCGAATTTTTCATAAGATGGTGAGGGATAAGGACCATTGAGATCCGGGCTGCGATACGCGCAGTTGAGATTGATGGTCAGCTGGTGGTGTACGTGGAGGTGTGAGAAATATATCCTTTCCCCCAGTCGGGAAAGAGTCAGCATGAGTCAGGCTCGCCTAACTCCTCCGGGTGGCCGTGGGGATGTTGAATAATGCAATTCCTTCATTTTATTCATTGGCCTATTCGCGAGAGTCGCAAGACCATGAAGTTAGAGATATAGAAAGTCGTATAGTTGTAGATAACCCTGGCATTTAATGGCTAGACATGAACCGAACACAAAAATTTTTGAAACAGCGAAGAGGGAGGAAGAGGGTCAAAATGGAGTAAATTGCCACGATTGAGTACAGTGAATGAATAGACATGATATCTACAGACCACTTCCGCGAGCGCTACCGGCAAAGTAGTGGGAAGAAAGAGCCGAGGAAGTTTCACGACAGTTTAAGGAGTCAAAGGAGACGCACGCTTGGGGGACTTACAATTTGGATGTACAGTCATCTTCGCTGGTGGCGGATGAAGAAATCCTGCTACGTCCTGTATTCACGCTTCGGCGCTGTTGTAGGACGCTGCTTGATTCGAGAGTGCCAGGAGTTTAATTATGGGACAGAATCGAATAGGATGTACTACTAATCCTCATTTGGCTGTTTTTCTGTGCTGGATGATGAGCACATTCGAGAGCGCATACTAGATATAGGGAAGCTCACTTTTCTTGTCAGGGAGCGACGATTATAAGTGGGTGTTCTCTTGAATAAATATCATTCTGAGGATGAATGGTAAAGGGTAGTGAAGCACGCACTATTTTGCAATTTGGTTGGAAAGGGTGATGCTCGTTGCAATCGTGAGCAGCAAGCCTGGCAGTTGATCTTCTGCGCGCCAATCGGGGCTCTGCTTGAAATTAACAATACACACCGAGGATGCATTGAAAGTCACTGCTGGGATTCGGCGTCAGTCCAGCCGAGACCACCGAGTTTCGGTCGCGGGACATTGAGACCGCCAATTATGGGGGGAAAGTAAGGTGAGCACAGAAGAATGCGCAGCTTTGTATTGTACTATATACTGCGTACTGCAGGCAGGAAGGCACGGATCTTGCAGATCCTGCAGACAAAGCTAAATGAAGCTATACATGCAGTGCGGCAGAAGGAGATTGGATGGGGAATGCACAGCAAAAGCGCAGCACGTAACTCACCATGTGCCTGCACAGCCTGTAAAATCCACCGGAGCAAAAGTAGTAGGCTGACTGCGCAGGAGCACTGGGAGCTGCATAGATGATGACCAGAGCAGAAGTGAGCGAGCACAATATTACGAGTATGAGGTAAAAGTCAAGCATGCACGAAGAATTGTGCATCACCTCGTCCAATTATGGTTAATTAATTAATCAATTGTCCAGATCTGTCCAGATGCGAGAGATTTCAAGTTTGCGCTGCGGCACAGCAAGTTTGGGTCATGAGGCTTGGTGCCGTGCTGTGTCAGATGCAGTAGGACAGAATAGACGGGGTTATGGAGTATCAATGGGGAATAGCTGTGGCCCTGCTGCAAGTTCGTGAGAGTCGAAAATGTTGCAAACCAAGGACCAGGAAGGAGGAAGAGAAACGGGGATAACACAAATGGGGATGGAGCCAAACATGTACAATGACATTCGAGAGATTTCGTTAAGAGAACGGATAATGCTCCGCAAGCAAACCGATGTATTCGTGGAACGAGTATCAGTGAGCTGCATGAGATACCAGCTATATACACCATGATAGTGTTTCCTGCGAATCTTAGCGCCGACAAATCGGCGCGGGCTTTGATGGACGCGAGCAAATCGGCTTGCGCCACCAAACGCCCACGCCCACACCAGAAGAGCCAATTGGCGCTGGGCCACGCCGTTTTTGCACGCCGAAACGTTAAGTCTTTCGGACGATGCTGTGCCCAATTTTTCCGGGCGCTGAGACCAGCCAAAAAAAGATAAAAAGACGCACTGAGATTAGCATGCAAATAGTTCTGATAGTTTCAATTACTTGAACGAATCCTCGAGTTCATGGATGTTGCGAGACATAAGAATGAATTGATGACGAGGAAACTCAGTGTTCATAATAAGTCGGTGGAGGCTCCTTCTCACTCATCCGCCGACCAAATTGGGAACTCCCAGCCTCCGAGGTAGGATGATAAACCAATCCTCCAACCGATTCTGTGACTGGGGGAGTCGTGGCGGTATATTGTGAAGATCCCGGAGCAGGGAATGGTTCTGCAATCAAGCCGGACATGACGGGGGAGGGCGGGGATCTCGCTGGCATTGACATATCTTGTGTGTTTCGCCGCCGCCGACGTAGAGCCCATAAGCTCAAAAAAGCGGCCGCCAGGAGGGCGAACCCTCCAACGACGCCCCCAACGATGGCGCCGACGGGAGCTTTTTTGAATGGGGATGGAGGAGGTGGAGGGGAGGTATTGTCGCCAGTCTGCGATGGAGAATCACTCGATTGTCCTGTAGAAGATGGCTCAGGCTCTAGAGGTATCGCCGCCAGCAGAGCGGTGAGGCCGTCATTCTGGCCCGCTCCCGTGAATGTCGTGGCAGGTGGTCCCAGCCAGGCGCGCGTATAGATATTCGAGCCGCTGTTGGTGGATAGATCCAGGACAGCATTGTACTGAGAATGCTTCAGCATGATTTGTGTGATGTCGTAGGCAATTTAATCACCTGAACACCCAGATACGCCTTGATATCCTCCCGGAACTCAGCTTTCGTGACATTCCGTGTATATGCGGCCCTGAGTCCGTCCACCATGTACACTATAATAAACACGATAAACACTGGAAGACTTCAAGAGTCCGAAATATTTCACCTCCACCCATACCCTTGTCGAGAATAATTCCATCATACGCTTGCCAGCCTTTAAAGGTAACTGCGGCGGAGAGAATATCGTTGAGTCTGTAAAGACGATTCAATACACGAAGGACGCGGCAGAGGAGAATGAAACGGACAGCACTCGCGTCGATGCGCTGTTTGTGATTGAAGTGAGGACAGCCAGTCCTTGGATGGCGAGACCCGAGTTGTACGAAGCCCTTAGATTACTGTGGAAGCAACTACGATCCTTTGCGGCCGCCAGAGTATCTGAGACGATCTTTGTGTCATTATTAATGAGATGGGTCTGAATAAAATCCGCCGATTCGGTGGCTGCTTGAAGGTACACGGGATCCGATGTCGCTTCAGCGAGCAGGGCCGATAGACTGAGACACCAATAGTTATAATCTGAGGGGAACATACCACGGTCCGGACTCACATGAGAAAAGAGCTGATTCCCCCGTTTGAGCGGGAAGTAATGCCGCAGCACCAAGGAGCGACTCACCCGGTAGTAAGGCCGACAATGTCGCTGTTGTTTCGATCCGCTGTACTCTAGGATTGGGATGGTCAGTAGGGCGGTTGGAATAAATCACAGTGAATGCGCACCCAGAAAGTGCCTCCGACCATGGTTGCTAATACACTCGAAGTCAAGGGAATATCAGGGGATTATCCAGTTCACTCACCTTGTTCGCAAATTGTGGATAGCGGAAAAGCCTTGACGGAGGTTTTGCCGGATGAAATGTCACTTTGCGAGAGGGTGTACTGTCGGTTGTACGTCCATGACTGAACGGCAAAGTCCAAAAATGTCTTGGTCTTGTATGCGGCATATGCTTTGATGGAAGCATGACCGTAGGCCCTGCAATAGATCTATTGAGATGGCGTCGGTAATCGCAAAAAAAAAAATGTACAGGGCTTCGAAGGCCTACATCGCCTGTATGTTTGAGACTGGTCAGTACGAATGAACTAGTACTCACTCTGATGAATGGATTAGACCAGACGCGAAGACATGGTATTCACTGCTTACATATCATTCGAGAAGCCGGCGTGGGCACCGAGCGTTTGACGAAGTTTTTCCTCGAGGATGTCTCGATATTGGGTTTGATTCGTCATGAGGTCAAACTCCGCCATTTGCTCATACAATCTTCCTGCAACTAGAAAACTTTCACCTGGAAGGAGCGAGAATAAGAAAGACTGTCCAGAGTTAGATAAAGTCCCTACCGGCGAATTGTCCCGCAGACGTGAGGTGGCTTATGGCTTCCTCTATCGCATCGCTGGCAAGCTTGATACGGTCGGCTGACGAGGAGAGGATGGCGGGTTTCTAGCGCTCGAAAGTCAGGTAGGAAGTCGTGATATGACAAAAAAAGCACCCTCCAAGTCGACAACGCGAGCGGACCGGCGAAAGCAAGGTGGGGTAGGAAGAGCCATGGTAGCAGGAAGGGAAACATTCCACGCACAGATGCAGTGTACAATCGCTCGTAATCAGATTAATTCCATTTGGGTTGATTGTCCAAAACTCACTGGAATTTGCTCTGAATTCACTTAGACAGCCTCATTGACACAAGTCGCCGTTGGGCGCGCCATCGCCGAGACGCGCGCCATGGAACTCGAAGATTTGATTGGTGCTCCCATGGGTAGAGCTGTTGAGCATCCTTTTTAAACTCCAGTTGGCCGACATTTCTGCAGCAGAAACGACTTGTACAAGTGAATTCAGAGCAAATTCCCAGTGAGTTTCGGACAATCAACCTCAATGGAATTAATCCGATTACGAGCGGTCAAGACCCGCCGGCTACACTGCGGGGGTTCATGGAGCTTCCAAACTCAAAAATGTATTTGAAAGATGTCTACCATTTTCCTTAAACTTTCGGAGCTCAGGGAAAAAGGCCAAGGATATCGAGTGTTTTCTTCATTTTTCCTTCTTGATACAAGATTTTCAGGGTAAGGGAGCGGCTTTGCCGATTTTTTCCAGTCGAGAATTAATTCTATTCATAATACCAAAGACTGTTTGAACAATAGGCCCCATTGTCCGTCCAGTCTTTCATGCTCCAATAATGATTTCTTTGTCACACCAAGAAACAAATCGCATTTCAATCACCCTTTGGCCAGATTTGGACCACTGAAAGAAATGGCGGCAAAGGTAGAAGATCTTACATTTTTCATCTTATCGTTGTTATAAGCCCTAAATTTAATGAAACAGGTAGACATCTTTGAACCTCGTTTTTGGGCCACAAAGATGTCTGGACCCCTGCAGTGCTAACTCCGCAACATGACATCCATCATCAGACAGCCTCATTGACACAAGTTGCCGTTGGGCGTCGTTTCCCGCGCCATCGGCGAGAAGCGCTTCATGGAACTCGAAGATTCGATTAGTGCTCCCATGGGCGGAGCTGTTGAACATCCTTTTTAAACTCCAGTTGGCAGATTTCTGCAGCAGAAACAACTGTTGCGGAGTTAGCCGGCTGGTCTTGACAGCAAACCTGTTCCGAGATGCAGCCTGCTTGTCCCGGTGTGTCCGAGACTCCCGAAGTCGGTCAAGTCGCGAATTTTGAGACTCTAGCATCGGAGAGAAAGAAAAACGGCAGATATTGAGCAGATAGGCAAAGGAGTCAAGATGTGTCAACATTAATGGAGTCCTTCTCTGTGGTTAGTTTCCGACATGACCGCAGAAGATACAGGACGATGAGTTTGATCGGAGACCGGCCCGCAGTTTTTTCCTTCACAAGTTACGGCAAAGCTCGACATCCTTCTCTCTCCGGTATTGATATTCTGCACGCTCGGCATAATCGAAGGTCGCCACGAATTCCTCCCTGATTGCTCCCCGCGCTTAAGTCGCTGAGGTGCCGCTATGGAGCTCTGCGGAGGCAACACCTCTGGACCCAGGACCTTACGACGACCCCGGTAGCAGGGTCTCAGCCGAGCCCCAGTAATCAGACTTCACCGCTCAGAAAAGAACTCTTGCGACGTTGTTGAATAGTTACTCCTCCTCCTGTCCACTAAACCCGAATGCGCACCACAAGTCACTTCACTCTCCGCGCTGAGGCCATTGGTATGTGCGGATCCAGGGCCGAAATTATTCTCTTCGTCCTACTTATCATATACCCTTTTAGCTGATCTGCCTACGGAGCAGAGCACCGAACGCGAGACCAACGGGGACCCGGGACCATCACAGCCCAGCTACGCCACAAATACTGTCATGGGGATCCGAAAGTACTTTTACGAGGCCCGGTACGACGAGGTTTCAGGGTTCCTTGGCCTGGGCAACAAGCCCTTCGAAGAGTGGGATGACCTCTATGTACCGGACGTCATGCTCCCAACATCGGTTATCGAAAAACTCGCATCCAGAACACTTACAGACTCTGGGACTGCGCCGGAACTAGGAGATGAAGCCAAAATCTCCTTATTTCTGAGCGGCGTGAGCATTACTACTTCTCTCGCCGAGAATGAAGCCTCACAAGGAACATTTTTCAGACGCTTCAGACCTTGGCTAGCCTTTTCGGGGGTATTCTCCGACCCACGGTGCGCGACACCGTGTCAGCGAGTGGCCTCAGCGGCGGGAAGATTGAGGGGGGATTTTCTGCGGCGATGATACGTTTCTCCTTGTGTGTGTGCGTGCGGCAGCTGAATTTCTGGACGACCTCGCGCGAGTAATGCGCGAGTTGTTCGGTGAGATCGTATCTTCTAATCGAGAAGGGTGGCCGCTCACTCAACTCTTGACACAGCGCTCTTGCACTCAAATGGCACAGCGAATCCAGGGCAACCTCATCCCCGTTTACGCATGTCTCTGTGACGGTGGGGACATCTACTGTGTGTCTTATGACGACAGTGGTTTTCGCAGGCGCATTTTCAAAGACCTTGGAACAGGACTCGGCGCGGAGTCTCCTCTTACTACCTTGAAGAGTACGGTTTTATCTAACGCCGGCCCAAATGATGCCGCTAATACTATTCGATCCTAGTCCACCAATTTATATTAGCTCTGTTTCTTGAGGGATACTGCAATTCCCTCAGTCTATCTTACGAGCAGTCGGCTCTACGAGCGATGGTATGTCCCGAACCTTAATTTGTATCACCTTTACTCGGGGCCTCAACAAATTATATATTGGCAGCACTACCTCCTCTCTGCGTCCCAACCCAGTTCAGCACTACTCGTGTCAATGCCTTGCCTCACCCCGATCACCCAGAACATCACGACGGCTTGGAGCCGTGCGATTGAGGAGGCTCGTACTTCTCGTGCCTTGTTTCAAAGAGCACATCAGCGGAAGGCGGGCTTGCGAGTCTATTCTCGAGGTCGGTGTGTTTCCCAAATTAACGACCTCCGGGACCCGACCTCCCGGCAGCCTACAAGCATGGCCGAAGGATTCGAACAACAATGCGCTCCAGCTCCCAACCGAGCCTGTCCCGATGGAAGCCCCCAAAAAACCTCTCCAAGACGATCCAACCGCGACTGAGGCCTCCCTGCAGGTACACCATAGCTTTTATTTTTGTTCTTTATCTGAGTGAAAAAGCAGGAGCGTCGCGCACAGGCTATGGAAGCTTTTTGGCAGGGAATGGACGTCGAATTCCGCCGGACGTTCGAGTCGGATATGCTGTTCAAGGGCGAGAGCTTTACGACTCAACTTGTTTCGCAGCCGACGCAAACCGGTACCGCGAGATTCTCGAGAGGCGCGGCTCGAAGCTCATGGTGTCCGTGTTCGTCGAGAACCTCGAGATATCGCATAAGGAAGGGCATTAGTGATCGCTTGATTCAAAGTACTACAACTCTCTTCGTCCATACTATCGATCACCGACCTTTGTAAAAGTGCCTACCTTTGTGTGAGCTAAGGCAAGACGAGCCTGCGAGTCGGCCTAAGTGGGAGGCAAGGCAGATAAGATTAGATAGGATCATCCCATCAGCACAGCCGCCTGTCATCGCCTCTCGTTCCCGCTCACCAACGCGAAAACTTCAAGGCTTTCTTCACGGCGTCTACTACCTTGTATCCGCCCAATTTCTTTGCCCCGCCCTCCCAGTCCCTTCTTTTTTTATAGCTCACGCTAGGGTTGCTACGGGTCTCATTCTGCTTTCTTTTTGACCCAAGGCCGCCCTCTGCGTACTGGCTTGGCAGTGTCCGTCAGCCGCCATTTCCCGCCTTGGAAAGCCCCGCATCACAAGTTCACGTGATGCCCTTATTTCCCCGAGTCGGGCGGCCACGGCCAAGCCCCCCACACACACACACGCAGCTTCACATCATCGCAGCATCAGCGCGAATATTACGGATACATATCATCTACTCTAATATTCGCGCCCTCCTTCACTTTACAGATCCGACATACTAATCGGCTCCTGCCTTGCTAAAAGAAATTTGGATGAATTTGTGACATAAATACTGGCCCGATTGGCTCCAATTAAAATACGGGGGGATACTTTCGCTTCCCAGGAATCCAGCGGTATTTTCTTCAGAGAATGCGGGGACGAATTGAGTCCAACAGAAATCAATACTTTCTTTTACAAAGGTAGGTCATTTTGATGGCTGACCTCGGTAACTTCACTGCCGCCTCAATTCGGCCCCAAAGCTCAAACAACTCGGGATTCAACATCTTTCAGTAGGAATGAACCTTCCTGTCGATCCTGAGCCCTATCCGACATGAATTGCGGGTGTAGCATTGCCATCAATATTCTTTTGCAAAGGTGGGTGATCGATAGTAAGACCACCGCCGATGGCTATATCGTACACATGGACATAGTGGACGTAGGTACAGTACCGGCTTGCTCCTTTTAGGAGCCACCGTAGTAATACATCCTCCTCCACGAATTCTAGCTCGTATGCTTGCTCATTCACAAACGCATCTACAGCTGGGCAGAGGAGCACAATATTATCCCTCCTTCCCAAAATGGCTTCAGGGAAGGGTTCCTGACCAATAATAATGGATTTATTCTCCGAAGCATGATTGAGCGAGCACGGGCAGAAGGAAAGACGCTCTGGGTGGCCTTTCTAGACATCACGAATGCGTTTCCGTCAACAAACAGGGATCCGCTTTGGGTCAACCTCTACAAGATGGGGATAAAGGGCAAGCTCTTTGACTGGATGCGTATGCTGTATGGGAAGATGGAATATCTGGTAACAATGGAGGGCGCCCAATTAGATGTTTTTCACTCCGATATTCTCCGGCTTTCTGGGATTTGTTCTTCGCCGACTTTAGGCTGCACCCGGATCCGGATGATGTGCACATCTTGGGCACTATCATGGCACATCTAGAGCACGCAGATGACATGGCTATTGTATCTTACTCTTCTGAGGGGCTCCAGCGTCATTTGAATACCTTTGCACGATGGTGTGGAGATAACCTGCTCGAAGCTAATGCTTTCAAGTCCTGGATCATGATCTTTGGACCTGTACCGCGGGACATACCCGTCTTTATGTTGAATGGACTTATTGTGGAGTATAAGGATCGCTTCTGCTATGTTGGAATATCATTCCAATCGTCTCATAAGAACATTTTTAAAGAACACTATGACCAGAAGGCCAAAAAAGCGCGCAGCAGTTGCTACACTATACTGGGTGTGGAGTCTTTTGTCGGGGATCTACCGCCCAAAGAGGGACGAATCCTGTATATGGCTTGTGTTGACCCGCACCTCATTAGCGGCGCCGATGTAATTATTGACGTTGACGATGTGGCGTTGGGTGACCTTGAGAATGTGCAGAAGGCGTACGTGAGGCAAATCCTGGGCTTGGGACAGTACTCCATGCGTGCGCCATTGTTCACTGAGATGGGTCTGCTTCCTTTGCGATATAGACGACTTATAGTTGCCCTGAGATATGTGAAGTATCTCGTCGGCCGGCCGGTGACGCACTATGCTCGAATTGCCTTGGAAGACTCGTATAGTATGTATTTGGCGGGTAAACAGGGGTACTGGATAGACTTGGTGTATGCAATGCAAGCCCTGCAGTTTCCCGTTGAGATGCCTGATCTGCATACCATGACACAGGACATCTGTGAGGATCTTGGGAAGGCGGTGCATATAAGTGCAATGAAACACCTGACAGCGGATATAAATGGATCGACGCGCTTGTACTTGCTGCACGATCGCAGGGAACCGCTTGAGAATGAGGCACCAAAGACCATAACAGTAATTCTTCGACACTACCTGGTTTTAGTGGTGAACCCCCGCCATTGGAAAGCATTGACGAGGATGCTTACTAGTCAGCATCCTCTAGCGGTGGAACGCCTACGCTATCCTCGCCGCTATCATGAGGAACCGGTGCCCAGAGAAATGCGCAAATGTAGATTTGGATGTGACGAGGTAGAGACCGTCGAACATGCATTGTTTTTCTGTGAAGGTACAGAGGAGATGGTGGCGAGGAGGGCGAGCTTTAAATCAGCGATGAGTGCGAAGCATCCAGCGGTGCTCTCAATACACCTGTGGAATGCCACGATTGTGCTGAAAAATATAGTGTGCAATAGAGACACTATATGCCAGTTGGCGAAATATGTCCATCGGGTGTTCTCAATATTTGAAGATGTGGCTATTGTATGGCCGGAAGGGTGGTGATCCTCTCGGATCAGTCGCTGCAAGGATGGAAGGAACAATCTCGGTAGGCATTTTAAATCTTACTGCAGCTCACATATTTAGATCTACAGCCTGAAATGGGGCGAGCTCGTCGAAGATATGTGGGTTATGGTGTAGTGGGTAGTACATGTATGGCCAATGTACTGAACACTACGACTCTGCACGTTCCGAAAGGGGACCTAGCGGAGAAATAAATTATCCTGAGTATTATCCGTGCATGCGATTTGCATTTCCAAAGAAGATATTACAGCTAGAATCGGCCTCTGCTTGCCATGAGCTGCCAGGTGACGACACAAAAGTTACAAAATTCGTTCTTAAATTGTTCGTGGCCACTAGTCTACTTCTTTTGAACACGCTTCAGTGACAGGCACCGCCGCCGTCAGCATTTGTTCAATCTTATGATGAGGCTGTTGAAACGGTCAGACGACCTGTGTATACTGGGTCGTGGATGGTCCCCACGAAAGCATTGGCTTCGCGTGGATTTCAGGACAAAACTTTGGAGGCAATCATGTACCATTTTTGGTTGATTTCGCAATTTTTCGAACGGGAGCTCAAGCGCCCATTGAGCTGGATCAGCTCCAATATCATATATACCTACGATATTCGCTGTAACTTGATGAGATATTGGCACAATCGAAGATGTGATTCGCCTAAGCTAGGCAGGCTTCATCGTTGCTTCATCGTATGCCGGTCCAGTATATTCGCGTGCAAAGGTTGCCTGCCGCTGGAAAAGACCCTTTGAAACGTCAATATTGTAATGGGTACTATCAGCGGCAACTAACCGAGTCCAACCGCTTTCCAACACCTGCCACGAATCGTCTCTGGGTCGATAAAGAGGTCCCCAGCCGGGATCCTTGAATTGGGGATCAGACAGGCATGCAACCCTCTGCGAATCTGCAATTTCGCAGCCAGTCGGCATATACACAATGCTCCGCAAGCAAACCGATGTATTCGTGGAAACATCACGAGTATCAGTGAGCTGCATGAGATACCAACTATATACATCATGGTAGTGTTTCCTTCGAATTCAAATCGGCGCGCGCTTTGATGGACGCGAGCAAATCGGCTTGCGCCACCAAACGCCCACGCCCATGCCAGAAGAGCCAATTGGCGCTGGGCCACGCCGTTTTTGCACGCCGAAACGTTAAGTCTTTCGGACGATGCTGTGCCCAACTTTTCCGGGCGCAGAGACCAGCCAAAAAAAGATAAAAAGACGCACTGAGATTAGCATGCAAATAGTTCTGATAGATTCAACTACTTTAACGAATCATCCAGTTCATGAATGTTGCGAGACATAAGAATAAATTAATGATGAGGAAACTCAGTGTTCATAATAAGTCGGTGGAGGTTCCTTCTCATTCATCCGCCGGCCAAATTGGGGAGTCCTAGCCTCTGAGGCAGGATGATAAGCCAATAATCCAACCGATTCTGTCTCTGAGGGAGTCGTGGCGGTATATTGCGAAGATCCCGGAGCAGGGAATGGCCCAATCAAGCCGGACATAACAGGGGAGGGCATTGACATGTTTTGTGTGTTTCGCCGCCGCCGACGTAGAGCCCATAAGCCCAACAAAGCAGCTGCCAGGAGGGCGACCCCTCCAACGACGCCACCAGCGATTGCGCCGACGGGAGCCTTTTTGGATGGGGATGGGGGAGGTGGAGGGGAGGAGCCACTTGATTGTCCCATGGAGGGTAGTACCCATCCTCGTCACTTAGTTACTTCGCTTAGGAATGAGAAAAATCGTGAGTTTGATGTAAAAGCGTGAAAGTTTGTCAGTTCAATTGATTTCTGGGAAAGCTCGTCACTTCGATTAAATTCTGGCAAAAGCTCGTCACTTTCGGACGTGCGCGACCGATGTGCTTACCATATGTATTGTTTGATCGCCGGAATTACCATGGTACAGAATTAGTCCTAGGGTGATGCCTCAGTTTGCGACAGAGTGATACAACATACTGTCAAACACCCTCACAAATATTCTAGTATACTCTGAAGGTAACTGTGAGATATTTTACGATTTTTTGGGCCAAAAATAGCGAAGGCCTTCGCTATTTTTTTTGGGAGGGAAGACAGGATAATTCTAATGTAGATACTTAGGCTATCCAGCAATAGTCGGCTATTCTACGCTATTTTGGCGTGTAAAGTAGTCTAAAATAGTTGAGGAGGGTTCTGATTGGCAGCCTGCTGTATCACAGTCACAATTTCCCGTGTCGGTACTCGTGTCGGCGGTTATTCTCCGTATATCTTCCAATGCGATTGTGCGCTATTTCGTGCCTTGTTCATTGATATGTGGAAATTCGGACCCATTCCCGAATAGACGATGCCGATATTCGGACAAATGTCATCTACGTTCTGGATCATCGAGTTGTCTATGAGGATTGAAGAGGGTTTCTTTTCTGTTGCTATTACAATCCCATGCTGGGAAGCAAACGGAAGCTGGGCCCGTGAGGGCTCCGATCACCAGAGGATCCCTTGCCGCAGTCGTGCCATCGTCAAGGCCTGTCAAGGCAAGCAAATGGCCCACGGAACGGGTGCGGCAGCCTCGGCAACTGAACGCGGTCATGTGGTTATCGTCAAGTGACGACGTTTCATGGTGTGCAGAGGAAGTGACGAAGTTGTAGTAAATCTAGCTGAACTCACAAACTTTCAGGGAATACCATCAACCTCACGAACTTCCACAACGCTAAGCGAAGTAACTAAGTGACGAGGATGGCGCGGACTCCCCGTGGAAGATGGGTCAGGCTCTAGAGGGATCACCGCCAACAGAGCGGAGAGGCCGTCAGTCTGGCCCGCTCCCGTGAATGTCGTAGCAGGTGGTCCCAGCCAGGCGCGCGAATAGATATTCGACCCGCTGTTGGTGGATAGATCCAGGACAGCATTGTACTGAGAATGCTTCAGCGTGATTTATGTGATGTCGTAGGCAATTTAATCACCTGAACACCCAGATACGCCTTGATATCTTCCCGGAATTCAGGTTTGGCGACATTCGTGTATATGCGGCCCTGAGTCCGTCCACCATGCGCACTATAAGAAACACGGTAAACACTGGAAGACTTCAAGAGTACAAAATATTTCACCTCCACCGGTGTCGTGAATAATTCCATCATACCCTTGCCAGCCGTTAAAGGTAACTGCGGCGGAGAGAATATCGTTGAGTCTGTAAAGACAATTCAATACACGAAGGACGCGGCAGTGGGAAATGAAACGGACAGCACCCGCGTCGATGCGCTGTTTGTGATTGAAGTGAGCACAGCCAGTCCTTGGATGGCGAGACCCGAGTTGTACGAAGCCCTTAGATCAACGTGGAAGCAATTGCGATCCATTGCCACCGCCACAGTATCTGAGACGATCTTCACCTCATTAATCAGATGGGCCTGAATAAAATCCGCCGATTCGGTGGCGGCTTGAAGGTACACGGGATCCGATGTCGCTTCAGCGAGAAGCGCTGATAGACTGAGACACCAATAGTTTTAATCTGAGGGGAACACACCACGGGCCGGACTCACATGAGAAAAGAGCTGATTCGCCCGTTTGAGCGGGTAGTAATGCCGCAGCACCAAGGAGCGACTCACCCGGTGGTAAGGCCGACAATGTCGGAGTTGTTTCGATCCGCTGTACTCTAGGATTGGGATGGTCAGCAGGGCGGTTGGAATAAATCACAGTGAATGCGCACCCAGAAAGTGCCTCCGACCATGGTTGCTAATACACTCGAAGTCAAGGGAATATCAGGGGATGATCCAGTTCACTCACCTTGGTCGCAAATTGTGGATAACGGAAAAGCCTTGACGGAGGTTTTGCCAGATGAAATGTCACTTTGGGAGAGGGTGTACTGTCGGTTGTACGTCCATGACTGAACGGCAAAGTCCAAAAATGTCTTGGTCTTGTATGCGGCATATGCTTTGATGGAGGCATGACCGTAGGCCCTGCAATAGATCTATTGGGATGGCGTCGGTAATCGCAAAAAAAAAAGCAACATACAGGGCATCGTAGGTCTACATCGCCTGTACGGTTACGACTGGGTGATACGAAATAACTAGTACTCACTCTGATGAATGGATTAGACAAGAGGCGAAGACATGGGATACGGCTTACATATCATTCGAGAAGCCGGCGCGGGCACCGAGCGTTTGACGAAGTTTTTCCTCGAGAATGTCGCGATATCGGGTTTGATTTGTCATGAGGTCAAACTCCGCCATTTGCTCATACAATCTTCCTGCAACCAGAAAATCTTCACCTGGAAGGAGCGAGAATAAGCGAGACTGTCTGGAGTTAGACAAAGTACTTACCGACGAATTGTCCCGCCGACGTGAGGTGGCTTATGCCTTCCTCTAGCGCATCGCTGGCAAGCTTGATACGGTTGGCTGACGAGGAGAGGATGGCGGGTTTCTAGCGCTCGAAAGTCAGGTAGGAAGTCGTGATACGACAAAAAAAGCACCCTCCAAGTCGACGACGCGAGCAGACCGGCGAAAGCAAGGTGGGGTAGGAGGAGCCGGGGTAGAAGGAAGGGAAACATCGTCCACGCACAGAAGCAGTGCAATCGCTCGTAATCAGGCTAATCCATTTGGGTTGATTGTCCGCAACTCACTGGGAATTTGCTCGGAATTCACTTGTACAAGTCGTCTCTGCTGTAAAAATATCTACCAACTGGAGTTTAAAAAGGATGTTCAACAGCTCCACCCATGGGAGCACCATTCGAATCTTCGACTTCCATGACGCGCGTCTGCGGGAACGCGAATGAGGCTGTCTGATGATGGATGTCATGTTGCGGAGTTAGCCGGCGGCTGGGATTGTTGGAATTTCGAGGCCGCCCGCTCGCTGTCATTGACGGTGTTCGACTTCATGTTTCACAGAATGCCGTCGCCACTTTCAGGCTCATGTACTATGTCCGGGGCTGCAGCGGCGAATTCAAGTTTTTCAAGTGGCAAAAAGAGAAAAAAAGAAGAGAAAAGAAAGAGACTATCTAAAATATGTGGGAACCATTTGCACACAAATTTTCAGCGCCAAATAGGCTGGATTGTACTCAGGAACGACAGTTTTGCTTGAAATCCTATCTTGACTTGATCAGATCACTGAATTCAAGTCCTATGTAAGTCGGCCGATTTTTCGGCCGAATACACATAGGACGCAGCAAATGAGAATCAAAGGTGTCAATCAATTCTGACAATCATTCCGAAACAATCGGTGCTCCTGCTGTACCACGCCGGTCCTATGCAACAATGACCACGCGGAAGACGCGACACACAGCCTGCGAGCTAGTACACTTGTACCCACTCGGACATCCACGCCATGCTGCCTCGCACCAAAATACGCCGGCATTCTAATTCCGCTTTTGCATCACACATCCGTGCGCGCATGTCCGAGTCACCGCAAACCGCGCAAATCCACCACTACGTCTCTGGGTGTCCCAACCACTGCCGCACACGTTTCCCCGGGCGTGAATCCACGCCCGCGCTCCGTGTGCGGCTGGTTATGTACACACAGCCTCCTACCGCATAGCCGCCTGCCTCCACACGATACAGCATCGTCGATCCCAAAAACCACCAGCTGGTTTAAGTAGATACTCGCTGGGCTTGCACGGCACTACCTTAGGACACAATATCACACTGGGGGAATTTTCCTGTCTACGAACCTGCAACATCAATGTCCGAATTGGGAAGCACATCCGCCTTCAACGGCAAATGTGTTGCAAGGTCAGTATGAGCCAGGAGCTCTAGATTCCGTGAATGTGTACTGTATACAGGGTGTACTTCAAGATGTAGGACTCTGACTGTCCTCAGATAGCAGCCCCCATGTTTTATTAAATCCATAAACAAAATATATCTGATCTGTAACATTTGTGCGATCCAAGTTTTCCCACTCCTAATTTCGACGATAGCATTCTGTAAATATTCATGGAGCTGCATCCACCCCATCTGTACGTAGGATAAATCTGCCGACTTCTGAAATTGGTTGCTTCCCTTCACTACACAGCATATTTTGAAACTGTTTGCACAATTTGAGTTGTGCCACTATCATCGAGTCCACAGAAGTCTGGAGTTCTTTTTGAAGCTCCAGCTTTCTTATATTCGTGCAGAAGAAATTGGAGCTCACAATAGTAATTGTAAGGTGGTTGAAATAAATTACAATATTACATCTGTACATCAGTGACTGCCTGACTGAATTTGGGATTGCCGTTCCAAGAATGCAATAACCTGCTCCTCGGATATCCGTACCTTCTCGTTTTTTCGTAGAGGAGGATGGCCACACAAACAATGGTTGTGTCCACCCTTACCAGTGCATGTGAGTCTTTTGCTACAATAATTCTTGAGGCAAGGTGCGCAGCGTTTTGGATTGCGTTTCGATGATTCGGCATGTGGTGCAGAAGCACCCGGAATTAAAGTCTGGTGCTGTGCAGGGCGAAAGTTGGGAGCAGGCTGTGGAATGGGTTGAGTAACAGGCACTTGCTGCACGGGAACATTTTGTAAAAGAGGTTCCGACTCGTCACCGCGGTCCCATTCGGTGAAGTTCGAGTCACCCAGTTCACCGGGTGCAGACTGTCCAGCCATGGGATTAAATGACCATGGGTCGTGGGTATGCACACCTGTAAATGAGAGTCAATATTTACTATGATCATGACTACAAAGAGGCGAGACAAACCAGAAACTGAGAGGTCAACCTCCCCATCTGGAATAGGATTTGGGAGAGGAATTGCAGGAAGGACATCAGCATAATTGTCTTCTGAATTCAAAATGTCTAGGAGTGGCTTGCGAGCGGTGAAATTTGCACCGCTTGCAAGTGTGGATCGTTCCGAAGACCAGAGGATGGTTTTTTTATGGTGTGCCTCGAGGTGCTGAGGAAGTTTATAGTAGAGCCGTTGGTTTGAGTCCGTTATGGTGCGAGATTGGCTGTCAACAAGCTCATTCCAAAATTGGGTGAAGGCGGTGAAGTTGATATTCTTGTGGTGCTCGTGAGGAGGATATGTCTTGCCGTTATTTCTGAATTTTTGGTGGTTGATATTTGCCTTGAAAGTGATATATTCTTGGTGCGTGTGGATGGGAACGACTGCACAGAGAACGCGCTGGCGGAGTTGGAGGTAGCGATATGTGTTTGTCGGCTTTGTGCAAAGGCGAGTCATGACATGAACTGGAACATCATGGTGATGAGGTACACCTGTAACAGGCGCACGGGGAAGTGTGGTGATTTTATAAGTCTCAGCAAGCGACTTGGAAATTGGAAGGATTCCGAATGTTTCGGATGTGGCGATGCGAGTGGAGAGTACCCTAGGAAGAGGGAAAGAGGGCTTGGAGCCAACTGCAACGGCAAGTTCGACAATCTCGTCTCTGATCCAGATATCGAAGTGGCCGTGGTACTTCCGGCCTGTACGATTATGAAACCCCACCTGCAAAATGAAATTTAAAATACAGAAAAAGGCAAGTCAAGATCAAGATGCACCCGCTGGTTTCGACGTAGTATCCAATTAATTAACAAGCACTCAGCCAGCTCGGGAGAAGCTCGTAATGAGCCAAAAACCCGACGAATTGCCATGTGGAAGCCACCCTCAATTGAGTTGGTTCCACGCACTGTACGGTATAAATTAAGTCCATCGCGATCCTTTCCCATGAGATAATAAAGGGGAATGCCGGGAGGATCAGAGAGATAGCCTTTGCGGACCGTATCAAGCAGTCGCTTGACCATTTCCTTGGCATCTTCAGGAAAGAAAGCTCCACGAGTTTTATCTGTGGAGCACTGCATATTCTGGTAGCCGTTGAAGAGTGTCTCGAGCCTGCGTAACAGAACGGCGCGACCAGGAATGTAACGGCGAATTCGTCGGTTGAGAGCAGATGCTTTCGCCCGCTTGGCATAGTCCCAACTGACCCCGTGCTTCTCAAGGACAGCACGCACAGCAAGTTCGTCCGATCGGTCCCGTATGAAAATAGCTTCGCTGAAGTCGTGTGCAAAAGCTTTAAAGGCTGAAAGCTTTTTTGACAGTAGACGTAGAAGTCGATCCATATAATGAAATGCATCGTCGAGAATGCGCGTTGAGTATTTCTGAGGTTGGTTGAGAATCGAGAGGGTTTGCTCAATTCCATCCATGAGAACATTATTCGGAGTATCCTGTGGATAGATACCACGGTTAATATGGCATCTATAATAATAGGTTCTGTGTACCTCGTTGATATTGGGATCAAACAAGTCCGCATCAATATCCATCTCGTCAGGATTCTACATGAATCATTGATTTAAAATTTGAAATTTAAAATAATAGAAAAGCGCGAACCTTTTCGAAAGGCATCCAGCTATGTTCATCAACATCCTCAAAATCGAAGTCATCTTCAGTATCAGAGTCTGAATCAGAGTCTGATTCGAAGTCATCGCCCATATTCTCCTTCCAATGCTCAAACTGGATAGGATTAGTGGGAATGGAAAGGTGGAACTCTTCATCGTTGCCGTGCGAAGAGTCTGGAGGCGCTGGGACAGCGAATGCACGGCTGAGAGGTCCAGAAGGGATGGGTGCATTTTCACCACGGCTACGAAGTTGAGAGGTGCTCACAACAGCCTGTGCCCCATGAGTGAAGATCCATTCGAGTGTCTGTTTGTGCAGCGTATGGATCGCTCCAGGAACAAGAACCTTAAAGAACCGCTCAAATTAATTATTTCTTCTGAGGAGCAAGGCATACCTTTGAGACCGTGATGAGAGAACGCGAGGCCGATACATTGATTCTTTTGGTGGCACCTTGGTCGTCCATAATTGCAGTGATATAACCAGCATGGTGGCCGATAATAGAGCCTTCAGCGACCGGTTTGCATCCCTGAATAAGAGTTACACGCTGCCCATGAGTGACTGCCTGGAGTGGCTGCAGTGGGAGGCCAAGTGGATCGAGATGAGCCAAAGAAATGTAGATTTGCCACAGGCAATCAATCTCGCGGAACAGTAAATTGTTCCGTTCGAAATGCGAGAGTGACCAGGGGTAAGCAGAAAGGTACGGAAGGGAAAAGGACCTTCGAAGAATGATACCTGCAAGTGCATGAAGCGACGGCGAGTGGTCCTCAATAACAGCTTTCAATTTCGCATATTTTCCAAGGTCAAGAATTGGCGCATTTTTGGCTCGCGCAAATTGTTCAATCTCGGGCAGTGAGAGGGCCTGGGAGATCGTTTGAAGAGTCTGGCGGATGAAGTGGCCGATCTTGATGATTGCAGGGCTGGTGAGAATGGCCTGTAGCGAAGGCAGAACATCACTACGTGAAGTGAGAGCCGAAACCTACAACTAGAATTTAAACAAACATCAAAAATAAATAGTAATAATAATTACGCACATCAAACACAACAATCTTGTCCTTCGTTCGAAGCTGTATAATTTGGAGATGTGGTGGTTCTCCGGGGTGCTGTTGGGTTTTGATTGCCAGTGCAACCAGAGAAAGCTGCGAAGATTGAGACATGACACCTGCGAGAATATCACTTGCAGCCTCTTCAATGTCCATTGAGTCAGAACAAAATAGAGTTGGGACTCCCAAGGTTTGCTCGAATGAAGGAAGATCCGTCCACTTGGTAATTGGCTCGACATTCCTAGTCAGTGCACTGTTAATAGACTCATGAAAAGCTCTTTCCGCTAAAGAAAGATGAGATTATCAACTGTAAAGATGCGAGATCAACTCACCTTGTGGTGAATCTGTATATAAAAGTTGTGTTGGGGGGTTGTTTGTGTTCTTCAGCCCTTCCTGTATCCCCTCGTACATGTCTTCTACATATGGGAGGCCCTTGGTTTGGGTCAAAGCATTTGCGCGGGCCTCTTCAAATTCATTCAGCACCGTGTATGCTGCATTGAAGATACGTTCGCCTTTGAGGTCCCCCATATGGTTCAAAATCTGAGGGGAAAATATATTTAGAGATGGCGTGGATTCTAAAAAATAAAACTCACATCAAAGGTATGATCCGCTTTGATTATTGTTGCCGGTTTTGAGGCAATGTCACGTTCAATATAGATGCGATGGGCCGTGGTATAATCTGTGAACAGGGCTTTCATATATGGCACAGAGGGCGGTGATCCAGCAAAGCCGTTTGGATCGTCGAATGCCGAGAATGGCATAACTTTACTCTGGCCGTAGAATTCGGCGGCTGCGAGGTACATTAGCTCCCCTTCTGCATGAAGCTTGTGCTGAATTTCCGAAACAAGTTCAGAAAAGGGAGCAGGCCCAAATCGAGTCGCAAACGTGTTGGACATCTGCGCCATCATAAGCTTCGAAATAGCGCCGCGTGCAGATATATATGCTGTACAGAAGTGAGTGATTTTTAAAAGAAATATTTGAGATGAAAGACCTGGAAATGCGGCCTGTATAAATCGCGGGAGTTGCGCAATAATGTGTGGATCAGAGCCCTGGTGGTTGGTGCCACATCCCGGCGAGTTTATGCGTCGATCATCACAATGAAGACGATTAGTCAAAAGGAAAAAGTCGGCAGGCATGGACCGCACTCGGCGTGCGATGGGATTGTCATTAAAGCCTTGGTGCATTAATATAAGTTCCAAACCAAGAAATATATCAGTGTACGCACCTTTTCGAGACAGAGGCATACCACAAGTACACTTGAACTTTTCAGGGGAGCCTGGGAGCAGGTGTGGCAGCCAGACAAAAACTTTGCGCAAATAGAATTTAGTCGGATCAAGGCCAGTGCTGTCCTTGTCACGTTCGAGCACAAATACTGGGTGTGCCGGCCTGTCATAAAAATCGCCCCGCAAATAGCATAGCGGACGCCCATGGACTTCGATTTCACGAAGCAGTCTTGCCTTCACAGACTGTAACTGCTTCGAAAGCACGGAGTCTTGCACAGCCTCTGAGGACTGTGTTTCAGCTTCCGCCGCTTCGACATTGGCGTTGACCTTGTCCAATACATCTTCAATGAGACTTTCGTCAATTACACGATCCCCAGCAGCAATATCTGCGTGTTCGTCATTCTCCTCTATGTAATCAAGCTGTTGATTGAGCTGCAGGAGTTCTTTGGGTGACATTTGAGGTGTCCGAGCCTCGCGTCTCTCTGCCATCAGGCCTTAATATATATTGAATAATATAAAAGGAATGTAATAAGCTTACCAGCACCATTAGATGTGGTTGTACTATTTCCGGTGTCTACTTGAGAGCTCGAAGCTCCTGTGTGCGAAGCACCCGAAGCGCCGACACCGGACCAAAAGGAAGATCGACCTGTTGATGCGGCAGGAATACCGAGCGGGATTGGGCAATTTGTATTATATGGATGAAAAAAAGCCGCAGGCGGTTGGCTGTGACGAACAGAGGCAGGGATAGCAGTCGACACCTGAGCAAATGGCCGCTGCGTAGGTGGACGTCCCAATGTCTGAGATTTGGCGATGACTTTACGAGGTCTGCCAGCACCTCGTCGAGCACCGCCGTGACCTCCTCGGGTTTTTGTGGATGTTCCAGTGTTTACAGAATCCATATGCAAGCAGGTAAAAGAAAAGCGCAGATGTGACGGGCAAGGGACTCCAGATAAATATATCTAATTGGGGCAACCATAGCCGCTACCGCAGAGTCCCCTAAGCGCGTGTCTATTATTATTCATGGCTACGTTGATTTACGACATCGTGCTGATATCCATCCATACCGGAACAGACGGAGATCAGACGGATCAAACAGGATCAGCACATATGCACATAGGTCGCCCCTGCCATGTTTCATGAGCCCACTTTCATTCCGTTTTTTCTACGCCGTTTATAGCTCTAATCACGCCTTATTCGTACTAATTAGTTCTTGCCTTTTTTGTATTTAAGCCGTAGTTGTTCAATGAATCCCCTGCGCGTTTGCGAGGGTCTTCTGCTACATCCCGAGTAAAGGCCGCGGCTACCTTTATTTCAACAGGGATGCAGCCTGTCTCCAGTCCTTGTCCGGGACTCCCGAAGTTGGTTAAACTGCGAATTTGACTCTAACATCTCAGGGAGAGAGAAAGCGACAAATATTGAGTAGATAGTCAAAAGGGTCAAGATGTGTCAACATTAGCAGGCCAATTTCCGACATAACCGCACAAGGGATGTGCCGGATCAATTCGGATTGCGCAATGAGTAACTGAGTTTGATCGGCAGCCGGCCCGCAGTTTTCTCCTCAAACGACAAGCTACAGCGAAGCTCGACATCCTTCTCTCTCCGATATTGATATTCCACAGCCCCCACGTCCCCACGCACAGCATAATCGAAAGGTCGCCACGAATTCCTCATTGATTGCTTCCCGCGCTTGAGTTGATGAGATGCCGCTGCGGAGCTCTGCGGAGGCAACACCTCTGGATCTTACGACGACCCCGGTAGCAGGGTTTCAGCCGAGCCCAAATCGAGAAGAGCTGTGACCATGTTTCACCACTGCTCCTCTCAATATTCTACCTCTCTTCACCGCTCACAAAAGAACCCCTGCGACGTTGTTGACCTCCTCCCGTCCACTAAACTCGAATGCGCACCACAAGTCACTTCACTCTCCGCACTGAGGCCGATGGTACGTGCGAGTCCAGGGCTGGAGTTATTCTCTTCGTTCTACTTATCATGTACCCTTTTTAGCTGGTCTGCCTACGGAACAGAGCACCGAACGCGAGACCAACGGGATCCCGGGACCATCACAGCCCAGCTACGCCACAGATACTGTCATGGGGATCCGCAAGTACTTTTACGAGGCCCAGTACGACGAGGTTTCAGGGTTCCTTGGCCTGGGCAGCAAACCTTTCGAAGAGTGGGACGACCTCTATGTTCCGGACGTCATGCTCCCAACATCGGCCATCAAAAACTCGCATCGAGAACACTTACAGACTCGGAGGCTGCGCCGGAACTGGGAGGCGAAGCCAAAATCTCCTTGTTTCTGAGCGATGTGAGTATTACTACTTCTCTCACCAAGAATTAAGACTCACAGGGAACGTTTTTCAGACACTTCAGACTTTGGCTAGCCTTTTTCGGGGGTATTCTCCGGCACCCGGTGCGTGACGCCGTTCCAGCGAGTAGTCTCAGCGACGGGAAGATTGAGGGGGAGGTTTTCTGCGGCGATGATTTGTTCCTCTTTGTGCGTGTGTGGGCGGCAGCTGAATTCCTGGACGACCTCGCGCGAGTGCGGTGCGAGTTGTACGGTGAGATCCTTTCTCCTAATTGAGACGGGCGGACGCTCACTCAATTCTTGACACAGCGCTCTGGCACTCGAATCGCACGGCGAATCCAGGTATAGACAGGGGCAACCTCATCCCCGTTTAGCGTGTCTCTGTAACAGCGGGAACACCTACTGTGTGTCAGACGGCAGTGGTTTTCGCAGGCGCATTGTCAAAGACCTTGGGACAGAACTTGTCGCGAAGCCTCCCCATACTACCTTGAAGAGTAAGTTTTTTTCTAATGCCAGCACAAACGATGCCGCTAATATTCCGCTAATATTCGGTCCTAGTCCTGCAATTCATATTCGTTCTTCTCCTTGAGGGATACTTCTACAAGGGATGGTATGTCCTGAACTGGTACCTTTAGATCTCAACAATCATCTATTGACAGCAGTACCTTCTCTCCGCGTCCCACATCGGCTCGGCACTATTCATGTCGACGCCTCGCACCGCCCCGATAACCCACAACATCACGATGGCTTGGAACCGTGGTTGAGTTGGCTCGTGATTCTCGCGCATTGTTCCAAAGAGCGCATCAAGCCCAATCTAACGACTATGCGAAAGGCGGGCTTGCGTGTCTATTGAGAAGGTCTGTGTGTTACCCAAATTGACGATTGCCAGTACCATCCAGCAGTAGGTGGCCGCCGATCGACAAGCATGCGGACAACGAACGCCAGCTCCCAACCGAGTCTGTCCCGATGGTCGCCCCAAATCAACTTCTCAACGACGGTCCAGCTGCGACTGAAGCCTCCCTGCAGGTACACCATATTTTTCTTTCCTATTCTTCCTCTTACCGGAGATACAGGAGCGCCGCGCACAGGCTGTGGAAGCCTTCTGGAAGGGCATGGACGCCGAATTCCGCCGGACATTCAAGCCATATATGCTGTTCAAGGGAGAAAGCTTTACGACCCTCGCTTGCTTCGCAGCCGACGCAAAACGGTACCGCGAGATTCTCGAGAGGCGCGGCTCGAAGTTCATGGTGTCCGTGCTTGTTGAAAAGCTGGAGATGTCGCAGAAAGAGGGGCATTGGGCGGTCGCTTGAGTCAAAGGTACAGTACCTGACCACCGTAGTAATACATAATTCTATCGTGCGGCGCTTTGCATATTCAAGGAAACTATTATAGCTAAAATCGGCCTTTGCTTAGATATTGTGCCCAGAGGTTCTTAAATATTGTTCGTCGCCACTAGTCTACTTCTTTTGAACATGCTTCAGTGGCAGGCATCGCCGCCGTCAACATTTGTTCAATCTTATGATGAGGCGGTCAGACAGCCCGTGGAGACTTTGTCGCGGATGGTCCCCGCGAAGCCATTGTCTTCGCGGGGATTTCAGGACAAAATTTTGAATCCTCTCGATAGTTAGATCGTACATTGTGTAAGAGGACACTACAAGAACCATCATGAAACACAGTTGCATGTATACCAGATAAGCTGGCCGTGCCACAAATCTGTACAGTTTCGGATGGCTACATCTGAAATTGAAGGTGAAAGTTTTTCCGGGGGGTATTAGCCTACCGAAGCCACGAATGCCGCTGAACATCCTCCTGCCATATCGAATTGACTCGCATTATGTTGGGTGGCAGCTAAAACTCACCTGCTCAGCATTATCTCCCTGATACTTACAAGGCCACAGTCATATTTGAATCGATTCCGGGAATGCGAGCGGAATATATGCGCCTGGTGGAAGCTTGTTTCCCCCTGCGGAATACAACCGAGTTGCTCTCGTCCAGGAATATTTCGGCACGAAGATTTAGGTCGCCTATCGGGAGTCGGCAAAAATCTGAAAACTCTTCTTCTGAAATTTATATCGTGCCAGTGGTCACCGGAAAGAGCTGTCGGCGCAGGATGATTTATATTCGTGATACTCTTGAATTTTCCGTCCATTACCCCGACATGCCGTGCTTTGGGAAAGAAAGTGCCCGGAGACCACTGGCAGGAGGGCATTCAGTCTCTCCCACAAGAAGGTGCACATGTACTCGCTCTCTTCAGGCTCGCCCTCATCGGTTATTCCACCATATAGATCGGGCTCAGCAGGGGCTTCATCGTCCATGGATGGTGGAGGTAAGGTGGAGCGATGTTAAGCGCCTTACAGCGGTGCGACCTATAAATAGTCCGAAGCTGTGGCAAGTTTTTCACGATGCTGTGCCCATTTTTCCCGGACGCAGGGACTAGCCAAAAAGGATAAAAACACGCACTGAGATTCGCATGCAATAGTTCTGATAGATTCAACTGCTTGAACGAATAATCCAGTTCATGAATGTTGCGGGACATAAGAATGAATTAAGGACGAGCAAACTCATGATAAGTCGGTGGGGGTTCCTTCTCAGGGAGCCGCCGACTAAATTGAGCATTCGCAGCGTCCGAGGCAGGATGATAAACCAATCCTCTGACCGATGTTGTCGCTGGGGGAGTCGTGAGGGTATATTGCGAAGATCCCGGAGCAAGGAATGGCTCTGTAATCAAGCCGGACATGACTATTTCTGTGTTTCGCCGACGCCGACGTAGAGCCCGTAAGCTCAAAAAAACAGCCGCCAGGAGGGCGACCCCTCCAACGACGCCCCCAGCGATTGCGCCGACGGGAACTTTTTTGGGTGGGGATGGGGGAGGTGGAGGGGACTTATTGTCGCCGGTCTGCGATGGAGAGCCACTCGATTGTCCTGTAGAAGATGGACCAGGCTCTAGAGGTATCACCGCCAACAAAGCGGAGAGGCCGTCAGTCTGGCCCACTCCCGTGAATGTCGTGGCAGGCGGTCCCAGCCAGGCGCGCGAATAGATATTCGAGCCGCTCTTGGTGGATAAATCTAGGACAGCATTGTACTGGTTCAAATAGAATGCCTCAGCATGATTTGTGTGATGTCGTAGGCAATTTAATCACCTGAACACCCAGATACGCTTTGATATCCTCCCGGAACTCAGGTCTGACGACATTCCTTGTATATGCAGCCCTGAGTCCGTCGACGATGCGCACTATAACAAACATGGTAAACACAGCAGGACTTCAAGAGTACGAACTATTTCACCTCCACCAATGTCGTGAATGATTCCATCATACCCTTGCCAGCCGTTAAAGGCAACTGCGGCGGAGAGAATATCATTGAGTCTGCACAGACGGTTCAATACACGAAGGACGTGGCAGTGGGGAATGAAACGGACAGCACCCGCGTCGATGCGCTGTTTGTGATTGAAGCGAGGACAGCCAGTCCTTGGATGGCGAGACCCGAGTTGTACGAAATCCTTGGATCACTGTGGAAGCAGTTGCGATCCTTTGCCGCAGCCAAAATATCTGAGACGATCTTCGCGTCATTAATGAGATGGGCCTGAATAAAATCCGCCGATTCACTGGCTGCTTGAAGGTACACGGGATCCGATGTCGCTTCCGCGAGAAGCGCTGATAGACTGAGACACCAAGAGTTATATTATAATCCGAAGGGGACACACCGTGGGGCCGGACTCACATAAGAAAAGAGCTAATTGGAACGCTTGAGTGGGAAGTAAGGCCGCAGAACTGGGAGAGACTCACCCAGTGCTAAGGGCGGCAATGTCGGTGTTGTTTCGGTTATCTGTACTCTAGGATTGGAACGGTCAGAAAGGCGGTTGGAATAAACCACAATGAATGAGCACCCAGAAAGTGCCTCCGACCGTGGTTGCTAACACACTCGAAGTCAGGGGAAAATCAGAGGATGACCCAGTTCACTCACCTTGGTCGCAAACTGTGGATAGCAGAAAAGCCTTGACGGAGGTTCGACCGGATGAAATGTCACTTTGCGAGAGGGTGTACTGGCGGTTAAACGTCCATGACTGGACGGCAAAGTCCAAAAATGTCTTGGTCTTGTATGCGGCATATGCTTTGATGGATGCATGACCGTAGGCCCTGCAATAGATCTCGTTAGATAGCGTCGGTAATGGCAAAAAGAAAATCAACATACAGGGCCTCATAGGTCTATAAGGCCTGTCCGTTTACGACTTGTTGACACGAATTAACTAGTATGTACTCACCCTGATGATGAAAGGATTAAACAAGGGGCGAAGACATGGGATTCATTGCTCACATAGGGGCTGAGAAGCCGGCATGGGCGCCGAGCGTTTGACCAAGTTTTTCCTCGAGGATGTCTCGATATCGGGTTTGATTTGTCATGAGATCAAACTCCGCCATTTGCTCGTACAATCTTCCTGCAACCTGAAAAGGTTCACCTGGAAGGAACGAGATTAAGCGGGACTGTCTGAAGGTAGACAAAGTATTTGCCGGCGAATTGTCCCGCCGACGTGAGGTGGCTTATGCCTTCCTCTAGCGCATCGCTGGCAAGCCTGATACGGTCGGCTGACGAGGAGAGGATGGCGGGTTTCTAGGGCTTGACAGTCAGGTAGGAAGTCGTGAAATGACAAAAAAAGCACCCTCCAAGCCGACGACGCGAGCAGACCGGCGAAAGCAAGGTGGGGTAGGAAGAGCCAAGGGATGAGGGTGAGGAGGAAGGGAAACATCATCCCCGCGGATGCAGTGCACTGTCCTATATCAATTAATTCGAGCTGTGTCACGGGTTCCGGGGGTATCTGTCGAACTGCCCCAGTCGTCATGCCAAAACGCGTTGGAGAGGCGCAAAAAAGCTCGATTTTGACCAAAATTCCGATTCATTTGTCGAATTAATTAAAATAGTACAGTAAGTAATCATGTTCGGCTAATTCAATTCAAGTTGAAGATTTGTGTCATGATTTGGGTTGATTGTTTGTTGATTGTGTCTCTACTACACAAGTCGTTTCTGGTGCAGAAATATCGTGACTGGTGTTCAAAAGGGATTTTCAACAGCTCACCCATGGGAGGAGTACCATTCGAATCTTCAAGTTCCTAAACGCGCGGCTCAAGAAGCATAAGCTGCATTGGTTTATCATAGCGCCGGATTGGCGCCGGAAAAGCCGCCCGACCGCGACTTGTGAGCTCTTGTGAGGCTGTCTGATGATAGATGTCATGGCAACAAGTCTTCAGACCCGGGAAGCGGCTTTTCCTTGGCTTGTCTTCCAACCGGGAATCCTGGAGTTGGTCAAGTCGCGAATTCGAGGACTCTGGTCTCTGGCATCTCAGAGAAGAAGAAAAGGCAGATATCGAGCAGATAGTCGGAAGAGTCAAGATGTGTCAACGTTAACATCGACGGAGTCCTTCGCTGTGTCCGAGATGCGACAAGTCTCGGAAGATATGGTCTGAAGGGGATGTGCCGGATCCATTCGGATTGGGCACAATGAGTTTGATCAGAGTCCGCGCCATTTTCGTCACTTCGTTACTTCGCTTAGGTGTGCGAAACTTCGTACTTAACTTTGATGGGAATTCGTGAAAGTTCATGATTTTGATAGCTTTCTATGAAAGTTCGTGAGTTAGTATCCCGGGTTTGTCAAGCGGCGACCCCTCGGCACATCACGGAGTGATGGGTGTCCAGAGCTTGCCGAGATTGGCCGGTTAGGTTCGGGTTAGCCGGTTAGAGGTTAGGGGTATCTGGTAACGTTAGAGGTTAGAGGTTAGAGGTTAGAGGTTAGAGGTTAGAGGTTAGTGGTTAGGTTAGCGGTTAGGGTTAGTGGTTAGTGTTAGGGTAAGGTATATATAGGAAAAAACAGGCGCCGCGGAAGATGATGGCCGGATTGATGTGTTTGATTTGTGTGGGTCGTACATCTCACGAACTTTCCTGAGCTCAAAATTTTGTACATGGCCCGAGTAGACTGTCACCTCATTCATGGATGCGAAATCTGCCCTGACAGCGAAGATATTCATGTCAAGGAGCTCTGCACTATCCAGGTTGACTTCATAAGGCAAATGTTGAATGTATATTCCCATTCCTTGCTCACCCCGCTCTTCACCGAAACTGGAATCATGCCGCTCCGTATACGTCGATTTATTCTCTTGTTGGGCTATCTGCAATATCTCCTATCACTCCCACTCTCCCACCTTGCACGAGCTTGTTTAAAGAGTTCAATTGAACTGGCGGGCAAGAATAAAAAATCTTGGGTTGGAGATGTCCTCGCTGCAGCAACGAAGCTTCCGTTTGATGCTCCTCCTTTAGACTTTGCGAATGCAACCGATAAATCCGTTGAATTTTATCCCAAGGATATTGAGGCACATGCTCTTGGATGGCTACAGCAAGAAATCGACTCGTCAGTTAAACTCTACCTACTACACGGTCGTCGCGAACCGCAAAAGGACAAGCCGCCCGCTCAAAAAACTTTATATCTACGGCATTACCTGTTCATTATCAAGAATCAAGACTACCGTGAAGCTCTCACCTCTATCTTGCTCTCGACTCATCAACTTGCCCTAGAAAAGTTGCGGCATACTGACCATGCACTCCGACCTGTACCCAGACACGAGCGCCTCTGCCGTTTCTGCACAGCCCAGGTTGAAGGTCCCGAACACGCGCTGCTTGAATGCCAGGCAAATGCTGATGTTCTCAAATTGCGCAAGGACTTTTACGAGTCCTAAATTTATTTAGGTAATCATTCTTCATAAGCACTTCCAGGGCACTTTTTTGTACACAGTTCAGACTCAAAACTTTGACTAGCCGTGGGAATACCATTGCTCTGGTTTGATGGCGGTGTCTTTTCCGGGTCGCTGTGTTCTATTATAAGTTTTGACTTTAGGATGCCAAGGTTTTTTACGTGTGTTGGATGACATTTGAAAGTTCTTACACTCGCCACGTAACTTGCTTGAGTCATTATTTTACTGGGCTTGTTCTGTGCTTGGCTTGGCGTTGGTTCTTTCGGTCATATACGTGGTGTGGACTTGGTCCATTAGCCATGGCTTCATCTCTACTCGATACTATTGAGAGGTGAGTGCACGGAGTCACAGTGACATTGTCTTATTCTTGATTTAATTTATTTTTTCGGTCTAGATATCGTCAGCTCCGTTTTTCTGACGCATACATAGGTTTGACATGACTCCTTGCCTCGATTTACCATCCAATAATATCGGCAGAAGCGATTGTGGCAGGTGAGTGTCTGCATCATTTTATTGATTAGTCTTTGCAACTTTACAGAGGCGTCACGATCCATTGTCTACCGTATAAGATTGTGCTTCTTACCATTCGGTTTGTGTTGATGCAGAGTGGCCAATTCAAGTGGACTTTTTTATTGGATCGACTTCGGCTCAGCCAAGTGTGTTTTAAATGGAAGACCATCCTATTGGATAATGTTGAGTTTGGGGGGCATTTACAGGTTATTGCAGCTGTTCCTCAAGCTCTGACCTTCCTGCGCTCCTGTTTGTCCGGCTTCATCTTGTGGTTGTGAAGAGGTTGGTGGATGTGACTACGGGTGTGCATGTAAACGGGTCGAGTTCCGTTGGAGTCCTCCGCGCTGTACGGCCCTTCCTTTCAAAGTTCGAGGTCCTATGTGTTGTCTTCCGTAGCCACCGTGTACTAGAGGAACTGCGCTACTTGTTTGAAACGAACAACTTCAGCAGGCTCCGTGCTCTGAACAAGGATTTTAAACCTTATCTTCCTAGTGGACCGTATCGACTCGGACTAACTGTAGACGCGACACTCAGGCTCCCACTTGAGTCCTAAATTCATTTTGTAAGCGTTCTTTACAAGCCCTTCCCTAATACCATTTTTTCCGACAATGTTCAGACTCAAGAATTTGGGTAGAGGTGGGATTAGCATTCCCTTGGTTTATTTTGGCTCATTGCTGAAGGCGTTAACTTTGCTGCCAAGATTTTATTACGTGTTGTGGATGATGCTCACAAACAAACCACGTAAACTATTTGATTTATTAGTCGGCTATCCTTGCTCTTTGGTCATTTAAGTTGGGATAGGAAGGAGGATAAATTGATAGCCCAGCTAGGTCCCCTTTCTGAATGTGTCGGGTTGTATGTGTTAGCCGTGGCTTTATTCCTGGCCTGATAATATCGTCAACTTCACTACTTGTTGCATGCCAAATGAGCAGTGCTTTCGGCATGACTCGTGTCGATAGACAATCACATAATGTCGGCGGAGGATTCAGTGGCAGGTTAAGTGGTTGGTTCAAGTAGACAGATAGGAAGAATTGTACTCAACCTTATTACTAACATTCAAGTTGCTGAGTGGCGAGGTGAGGCTTTCTTTGATCAGAATACTGATTTTTTAAGCAGCCTGAATAAGGTAAAATGACCCTAACAAATGCACCAATGACGTCAACCTACGGTGAGAGAAATATAACAATAGGAAAGTGCAAGGAATATTCAATGAACAAAATGGTCTGTGGCAGATAAGGAGTGCGTTGGTTGAAAGACCGGGGGAAGGAGTAGGCCTTCGCTACCCACCCGCACACAGCCACGATGCGTATGAGGCAGGGTGGGCTGTCATGTAGTAGTTCTTCTGGTGGAGAGGGAGAGTAAATGATAAGTGAAATTCTTGGAACATCAAATTTACGGCGTAAAAATAGCCTCATGGGAAACATTGGGGGCAAACATTAAATGAATGGTCATCGCAGATGTACGGGTCACTAAGATCGGTATACAGAAGCACTGCGAAAGATGGAAGAAGAACAAAGTCACTGTACTGTTACAAAGAAAAAGGAAGGAAAGGGGACTAAATGAAGGAAGACTTACAAGCAGTTTCCCATCCGCGGCGCCCTTTTCATACGACGACGACCGACACAACGCCGCCTCTCCCGACTCCCGCCATAAATATTTGGCGGGGATGTCTCGTCATCGCCGAAGGCGACGGACAAGCACATGCAGCAAAATTAGATGGGGCCCAGGTTATAGTTGGGATGCTGTTACCTCCATTGATTTGCAGTGTCACGGTCAAATAAGATGCCGAATGGCATAAATATGGGAATCCGGGATGCTGTCACTTTTAAATACGCGCTCAAACTTTTCAAATATGGGTTCACTCACTGGTGAAAGTGAATGTTTGGGGGACCAGCCTACAAAATTTGGGACATGAATATTTTTACACTCTGAGCAGCATACAAACTGACCAACACAATTTGAATCAGAAAACCGTAAAAATTGGCAGGAATATCTGGATAATTCTATTTGGAACCTAGTTTCCAGTAGGACCCCTCCAAATGGGGTCTCCATCATCGATGCCGGAGAGCCCTTCCATACAACCGCTCGTTTCGACATATTCCGGCACCGGAAATGATCAGGACGGTGTTTAACCTCTCTTGTAGACATGTGTAAGCTTTTAGGGAAATTTATTAGAACAGAATGGGCAACAGGAAACTGACCAATGCAATTTGAATCATAAACTGAAAGTTTGTGTCTGAAGCGTATATCGTGCAAGGATATTTGTTATAGTGTCAGGCAAGACTCATTAAACTTTCTTCTATGAAGTAGAATAAGCCTCAGAATATTTCAATCCATTGGGTGAGTATAGTTAACGTGCCGAGGTATGTTGAACTTGTTTGATCTCATCAAACATAACATAGGGCTCACCGTGTTTTTGCACCATAAAAAGCATTCAGCATGAGATGGAAACATTTCAAAAAGATACCTATATGCATTGTATATGGCATATAAAAGGAGCTTTCTGAATTTTAAAATACGCTGGAGTTCAGTGGCGGCATTGCCTAATTTGGAGGGGTTTTTGGAAACCGGGTTTCCAAATAGAATTATTCGGAATATCTACTCTGCTGCCAGGAAACACTCATTGAACTCTCTTCCTTGTCAGGGAATGGGCCTTAGAATACTCACCTCTGTAGTGATGCACCGAGGTACATTGAAGTTATTTTGAGCCAACAAGCATACGGTTCAACGGGCCATAACAGGCACTTAGCTGAAGGCTGGAACATTCAAAGAGGGTTTACTTTACTCGTAAGTAAGCCTTGTAATTCTTTTGGCCCTAAGGATGGAATGAATATGAAAGGATCCCTCTCTAGCTCAATTAAAAAATGCGGCCTCATCACCAAGCCTGGCAGCAACTTTGCCCAATTTTCAACTAGAGCTATCCGTATTGTAGACCCCCTGGGACTGGACTTGTAATGCCATGCGACGCAGTGGCCCACAAGCCAAGTCTAGAAAAAACTCCTGCGAGCCGTGCCAAAGATGCAGAGAATGATGATGGAGCTTGACTCCGTGGCCCTGTTAAAGGCCATTATATATGAGTGCTCGACAATTGTCCTACTAGGGAAGTTTGTACACCATGTCCTTGAAATCTTCTATGCAACACCTGTGTATCGTATACGAGATAACTGACAGGCTAATTCCAAGTTCAAAATTTCTATGCTTCGTCTTATAGCCTAAACTGTACCGTGGGGCATGGGGAAGCCTATGAGGTCTGCGAGCCTGGTTTAGGTTGCAAGAAGAAGTCCAGGGGCGATGGTGTAATTATGCTTGTTTGTACACCGGGAGAATCCCTGGAACCGGCGTTCGTAGACCTACCTACCTGGAAGCTCGCCAAAGTGACGAAGTTTCACAACTTTCCATCAAAATGACGAAACTTCGCAAATTTAAGCGAAGTAACGAAGTGACGAAGGTGGGTACGACCCATATACTGGGTGTGGAGTCTTTTGTCGGGGATCTACCGCCCAAAGAGGGACGAATCCTGTATATGGCTTGTGTTGACCCGCACCTCATTAGCGGCGCCGATGTGATTATTGACGTTGACGATGTGGCGTTGGGCGACCTTGAGAATGTGCAGAAGGCGTACGCGAGGCGAATCCTGGGCTTGGGACAATATTCCATGCGTGCGCCATTGTTTACTGGGATGGGCCTGCTTCCCTTGCGATATAGACGACTTATAATTGCCCTGAGATATGTGAAATATCTCGTCGGCCGGCCAGTGACGCACTATGCTCGAATTGCCCTGGAAGACTCGTATAGTATGTATTTGGAGGGAAAACAGGGGTACTGGATGGACTTGGAGTATGCAATGCATGCCCTGAAGTTTCCCGTTGAGCTGCCCGATCTGCATACCATGACACAAGAAATTTGCGAGGATCTGGGGAAGGCGGTGCATATAAGTGCAATGAAACACCTGACAGCGGATTTAAATGGATCGACACGCTTGTATTTGCTGCACGATCGCAGGGAACCGCTTGAGGATGAGGCACCAAAGGCCATAACAGTAATTCTTCGACACTACCTGGTTTTAGTCGTGAATCCCCGCCATCGGAAGGCACTGACGAGGATGCTTACCAGTCAGCATCCCCTGGCAGTGGAACGCCTACGCTATCCTCGTCGCTATCATGAGGAACCGGTGCCCAGAGAAATGCGCAAATGTAGATTTGGATGTGATGAGGTGGAGACTGTCGAACACGCGCTATTTTTCTGTGAAGGCACAGAGGAGATGATGGCGAGGCGGGCGAGCTTTGAATCAGTGATGTGTGCGAAGCATCCGGCGGTGCGCTCAATAACCCCGTGGAATGCCACAATAGTGCTGAAGAATATGGTGTGCAATAGAGACACCATATGCCAATTGGCGAAATATGTCCATCGGGTGTTCTCAATATTTGAAGGTGTGGCTATTGTATGGCCGGAAGGATGGTGATGATCTCGGAACAGTCGCTGCAAGGGTGGAAGGAACAATCTCGGTAGGCATTTTAAATCTTACTGCAGCTTACGTATTTAGATCTACAGCCTGAAATGGGGCGAGCTCGTCGAAAATATGTGGGTTGTGGTGTAGTGGGTAGTACATGTATGGCCAATGTACCGAACACTACAACTCTGCGCGTTCCGAAAGGGACCTAGCGGAGAAATAAATTATCCTGAGTATTATCCCATTTGATTGACAATGAGTTTGATCGGCAACCGGCCCGAAGTTTCCTCCTTTTCTCAAACGACAAGCTACAGCGAAGCTCGGTACCCTTCTCTCTTCGGTATTGATATTCCGCAGCCCCCACGTCCCACGCACAGCATATTCGAAAGGTCGCCACGAATTCCTCACTGATTGCTTCCCGCACTTGAGTTGATGAGGTGCCGCTCCGGAGCTCTGCGGAAGCAACGCCTCTAGATCTTACGACGACCCCGGTAGCAGGGTTTCAACCGAGCCCCAGGATAAGTATCAGGATAATATCTTCATCCAGAGGAGCTGTGACCATGTTTCACCACTGCTCTCCTCTCAATATTCTACCCCTCTTCACCGCTCACAAAAGAACCCTTGCGACGTTGTTGACCTCCTCCCGTCCACTAATCTCGAATGCGCACCACAAGTCATTTCACTCTCCGCGCTAAGGCCGTTGGTATGTGCGGATCCAGGGCTGAAGTTATTCTCTTCGTCCTACTGATCATGTACCCTTTTTAGCTGGTCTGCCTGCGGAACAGAGCACCGAACGCGAGACCAACGGGATCCCGGGACCATCACAGCCCAGCTACGCCACAGATACTGTCATGGGGATCCGCAAGTACTTTTACGAAGCCCGGTACGACGAGGTTTCAGGGTTCCTTGGCCTGGGCAACAAGCCCTTCGAAGAGTGGGACGACCTCTATGTACCAGACGTCATGCTCCCAACATCGGCTATCGAAAAACTCGCATCCAGAACACTTACAGACTCTGGGGCTGTGCCGGAAATAGGAGACGAAGCCAGAATCTCCTTATTTCTGAGCGGCGCGAGCATTACTACTTCTCTCGCCGAGAATGAAGCCTCACAAGGAAGTTTTTCAGACGCTTCAGACCTTGGCTAGCCTTTTCGGGGGTATTCTACGACCCACGGTGCGCGACGCCGTGCCAGCGAGTTGTCTCAGCGGCGGGAAGATTGAGGGGGAGATTTTCTGCGGCGATGATATGTTTCCCCTTGTGCGTGTGCGCGCGGCAGCTGAATTTCTGGACGATCTCGCACGAGTACTGTGCGAGTTGTTCGGTGAGATCGTATCTTCTAATCGAGACGGGTGGCCACTCACTCAACTTTTGACACAGCGCTCTGGCACTCAAATCGCACAGCGAATACAGGGGCAACCTCATCCCCGTTTACGCGTGTCTCTGACGGCGTTGACGTCTACTGAGTGTCTTATGACGACAGTGGTTTTCGCAGGCGCATTTTCAAAGACCTTGGAACAGGACTCGGCGCGGAGTCTCCCCTTGCTACCTTGAAGAGTAATCTAACGCCAGCCCAAATGATGCCGCTAATACTATTCGATCCTAGTCCACCAATTCATATTCGCTCTGCTTCTTGAGGGATACTGTAATTCCCTCAGTCTATATTACGAGCAGTCGGTTCTACGAGCGATGGTATTATCTGAGACCCCTTAGTGGGCCGAACTAGTTAATGGGCCACTTGCATAATACAGGAGGCTGTGATGTAGAATATCCAGATTTGGTGCTCATAGGATGGAATATGACCTATCACGACACTGTATGTCAAATTTCGACGCCGAGGGATGCGGCGATCAAAAGTTGCGGGGGTTCTCGACCAAGATGCCGGCGTGTGAGCATCATTTCTTATCTCCGAACGGTCCGCGCGCTTGTCTTTCGCTCGTTTCTCCACCAATCCTTCGCCGATTCACAAGTTTCGGGGCTCGTTTGCATCCCCTGAGTCAAAGGTATGACATTGGTTCCTCCTATACACTAACAATACTGTGTCTCGCCTCCTGGAACCCCCACGAAGACCCTGATCTGACCTTGACTGGCCAACTCCTGCCACCTCTGTAACGAACGACCCGTGCGTCCCTCGGCCCCGGAGATTGGCTGTAGAATTCAAAATATACAAGACTGTATCTTACCAGGTTTCTAGGATTTAAGGTGTACGGAGTTCCGGTAAGGGCCCACTACTACTTCAAACACCTGAAATTCAGTTGCCCGCACAGATGGATTTTTTGCGAGGGGTTATTGGTATGCGGGGGCCATCAGCAGTGTATAGGTATGTCCAAATACATCTGATTGAGTCACCTGGGCCTCAATTTGGGGTGTCGATATCCTCTGTGCTTTGCAAAACACGCCTTTCAGCCGATATCCCAATTTCACCTATCCCCCTTGCTCAAAAGGGAAGTAGTCATGGTCCTTGCACACCTTAGATGTACCACTTTAGTGCATATAATCGTGTAATTATATGTGTTCAATGATTTGGGATACATTGAGATGCCCAGGACGAGGCTGAACGAACGATTTAGAGGGGTGGCCCACTAACCCGTTTTTTGCCATTTTTGGATACCGGCGGAAGAAAAATTTGGTATACCATGAAAACATCGTGTAAATTCGGCTAAAATATCTGGACTGATTCACAGGATGTATGCCTTCGTTTCAGAGCCAATGAGCCGGGATCTACCTCATATTATGCGTACGCTCGCAGTCAAAAGTGATAAGGTGGCCCAGTAAGCAGTCTCTGATAATTAGTGATGGGCAAGTTCGGTTCAGACTTTCGGTTCGAACTCGAACCGAACCGAACTGAACGCGAGGTTCAGGTTCAAGGTTCAGCGACTTCATGAACCTGAACCGAAGTTCAGGTTCAGGGTTCAGGCCAAAGTTTGTTTTTCTGAACCTGAACCGAACCCCGAACCAAAATGCCATTTCTTTGAGTGATTTGAGTGATTTCTGGGCTCACTTGAGTCGCTATCACCTCACAAATTCAATGGTATAACAATTTGGAAGCATAGTTTGGGTACAAATACCTATTCAGTCACATTCAGTGTTGTACCATGGGTTTTGATTGAAATAAGGCCTGCATATCTGCTTTGGATATATCTGAATTATCATTCCAGTGGTCCGGATGGTCTGAAGTACCTTCAGGGATGAGTAAACGTACACACACAGTGCCAATTTTTTGCATTCGTTGCCTTGGATTTTGACATTTTGGGTTGGGGAAAAAATCTGGGTTCAAACCGAGTTCGAACCTGAACCGAACCTGAACGCGGGTTAAGGTTCAAGGTTCAGCAAATGTCCGAACCTGAACCGAAGTTCAGGTTCAGCGTTCGGAAAAAAAAGGCTTTGAACCGAACTGAACCGAACTTGCCCATCACTACTGATAATATGTCCCGAACCTTATTTCGCGCCACCACTACTCGGGGTCTCAACAAATCAGATATTGGAAGCACTAAGTACCTCCTCTCCGCGTCCCAACCTAGCTCAACACTACTCATCTCAATGCCTCGCCCCGCCCCGATCACCCAGGACATCACGACGGATTGGAGCCGTGCGATTGAGGCGGCTCGTAGTTCTCGCGCATTGTTTCAAAGAGCGCATCAAATCCCATGCAATGACCACGCGGAAGGCGAGCTTGCGAGTCTATTTTCGAGGTCGGTGTTTCCCAAATTAATGATTTCCGGTGACCTTACGGCAATTAAAAAGCATGGCCGAAGGATTCAAACAACAGTGCGCTCCAGCTCCCAACCGAGTCTGTCCCGATGGATGCCCCCAAGAAACCTCTCCAAAACGATCCGACCGCGACTGAGGCCTCCCTGCAGGTACACCATATTTTTCTTTCCTGTTCTTCCTCTTACCGAAAATTCAGGAGCGTCGAGCACAGGCTGTGGAAGCTTTCTGGAAGGGCATGGACGCCGAATTCCGCCGGACTTTCGAGCCGGATATTTGACTCAGTTGCGCGCATAATTAAATTTGTGAAACCAGATGATGTCGATGCATACAACCGGCGGTGTCGAATCTGTCGATGATGTTAATAATCCTACGGGAAATCATCCAGTTGGATTGCTGATCCGGGGCGCGCTGACGTTGATTGAGTCCAACAATTTGTTGTATGACTACAGGGAATATTTCGAACAATGATTTAGTCTATTAGGGGGGTAGGACCCCTCCTCTAAATTTGAGGATAGTCAAGTGATGGTAGAATATATTTGGCCACTTTCGAGTGATGGAGTCCTGACATCACGGCGGAAAGTGCGAAAATAATCCGCCAGAATAAAAAAAGGCTACGGGAAGTCACACATTGTTATGGAAAGTCACCCAGTATTTATTTTATTTTCAAGTTTAAAATTCAATAACTTCTCGTCTGTCCAACTCATGAAAAATCAGAAACAACCCGGTATGAATTCACAGAAGATGGAGAAAATCAAGATATGTAAGCGACGCGATTGGCCCAGTGAACTAGCCGAATATACAACTAGCTGTCCAAAGAACTCGCGGATACAATGCTACGAATGCTTATCAGTACAAATGTTGGAGTGGCAGAAGGGAAACAGTCATATTTACTTCACTGCCCAATTAGGTATAAAGGGGTCACCAGGCGGGCGCACAGATTGAATAGATCCAATGAACCCATCTCGCCGTTGGTGGCATTCATTCCCCATAATATCGAATACATCAGTCTAGCGCTACGTTGAGAGACGATTTATGAGCTTCAGAGAAATGACGTACGACGGATTCCACGCATGTATCATACGTGTCGCCGAAATCGTCATTCAGAAATACGAACGCGCAGGTGTTGTTGAAGAGTGAAATCACTAATCCTGCGCGTGGAGGAAGCGTCACTGTCATTGGCCGCACAAAGCCTTGAGAAGGAAATAAATTTTCGAAGTCTGAAGTGGTGAAAGGTTAAGACGAAACTTACTGTCTACCACCTCAGTGGCGAAGATACTACAATCTGAGAGTGTTGGCTCATCTCCGGGGGACTGGTCGCAGTTAAATTTGCCTCAAGAAATGAATGGGTCAGCGGCTCGGCGAACATCTCTACACTGGAAACTCACTTTCAAACTCATTACTCATTAACCCACACGAACCGAGCACGATGTGATTCTGGCGCCCAAGATTATGATGTGTGCCCCCCATATGAATGTCACTTTGCAAATCCCGAAGTTCCGGCGGCTCTTGTTGTACTAGAGCTTGGCGACTGGGGCACGTAAAATGGGTGATTGTCAAATTTTTGAACCTGAAAGGTGAGGCAACTATGTCAGGAACTGGGAACATGTCCTCGGAGACAATGGTAGCATCTTCATCCGGAAGACAGTCTGGGGCACGGAGAGCTGCTGCGACGGTGAGGAGGATACATGCAACGAGGGCCGAAGTGGGGGTCATGCTCTGAACGGGACGGGGCGCTTCTACAATGGCGAGTCATATATGTGGTCAAAGATACTTGTGTGTTGAACTTGAAGGCTGTCCAACATCTGTCAACGCAGAAATAGCCGGAAGCTTTGTGAAGAGTCATTATTCAGAGGCTGTCTATCTGCCAAGTACCTCCCCTGTTCCTGGTCCCACTTTAGCTTACAATTGACAGGTCTCCCATCCCATCCGACATTCCGAGTCGCAGGCTGTCCCGGTTATTGGTCCGCAGTCCTCGGTGTACAATTAGAAGCATTCTCACTGATTCGGCTGGGAAGGTTGACTTCTACGAAAGATCCTATACCAGTAATGATGGTTTCCTTCTGGCATCTTTCGTCCACTGAATATTATTGCCCTGCCAGTGGCGATGCAATCCTGCTTGACACACCAACCAATGTATATACTTGTCACTTGGTCACAGCACTGATATATAATTCTGCCTTGGTGCACCTCCGGCGACGCGCCACCTAACTCTGACTCTGGATTTCGAATGGATATTGGACCTCTGTATTGATGCCGGGTCTGAAACTTTGACAATGGCCTCAGTTCGTTCCTGGCTTTGAAAAACGACGGCTCCGCTCCTCTTGTGGATGTGCATTCGAAGCTCTATCAGGCGTCGATGACTCACGACGCTGCCAAGCTTTGATTTACGACTGACTAGGCAATTAATTAGGCTGGGGAATTTCGGAGTAAACGTGTTACCTGATAGCTTTCACTTGCCTCCGGGATTTTTATGCGGGTCCAGCTTCAGACGTGGTGCTCTATCCGCCAATTTATGGACCGGGCGACGCTCCCCTGCTCGCTTACTTGCTTATTGCTGATTTATCCTCGTCTCTTGTCTTCTGAACCTCGTCTTCGAAAATATTCATCTAGTGTAGTACACTTGGGCTTGGGCCACGGCGTGCGCATGGCAACGAGTCCATGGCGCCTTTGGCCCCAAAAATAAGCAATCTCAGTGCCAATCTTTCATTCCCACTAGTGGGTCTTATGGTTCTGAAAAAAATCCGATTTCGCTGCAAAAATGAAAGTACGCGGCCATCAATTCAGCGGATCAATGCCCATTGCCGGGCGCTGCCACTGGGCTCGTTCTTCTTCGCCATCCCGCCGGCGACTTGCATGCTGCCAACCTGATGGGCTGAGCTGTACGGACTCTATTGGACCGTGCTGGTACCACCCCTACAACCACCGAAAGTTGGCTACATGCAATTGGCTTACCACTGACAGTGCCGCAACCTAACTAAAGCGTACCCCAGAGCTCCGACTGTGCCGACTCCATGATAACTCACGCCCGCTGTCCCTCCCGCTTCGTTACATCCGCGCTGTGTTCTGCCTCGATGCAGCATATGTAATCCAGCACCGCCTACATGTGCACATCCCTGCATCCATCGCTCACACCGTGCACACCGCGGACTAGCCGAGAACGCAGCGAAGGTTTCGCACCGGCATCGGCACACGCCTCTTCGTGGGCGGTCACGTCCCCCGCGCCGCGCACCCCGGGCCGCTCCCCGCGCAGAACGCGAGCCACGACCCCTGGGCGCACGACCTACGTATGTACGCGCATGCCTCCACTTCCAGATCCGCGGCACCAGCGCGATCGCCGACCTTGCGCGGATGCACTTTGTTCCAAGCGCCTCTTTGCGCGGCTGCACGCCCGGCGTTGCCGTCCTCCGAAGTGTCTGCGCGCCGACCCCTTACCCGTCCCGTACGTCCCGCCTGCTTGCGCTGTACCGTGCTGATGTACCGTGGATTCGTGTATGTAGGGTGCTTATAGAGCGCGTGGCCCAACACCGCACGACGGCGGCGGCGCCAAGTACGGTGGCGGCGACGAAGACAGCATGACACGGCGCGCGCCACCGCGCGGGGGAGACTGTGTACCCTGCGACGCATCCCCGCCCCCGCCTAGTCCGAATCGCGGCACGTCCTTGGCAGCTGCATCTCGATCTCGCTGCCGTGCTGGTGCCCGTAGCCCGCCGCACCACAATCTTTTATCGCCGCCGTGACTTCACACGGACAGCGCACTAGGGAGGCGCCGCTCCGCTTTTTAATGGGCGCCCTTTTGCAATGTTGGGCCCCAGACGCCCGCTTACCCATCTGAACGCCCGCCGACTTCGTGAGCCATACTACCTTTTCTTCGACGCGCCCTCGCACGCAGTGCACCAGGGAAAGGCGGCGCGTCGCGCACCGCGCCTGCGAGCGCTTTTTTTTGCCCCAGACGCGCGCACCTATATACTCGTCTGCACCCGGTTGTGCGGGAATCCCCACCGCCCCGCGCCCTCGCACCAGAAGGAAACCGCGCCGCGACGTCTCCGCTCTTTCTCGCATTAGTATTACCCGGTTCCGCGCACTCTTTCCTATAGCCGATGTCGTGCGCTTCTGCGTGGGGGCTCTGCATGAGCTCGGTGCTGTGGACATCCTATGAGGGCAGTCATCCTAATAGCACTGCAATATCACCCCCTGGAATTCCGGAGCCCTCTATTATCCCATACGCGCCTCCATTGCACTTATGTAATTTGTTTATCGAGTCGAAGACACTTATTCCGTGAAGAGGTTCCAACCGAAACAACCAGATCGATCTTAGCACTGAGCAAACGAGAGCCATACTATACGTGAAGCATATCTAGGTAGGATTTGCACGGATCCCGGTCATGCATCATCGACACACGCTTCTTTTTCTAAAGTAAGTGGGCAAGGTGTTTGGGTCCCATAGTTCTAGGTTATTTTCCCTCCAGTTAAATATTGATATCACTTATCTCTTACCACCACCATCAAAAAACCGATTTCTCTCTACGAGCCCTCTGCGATCCGATAATCGTTATTAAAACGTGTAGATCGGCTTGCGCAGAGGATTTCTCTAGAAGAACGGTGTTTTGTCTGGAAAGGAGTAGAGCAAGAAAACCCCCAAAAAACATAGACCCTGCACATTTGTGCAACGGCGTCTTTCTCGTTAGTATTGCGTTAGTAAACGTCCCAGACACCCTTTGTTTGGCCGGTGCCCTTTGGCACGGCAATAGTCTAGACCTTGGCAAAGCTGAGCGCGAGCTTGCCTGAAGCCGCACTGAGCCTTTCGTCGCTGCCTCCAAAAATTCTGGTAAATGCAGTGCAGATTCCTTCAAAACTTGCCAAGTGATCTTGGCAATGATCTGCTATGCAGTACTTTGCACGTGCAGTCGCGGGGATAAAAGTCGCGTAGACCTGTCAATACGGCTTTGCATATAAAGGACGCGTCACGACGCGTCGTAAATATTCTTCGTTATTCTGATCAACATGCTGAAGACAGTAATCTTGATCTTTGGCACTGCACCCTACCCTCCGCCAGTATTCAAGCTTGGCGATCAAACTCTGACTATTACTGATGAAGAAAAATATGTCGGGGTTAATTTCCGTATGGATACTCAAAATATTTCATTATAAAGCGAAAGCAGGTACCGCTCGGTACTGCGTGCATCGGATCATGGCAATTGAAGATTCTACGAGAAAACTGACTCCAAAAGAGCTGAAAATGCTATATCTAGCACGCGTGGATTGCCATCTTACACATGGATGTGAAATATCTCCAGACTGTGAAGATGTACATGTAAAACAGCTCTGCCAAGTTCAGGTCAACTTTCTCTGTCAAATTCTCAATGTCCACGGCCGATCCATGGTAGTACCACTCTATACAGAAACGGGCATTGTTCCTCTCCGAGTTCGATGCTTCATCCTTGCACTTGGATATCTACAGTATCTCCTTTCCCTCCCTTCTTCGCACTTGGCACGGGCCGCACTGAACAGCTCCTTGGGGCTCGCGGCGCAAGGGAAGAAATGTTGGGCCCGAGATCTGATCTTGGCATCATCCAAGCTTCCATCCGCATGCACTGCTCCCAATCTCGTGAATGCGTCAACAGATTCTATTCTGGCATACGCGAAATATGTGGACAGTCTAATGCTAACTTGGATGCAAGGGGAAGTCGACTCATCGGACAAACTCTATCTGATCCAAGGCTGATGCGAGCCACAAAAAGGACAAACCATCTGCACCGCAAACATTACGCTTACGGCACTATCTTTTCATGGTGAAGACACAGAAGCATCGCGAGGCCCTGACATCTCTTTTATTGTCCACTCACCTACTTGCCGTTGAAGTTTTGCGATACAGAGATCATATGCATCCACCCATTGAGTGCGCTCGACGTATGTGTAGGTTCTGCAAAACTGAAGTTGAAACCCCGGAACATGCCCTGCTGGTGTGCAACACATCTTCGGATGTTGTGGCGCTCAGGACTGTGTTTTTGGAAAAGCTCTTCGGCTACGCACCCAACCTACGACGTCTCATAGCCGAACTCGACAACGTCGATTTAAAGGCGATGCTCTATGAATGCGCATCAATCGGGCTCGTGGGTAAATCTGCATATGAAGTCCTTCAAGTGTTCTACGCGACGCCAATCCTCAGGATAGAGGTTTGATGAGGAAATGCGGCTGTTCTGTTACTAACATTTGTTGCTTTTGTGTATCAGCTAGGTTCTACCGCGAGGCAGGCAACTGTACTCGTGAGCTCGGCCTGGAGGGTACATAGAAGTCAGGGACGAAGGTGTATATAGATCCTGTAACTAGTACACCGGGATATTCCCTGGCCCCGGCGTTCCTCAGCGGGACCGTGCCGTGTAATGCTACCTACCTACCTACCTACCTCCCACTATGGTGCATCATTATCATCATTCTCCTCCTCGCCGAACTTGATCGTCCACTCCTCCCGGCAAGCACCTTCGAATGGGATCTCGAGGACATCCCAGTCAACGTCCTCGGGAGTTTCATTCCATTCGGTTGGGTACTGGAATACTATCATCCCCCTAGAACTCGGACACGTAAGGAAAATATGTGAATATCATTTTATCCGCGAGGTCTAGGCTCAAGCTGAGTGTCTTGATCGTCAGCAATTTGTCTTTTATCCAGGTCACAATTTTTGTTTCATAAGAAACGGGCAAGAATTCATCAAACGGCGCCGTTCTTTCGGGTGCGGTCCAGTGTCCGAGTTCTAGGTGATGGCCGGATTTAGGATTGATCCCATCCTCTCGCCCTCATTTCTCAACCGATTTCACTGTAACCTGGTATACTGCTTCCCTTCTATCTAATCTAATGTCTTGTACTACATCTAACCCTAAAAATTATCTTTAAACTTCAGCTGGATGATTTAATTCTGCAGGATCAGGATTTATGGTTGTTTTCAACAATATGTCTGTAGAAGTTTCACTTGGAGGGATATGAATGAGCTGAAGCTCTCCGCACATTTCCTCATGTCCATTTGAACTGTTTAAAATAAATTTTGGGCTGTTCGAAGATTTGTTCCACTGATGCCAGCCTCATTGCAGCATCGACAATAAACCGAAGTTGGCCACATCGTCAATTTTCATCTTGGCATAGATTTGAGTCAAAATTCGTTACAAAATTGTGCAGCAGTACTCAGCCTGATCTTATAAACCCATCTGTATGCATTCCGGGCCTCCCGTAGTACCATCTTCCGTGGAACAGACCAGACCCCAGATCTGGAAATCTCTGGATTTCAAGATTGTGATGGAACCAGCTTGTTTCCTACCATGAAACTTGGTATCAATGTTCATTGACACTGTATACACATTATATGGTTCGTTAATTCGTATTTGTATCACCACAGGATCTTGGGTGAATGCATATATCTAAAAATAGCCCATACGCCAAATCGCTTCGAATTATCCATAGGGTTCCACAGGATCTTGGGTGCATCTCTTGGTAGAAATTCATAGAGGGCCTACTGCAGATTATATAACATCAAAGATCAAAGAAAACGGCCAGGAATTGAGCGAGATACGCTTGTTTGTCCGAGTACTAGGTTTGTCCGGGATGGTGGGGGACGATAGTATAACACATGGGCCTCGAATATTCTGGGCCAGACCTACAATAGCCTCGCGAGTGATCGTGCCGTCCGGGATATCAATCTGCCGCACTCGGGACTTGGGCAGCGACGCCGGCCAGTCGAACCCTCCTTCATCGTTCCACGGAGTATTCATTGTGCGCAGACTAGGCAGTGCCATGAGGGAAGCGATGCTCTCGAAGTCCACCCCGTAGCGTCCGTTGAAGATGTGACCTTCGTAGTGCTCGAGTTTGGACAGCGGCAGCGTCGTTTCCGCGTCCGGGTCGGCGGCGGCGGCGGCCTCAACGATGCGGGCGACGATGGGCATCAGGTGCGTGAATTTTAAACCGCCCCAACAATGTGTCGGCAAGGTCAGGTGCTTCAGATTCGGCATTCGCAGAATCATGAGCGTTACCATTGCACCCTCGTCCCCAGCGAGCAACTGGGACAGAAATTGTGCCTTGTCGGTGTCCGGAACCCAGTCCTCCGTCTCCACGGCCTCCCTGATGAGGGCTTCATCCACCGGCGCCAGGGGCAATACCGGCCACGGCTTTGTTTCCTCCTCGCGAGAGTCTGTGTGCTCGACTGTCAAGTGCTCGACGTAGGACGCCGCGGCCGGCTTCCGGAGTAAGGTGAGCAGGTGTAGGTACCAATACGCGGGTTCGTAGTGGTAGTCATGGCCGAGGCGATGGAAGCGATGTTTGTCCAAAGAATTCGCGGCTAATGCCTGAAAATATCTGCAAGCAGCAGATACACTGACGAGGTCAGGAAGGTAGAGGTAAGAGAATAGAAGAAGCCAGAGTTCTGCAGGTACGATGGTGACGAAGTCCATTTTGTTTCGTTATGGCGGCGACAAGTGGCGAGCGGTTAATGAGGGGAAAGAGAAGCAGTGCATGCTATGCCGGATGTTGGTTTGATCTTGACATCGGACCTCGGAGATGCTGTGCTCGACCCAACGCCGAAGAAATACGGAAAATCAAGCCCATTACAGTCTTGCGTTAAATGCTATGGAATATTTATATGGCACTCCCTTTGTAAAAAAAATAAACAGCAATACATATCAGCGAAACTTACTGAGTTGGGCGGATGATTCTATTGAGAAACCTGGTTTCCTATTTTTGTGCTGTGAAACTGGGTTGCGAACAACCCTTGCCGCATCCGGCAGGGCTGCCGGATCACGCCGGTTCGGTTGCGATTTTTAAATATATATTATACCTCCAGATTCAAGCCACAGACCTCCGTTGCTGGTCAGATAATGTTATTTGAAGTACCTTCAACCTTAAATACTGGGTAGAATGTGATATCCAACCTGTTGCAACATGATATGTGACTGATTGATTCAAAATGTGATTCCACAACTGCCGACCCCTGCCATGGCCACTGTCACGGATTGGGACATACCATAGAATTTTTAGAGATTCTAATAAACAAACGAGTGGCTCAGTCCACACACCTGTTCATTTTCAGTGTTCAAGGAGGCTCAATGGAATTTCTTGACCGTGGGAAAAGGAAGCAAGCAAATTGCCAGCGCTCACGCGGAGAAATAGAGCTGAGTTGAAATGACAGAGCTGAGTTGGGGCTCAGTGGTGTGCTGGGAAGCACATGTTGACTTATTAAATGTTCAAATATGGCTCACTCAAAGCTCAAAAAGTGTGATTGATGAATTTCAAACTCCGCATTACGGCTTGATCGCCGCCAAATGTGCTTGGGGTATTTTCGGGCGAGGTTTCTCAAAAATTACCCAAAAAGGAAGGGTTTCCGCCTGCAACCGGGTTTCTCAATAGAACAATCCGAGTTGGGCAGCACAAAAGTCTGAAAGTTAATTCGACTCCGAGAGTTTCATCTTGTATGCCATATGTAAAAGGTGGCCTCGTCTGCGTTTTTGGCGTCCCTGTTTCTTCCACTAATTCCTCGTTTCTCATTAATGATCCTGCATAGTTCCCTCGTTTTTTCCCCGTTCCTTTCCATTCAATTTCTCCCTCATACTTTCTTTCCATTCAACTCACACTTTCTTTCACTTGAATGTCCTCCCTCGTTCTTCCTTCCCATTGATCGCTCCGCAGCCCTTTCTTTCTATCGTTTCTCTGCCATTCTTTCGTCACATTGTGACTTGCACGCGCCCCCGTTCTTTTACTCCCTTTTTTATCTTTGGAGGGGCACCTTGTGGGCCGGCTCGCAGGCTGGCTGCGTGACACTGGGCACGCAAGAGAAAATAAGCCCTCGTGGATGAATTGGCACATCATCCATACCAAGTACAAGAAAAAATTTCAAGTGCGAGATGGGAATGGGAAGTGGAGGTTCGAATACTTCCGAGGGCATAAAAAGTTCGCAAGACCTTTTATTTGTTTTGCTTTGCTCGAGACGGCTCAAAATAAAGGCTTATATTCAGGTTCAGAAGGAAGGAGAATACCCCTCGTAGATGAACCGGTATATCACCCGGTCTGAGTTGGAATGAACCGCTGATGCGGAAATGGAAGTGGGGTTCGAATCCTCCAGAGGGCATACTGGAGGCGATGGTTTTCTTTTCTTTTCTTGGCTGTGCAAGAGAAGGCTAATAATATATGATATTCAGCTTCTGAGGTAAGGAGGATAACCCTTGTGGATGAATCGGACATCACCGTTATGAGTTGAAAAAAATTACGAACGTGGAAATGGGAGGTTCGAATCCCCCGATGGCATGTCTCGGCTGCACAGTCGTTCTTTTTCCCGTGCAAGAGACGGCTGAAAAATCTCGTCTACTCAGGGTCAGGAGTAGAAAAAATAGCCCTCGTGGATAACGGTACATCGCCCATTCTGACTTTTGAAGAACAAGTCCTTGACATAGCAATGGGAAGTGGAGCACGGTTCGAATCCTCCCGAGGGCATGGAGCGATGTATAGCATCGACTTTTTTTTGGTGCACGAGAAAATAGGAAGCGAAGCCAGTTCCTCTGCTCGAACTGTAGTAAATGGGAAGGAAAGGAGGGCACGTAGTACTATTTTTTTTCTTTTGCCCTGGAAGAGGCTGCTCAAAAATTGGTTATATTCAGGGTGCAGAAGGTAAACAAATAACCCTCGTGGATGTACCGGTACATGGCCCACCGCAAATATAAAGTGTCTCAGCATTCATGGGAGAGGGGGTTCGAGTCCCCCCGAGGGAATCCGGGAATAATGACGAGTTTTTGTACTTCTCTCGCAACAGATGAAAGTTAAACGAACTAAAGAATGTGAGCGATCATATTCAGGTTCAAAAGTGGGATGATACTAATCCTCGTGGCTGGATTGCACAGCACCCCATTCTGAGCTCAAGTAATAGCCGTTATTTTTACTATAGCTCTGAAGCGTAAAAAGATGAGAGTGTCTGTGTTCAGAACTAGAGAAAGCAGCCTTTGTGGATGAGGTGGCATCACCCATTCTGAGTTTGAATCCTCCCGACGGCATACGGTGTAGCCAGTGCATTTTTTGCCGTGCGAGAGAAGGCTGAAAACATAGGCTTATACTCAGGTGCAGAGGCAAGGAGAATAGCCCTCGTGGATAAATTCGCACATCACCCATTCTGAGTTCATCTGGCCAAGGGTAATATTGGGAGGCGGAGGTTTGAATCCTCCCGGGGGCATATGGACTTCGCACCAACCGTTTTTCTTTTGGCCTTGCTCGAGACGGCTCAAAACAGGGGCTTATACTTAGGTTCTGAGGTAAGGAGGATAATCCTCGTAGATGAATTGATACATCACCCATTCACTTTTGAATGAAAAGTTGCGGACATGGAAATGGGAAGTGGGGGTTTCAGTCCCCTGGAGGGAATATACAAGGTGAAGTGCGCTCTTTTTTTGACGTGCAACTGCAAGTGAGGACTGAAAAATCAGGTTCTGAGGTTAGAGTAAACAGCCTTCGTTGATATTCTGAATTCCAGTGCGGAACGAGCGTATAAATGGGAAGTGGGGGTTCGAATCCTCCCGAGGGCATGTTGAATTTGAGAAAAGATATTGCATTTTGTGACGCTCAGCACGAGAGCACTGAACAAATCGATTATATTCAGATTCAAAGGTACGGAGAATAGGCCTTGTAGATGAATCGGGATATCACCTATTCTGAGTTCCAGTGCGGCACGGACATAGAAATGGGAAGTGGAGGTTCGAATCCTCCCGAGGGCGTGTTGTCTCCTCCGACTTTTTTATTTTATTTTTGGCCATGCAAGAGAAGGGTAAACATCGATGATATTTAGGTTCATAGGCTAGGAGAATAGCCCTCGTGGATGAAACGGTCCATAACCCATTATGATTGTAGGACAATGTAGTGGACATGAACATGGGGTTCTCATATTGCGAACTTCCGTTGGAAAATGTGAATAGATGAGAAGCTGGCCAGGTTCAAAGATGGAGATAATAGTCCTCGTAGATGCACTGGTACGTCACCCATTCTGAGTTCTGATGGCCAACGAAGATGGAAATGGGAGGTGGAGGTTCGAATCCTCCCGAGGGCATGTTGTCTTCATCCAGACCTCTTTTTTTTGGCCGTGCACGAGACGGCTGAGAACGTAGCCTTGTATTCAGATTCAGAGGGTATGAGAATAGCCCTCGTGGATGAACCGGTACATCACCCACCGCAAATGGCAAAATTTGTGAATCGTGCAGGGGAGGCGCGGGTTTGAGTCCCCCCGAGGGCATTCCACCCCAAAGATGCAAACCTTTTTCTTACTTCCTTTTCCTTTTCCTTTGCATACACATGGGATCTCCGAGGTATAGATTGGGACGTATGGAAGATGAAATGGCACAAAATCCAGATACAACACCCTCTTAATTTAATATTTATAAATAACTCCAATCCGACCCCTTCCATACTGATTATGTCGCAATGCATTCGGACGGAGTGGTGGGTAGCTAGTATAACCTCTGTTGGCTTAGATGTTGCTGTACCGGGGCGCGGTTCAATTCTACATGAAGCAAAGATTGGCGGCTCCGCCATTCCAAACCTGAGCCAATCAAAACTATTTGACTTTTCCCGACATAGAGAGCCCATTTTTATATCCACCGACAAAGACTTTCCATCGGCAGCAGAATTCATCGACAGACGCATTGTTGACATCCAGGCCTTCATTAGCGCGATCATCATGCCATATATTTCCACTATTCACGGGTCGCTGCACGCATGGACGTCCCTCCCTACCAATTCCAGCACACACGGGCGATATTATCGTCAAAGAAAGCGGCGGAACCTCTAGGATCGTGGACTCTCCATCGGTCCATTACAGACACCATATCCAGAAATCTCGACAGGCTCAATGATTCTGGGAGCAGAGGGAACCATTGGATTGACGAAATCATTGTTACATTGGTTTCCTTATGTGAGCTTATCCCGAAAGGCCGACTCGACTACGAAGACTCCACACTGGAACTCAGAATGGCATTCATCCACAAGAGTTCGTTTTTTTCTCTCGTTCTGAACCAGAAATTATGTCTAGTTACCCACCACTCCGTCCGAATGCACAATGATTATAGAAGAGGAAGAGCCGGATTGGACTTGGGAGAATTCAAACTTCCCCTTCCCATTCAGATGTACAAATGGTATCGAACATCCTTAGTGGATGATGTACCAAATCATCTACCAGGGCCTTTCCCCCACCTCTGAACCTGAATATAATCTATTTATCAGCGGTCTCCAGCAAAAAAGAAAAAAAAATGCTTTCTCCGGCTACATGCCCTCGGGAGGATTCGAACCTCCACTTCCCATTTTCTCACTGTGCTGCCTTTGAACTCAGCATGGGTGATGCACCATTTCATCTACAAGGGCTATTCTCCTCCGCTGAACATGAATATAAGCCTCTGTTTTCAGTCATCCCCTTGCATGGCCAAAATAAATAAAAATAAAAACCTTCGCCCTCACATGCCCTGGGGAATTTTTGAACCTCTACCCCCATTTACGCACGAGGCACTGAGGTTACTGGCAATGGGTGATGTACTTAATTCATCCACGAGGGGTTATTGTCTCTACTTTTAAACACAGTTCTGCTCTCATCTTTTCACCCTTCAGAGCTGCAGCGAAAAAAAATCAACACGCGGTGGTGTGTGAATATGCTACTTGACTTGAACACAAATCGTGGCCTCAATCAATGGGTTTCCTTGGTGTCCCTACACATCAAGGACATGACGTCCTAAAACAATCCAGAACGCGCGCGACGAGGGTGTGACTAGCAGTAACGCCTGGACGCAGACCTGCCAGTGGCGGCTAGACAAAGGGCTCCCCACGAAGCAGCACGCGGAATCGGCTAGTAGCAATACGAAAGAGCGCGCAAGAGGTGGTAATGCGAAAGAGCGGCAGTGCGAAAGAGCGTGCAAGAGCGGTAATGTGAAAAGGCGCGCAAGCGGGGACGTCGCGTCGCGGCACGGTTTCCTCCTCGTGCGTGGGCGCGGCGGAGGTGAGGATTCCCGCACGACCAGGTGCAGACGAGTATATAAGCGCGCGTGTCTGGGGCGAGAAACAGCGCTCGCAGGGGCGGCGGCGACTCAAGCGCGATACGCCATGTCCTTCTGGTGCAGTGTCCGTGCGAGGGCGCGGCGGGGGCGAGGATTCCGATGAAACCAGGTGCAGACGAGTAAGCACTCGCAGGCGCGGCGTCCACTCAAGCGCAACACGCCGCCTTTCCCTAGTGCATCGTGCATGCGGAGGCGCCGTGTTCCATCAAGGGCGCGGCGAGGGACTATCCTTGCGAGGTCGGGGACAGGTACACGCGCGTCGGCGGCGCATAAAGGGCGTCCACTCAAAAGCGACGCGCCGCCTTTCCCTAGTGCACTATCCTAGCGAAGTCGCGGCGGGGGTAAAGATTGCGTTGCGGCGGGGGCGACAAAAGGCACAGGCACCAGCGCGGCAGCGATATCGCGATTCAGCAGCGAACGCACCTGACGATGCGAAGCGATTGTGACCAGGGCGGGATGCGTGGCAGGGTACGCGGACTCCCCGCGTGATGGCGTGTGGCGCTTTCGTCGCAGCCGTCGTGGCGTGGGGTTTCCAGAAACACCCTACATACACAAATCCACGAACGTCAGCACGACATGTACAGCGCAAGGAGGCGGATGTACGGGACGTACGCGCAGTCAATTTTGGGGTGGAAACGTTGCTTGGCGCGTAGCCGCGCAAGGAGGTGCATGCGTGCGCCGTGCTGGATCGAGGTGCAGCCGCGGGCGTCGCGAGCGCGCAGCCAGTGCCGAGGATCTGGAGGCATGTAGGTCGTGCGCCTCGGGGTCGTGGCTGGCGTTCTGCGCGGGGGGGCCTGCGACCCGGGGTGCGCGGGCACGGGGGGTGTGACGGGGCGTGTGCCAATGCCGGTGCTAGGCCATGGCTGCGCTGGGATTTTTGCTCGATCCGGGGGCCGGGGACCGAGCGAGGATGGATGTAGGGATGTGCACATACAGGCGGTACTGGGTTACACTTCGTCGTTCGTAGCCCTGTCTGTTTTCGCTGGGTGGACGCATTGAGAGCATGACAGCGCAGATGTGATGAAGCGGGGCGGGGAGTTATCAACGAGTCAGCACGGTACGGTAAGGAAACGCGGAGCTCGTGGGGGCGCTATAGTCGTGGATGCACATGCTGATGATGTAGCCAAGTTTCGGTGGCGAGGGTACCAGTACACGCCGTACAGCTCAGCCCATCAAGTTGGCAGAATGGCTCGAACCAAGTCGAGAAGTGGACGTCGTCGCAGAAAGCGAGTGGCAGTGCCCGACATGTCTGAATTGATGGCCGGCTATGCCCGATGATTTCGGCCGATCGCGCGCGTTTTGAACCAACAGTTGAATGGAACCGCGCCCCAGTACAGTAATATTTAAGCGAACGGAAGTTCTACTAGCTACCCACCACTCCGTCCGAATAATCAGTATGGAAGGGGTCGGATTGGAGTTATTTATAAATGTTAAATTAAGAGCGGTGTTGTGTCTGGATTTTGTGCCATTTCATCTTCCATATGCCCCAATCTATACCTCGGAGATCCCATCTGCTTTGGTATGCAAAAAAAAAAGGAGAAGGAGAAGAAAGTAAGAAAAAAAGGTCTTGTTTGGGGTGGAATGCCCTCGGGGGGAATCGAACCCCCGCCTCCCACACATGGCACAGCATCTTCTCAATATATGAGCAATGGGCCATGTACCATTTCATCCACGAGGGCTTGTCTCCTTACCTCTCAGCCGAATATAACCCAATTCTTCAGTGTTTTCTTGCAGGGCAAAAATGGCGAGGTTATTACTACATGCCCGCGGGAGGACTTGACCTCCACCTCCCATTTACGCTCGAGGCCCTGACTTACTTCTCTCGCAATAGTGATGTACAATTCATCCACGAGAGCTATTGTCTCTATCCTTGAAACTGGCTAGGATCTCATTATCCTGTGAACCGGAATATAATCGACTTGTTCCGTGCTCTCTTGCTGAGCGTCACAAAAAGAAAGACTTTTCGTCACACTCAACATGCCCTCAGGAGGATTCGAACCTCCACTTCGCATTTCCACTTGCAATTTTCTTCTATTCAGAATGAGCGATGTCCCATTCATCCACGAGAGCCTATTTTCTCTAGCTCTGAACTTGGCTAAGATCTCATCTTTTAACAATTCAAAGCTGGAATAAAACTCACTGGCCACGGCGCTGTTGGATGGGTTCAAATCGCCAATTGAGCTCGGAATGAGTGATGCACGATTCATCCACGAGGGTTAGTATCTTACCTGAGCTTAAGTATGATGAACATCTCCTTCTCTCATAGTTTAAATTTGATCTGCGGCGAAAGAAGTAAAAAACTATACGGCATCCCTAATGCCCTCGGGGGGACTCCAACCCCACTTCTCATTCATAATTATTTTCGCTGTATGCACACACAATGGGTGATGTAGGCACTCAATATCCTGGTGCATAGTTTTACAGGCATATGGAAAATAGAGTCGAAATGACAATGCCTGCCAATTGTGCACACATGAAAACCTTCCAGTTCAGGGTATGTTCAAGCAAATCTGCATCTGAACAACAAATGTCAGAACTCAGAGTTGAGATACGGCATAGGATACCAGTCTTACCACGGATTTTGAAAAGTGGATACCCCAGCTCACGGGCGACATCTTGGCTGTAGGGATCAAAACCTTTCGCTTGGTGAAATTCACGGATACACGCGTAGACAAGATCATCCCAGGAAGTTGTTCGGACCGTCATGCGCAGTGTAAATGATGGAAAGCCAAGTCTTTCGGCTTCTTCTGAGCCCAGGCGCCGAGCACCGGATGTATCGAGGGACCAGTATGCTGGGCAGGCTCGATATCGGAACTCTGAGGGGGAACTTCCTTGCAGATCCTGCAGGGGACACAGGAATAGGTATCCGTGAGGGATATCATTCTCGTCGGACAGTCTCAGCCGATAGTGCACACAGTTTATCAAGCCTGGTGAGTCCATCACATAAGTGAGAATGAGTCCACCATGTACACCTACTATAGTCGCTGCACTTCGACGGGATCTTGGCACAGTCAATGATGTGATTCGCCTGGGCAAGCTAAGCGTCATGGTCCGCCGGTCCGCTAAAGTAGCGTGTAAACTTTCTATGCGAAATGTCGCTGCAAATGACCCTGTGAAAGATCAATGCTGTATAGTAACAGGCAGAAGAGTGGCATCCAACCGAGTCCAACCGCTGTGCAAAACCTGGCTGGGCGGGCCGGGAGAAACCCAGCCAAGATCCTCAAACTCAAACTGGGGATCAGACAGGCATGCAACCTGTTTAATCTCGCGGCCAGCCGGCATGTACACGATGCTCCCCAGGTGAACCAAAGTATTTGTGGAAACCTCCCGAATATTAATATGCCTCATGAGATACAAACGACATACCTCATGGTACTGTTTCATCGAGATGCCCTCTATAATTTTCGAGTGGTCTGGTGGTTCGAAAACAGATGATGCGTGGACTCTGCAGAGAGACGGCAGCCGAATGCGCCATCCATATGCGATCGGATTGCCGTCGTATCCGGGTATGAGCTCAATGCAGAGGCGGCCTGTGGAGCATCGTATCCACATCATGCACTCATAATATCCCTGGAGTAATATTAGGAGTGAAAAACGCAAAAGTACTGCATCAACAAGTTGCTCACCAGACATGTCCCGCCACACAATGTCTTATAATAGGCCACCGCATCCTATCCAAAGGGGCCAACTAAAAATGGGCACCGGGAATTAAACAATCTTCGCACATTGAACTCTGTTTCCTGTGAGAATATAAGTCAAGAGGGTAAAAGAAGCCCGGTGAAGGGATTACTAGGCGGTCCCAGAGATATACAGTCGCGAAATGGGACCCGCGGTGCTTTTCAAGTATTTTTTTCATAGGAACTAAATCTGTTTATTGTCCTCTCAATTCCTACATCGGGCAGTGCGGAAGATTCTTCACAAACCATCATAAAACACAGCAGCATGTATACCAGATGAGCTGGCCGTGCCATAAATCTGTACAAAGTTCGGATGGCTACGTCTGAAATTAAAGGCGAAGGCTTTGGCCGGGATGTATTGACCCACCGAAGACATAAATGGCGTTGAATATCCTCCCGCCATTCCTTCCAAATAAAATTATCTTGGATTCAGTAAGGTGGCATCTGAAACACACCGCCTCAGCATTATTTCCCTGATACAGGGCCACCGTCATATTCGAATCGATGTCACGAACGCGAGCGGAATACATCCGTCTCGCTCCCCTGCGATATACAATCGAGCTGCGGTCCTCTAGGTATATATCTGCGCGAAGATCTATGTCCCCCATTGGGGGCATGGTGAAAGTGCCGTTGTTGCCGCAGGCTGCCGCAGCACTGCCGCAGGTAACCGTTGGATTGCCGCAGCCTCTGCGGCAACTATGTCACACTGCCGCAGCGTCACTCTGCCAGTTGCAACCAAACCATTAGCGCTGCCGCAGACTGCTGCAGACTGCCTCTGAGTGTCCATAAGTCAGCCAAATTTCTCCTGTGCTTGAACACGACTCCATGTTGACTCCATGAACACTGAGTTGCCGCGTATCATCCGTTTCCGCTCGCTGCCAACTCGCTGCTCAAACTTAGTCACTAGTGCCGTCGCGACAAATACTATGACACAGAATACCTATGACAACTAAGTGAATCCGACTACTTCTACACCTGCAACTCACGGCATCTCCCGTAAGACTCCCACTTGACTCCGATATGTACCGCCCGCGTCGTCATCACCATGCGTTCGACGGTGCCGCCTTTATCTGACTACTACAAATGTCAGAATAGTTCGTGCACTCCATTTGATAGATCTCATGACCGTCCATCTGGTAGAAAGAAACATTGAAGAAACTACACTCCAAAGACTAATGACACAGACAATACAGTAAATTATTAGCCACGTTCGGAGCTGATTAACTAGAGGGAGCAACATTAAATACCGCAGTCCTACTTGGTCACTTTAGCAGCAATATGCCTGGCCCACTCGCTAGAGATATACGCTTCGCCAATTGAATATGATCGAGATGCCGGTGATTGAGTAGTTCCTGCTCAACGGACTCTAACATCGCCTCCAAGGCTGGACTCCGAGCGCTACCGACCATGTCATTTTAAAACAGCCATTGCTCTTCATGTGCCAGGGTTGGGCGAACTTGGCTGAAATAATCGAGGTAGCTTTTGATGACGTCGTTTGAGGCTTCCATGACGGCCAGCAGGGTAGCGATTTGGGGTACTGCAATCTTGAAGATCTTGACGAGGGAGGGATCCAGTATCTCCGTTTTTTCGCCAACGGGCTTGAAGCATTTATGGATATGTAACGAGCAGATCTGTCGCGGGAATCACGAGGTAGTTCAAAACGCAAATTATAGCCTACCTGCTCGTCCTTCAATTTTACCCACTGGATACTCTCCCAATGCCTCGCAGACCGATAGAGCCACAGATCCTCCGGCGTACCGTTCGTCCAAACGATCCAGCGACTCCACCTCAATTCCCACTCGCGTTTTGAGCGGGAAGCATCGAAGCTGATCACTTCTGCGGGGAACCACTGCGTAAAATCGTACCAATCTTCCGCCTCCGGCAGCATGCAAATATCGCCTGGCTCGTGGCTTAAAAAACAGGATCCCAGTCAGAATAAGTATAGCGAGAGTAATAAAGTCCACGCACCCGTAATCATTTTCTGGTATTTCTTCCCGGTCGATTATGCACAGCATGCACGTAAAATGAACCTCCGGGTCTTTCCAGTCGGTATTGGGATATACATGATCCTGGCACTTAATATGGGACCAGACACGGCACACCTCACACTGCACTTCGTTCTCACCGTGAGAGTCCGCTGCCTTTTCGCCACATAAATAGCAGTCCAGAGGACTCGGGGATGACGAGGTATGTTCGCCTATCAACTCGCGGCTTTTAAGAAAATCTCACCTGCCAGCGGTGTCAATATTAGTACCATGGATTTTACGTTTGTGAGATGTAGCACTTTTAATGTTAAGGATATCCCGAGATGAGTCTGTCTGATGTGCATTTTGACCAACTGGATCGGACACTGTTACCGCAAGATCTGAGATCACAACATAACTTGTGAAAAAAAACTGTTCTGCAGTGTTTTCATTGGTTGAACATCAATAAATAGCCTAGAGACATCATTATACATGCTAATCTCAAAAGTTAATTCTTCAGTCGAAGTTAATGTTGAAGAAAGACTGCCGCAGGTGGCTGTGTAAGTGCCGCAACCACTTTTTTGAACGGTTGCCGCATTGAAACCCACGGTTGAATTTTGCGCGGATTTCGCACTCAGAGTGTCTACGTGCGATTAATCAGCCCCATGGAATTATCGGAAGTTTGAATAGACCCAATTAAGTTTGTTGAATGCCAAAAAAAACTGCCGCAGAGTGGCTGTGTTAGTGCCGCAGCCACTTTTCGAAACGATTGCCGCATCAACTCCCACAACTGAATTTAACTCCATTTTATAGGCCAGAGAATCAAATACATTCGGTTAGTTGATTCCATCCAAAAATCCTGAATTCAGTTGGTCCAGGGACCGCATAAAATTCTGCCGCAGGGTAGCTGTGTGAGTGCCGCAACCAACTGCCGCACCCCGTTCCTTTAACTGATTTTAATTCGTTTATGCTTCAGATGAACTGTGGATAACATTTCTGTGCCTGTGCGACTCAGGTATACTATGAGCAAATAATTTAGTGTCGGAACGTCGGCGGGAGTAAAGTAATAATGGCGATATCCGTGCCAGAATTAAACGCTGGCACAGCGTGCCTCGAACACAGGATATTCAGCGAGTCAAATGTAAAGATATCGTACATACGCTGCGGTGTCACACCGCCTGGCTGCTGCAGATTGACGCAGAATGGCTGCGGCAAAATGCCAGGCTGCCGCAGCCGTGCGCGAGTTTGCCGCATGTATTGCCGCAGACTGCCGCAACCAATAACATTACATTTGCTTGGTTGCCGCAGAGTGCCGCAGCCAACTCGTCTGCTAAGGCCCCCGGGCAACTGATATTGCGGGGGACATATACAGGAGTGTCTAACGACATACTTAATGAAGGATTGGAAGCGCTCACGTCTTTATGGCCTTCGATAGACTCAGTTTGATTTGCGATTTCTGCGGCAATGTAATGTAATTGCCGCAGAGTGCCGCACTGGCTGCGGCACATGCTGTGGCACTTTATCTTTGCCCGCCCCAGTGTGACGACAGTTCAGTGCAAAGCCAATCCATATTCAAAGGTGAGACAGCGCAAAAATCTCTGGATAAGTTTATATAGACACAAGATATGCCTGCGCTCCGCTCCGGCACGAGGGTAACAGTTCAAAGTTGGTATTAATGCAGAATTAATCGTTATTTCAAGGCTGACATCTACTAAATATTCAATACAAAAATGACAATGGTTACGATACACTGGTGTGAAATCAAATCAGGCAGGTGCAAGACGAGTGTACATGCAGTCGTAGATTCACAAAACTCCCCGTTCAACAATCTCAGACGATACATAGCTTCTTGAACACAGGAAAGCTGCAGAGAATGGTAGCCAATAATTTTCCTTGCGCCAGATTCTGGGATTGATGTCCAGAAGTTGGCTGTGAGGCCAGCCAGAGGGGTTTTGTAAAATTACACGGAGTGCAGCCATTTTAAAACCATTTGAACAGGTGGAACAGGAGAATACCAGGATCCAAGATACCAGAGCGGCAGAATTCTTTGATCGAATGTATGAGGGGTATCCGTGGCCGCAGTAACATGTTCTGCCCGATAGAAATAAAGCACACTTTTTCATGCTGCGCTTCATTGCGGCGCAGGCAAGCGCAGTGATTTTGAACTGCGCGGCACAGTCGTGTCTGATTTTGTGTCGGGGAATACGTGCCGTAGGCGCAGCAGCTGCGGCACAGCATTTGTAGAGCTTGTCTCTGATGTCTCTTTGCACAGCACAAGATATGCCTTCGCTTCGCTCCGGCAGCAAGAAACAATCACCTTTGACACTGGAAATATACGGGGCGGGTACGTTGCGGCAAAAATACCATCCGTCCCGTCAAATTTCAACGTCTGACGGCCGTGAACGGGTTTCAGCTGCCAACATTTTGAAACAGTCCAGTGTGGGTGCCAATCGGCCACGCAACACCTCTTATACTGGTATGTGGGCAGAATTAAATTCCTCACCCAGAGCGACATACGCGAATTCTCTTCCAGTTTCAACGACTCACGTGCGTCGTTCAAACAGGCTCAAACTGACATCAAAATGACGTCCAAGAGTAAGGGAACTAAGATATGAAATAGAGAATATTCAAGGGAATATACCCGGCATTATAAGAACTTTCAACCACCACAAACATGATTTTCCTGCTTAACAGAGTGCAGATTCTGCCGTCTCATTGTTTCGGGGGTGACAGCCGTCTTTTTGCTGTCCTGGACCGTCGAAGTGCAGAAAGACTGCCGTGTTTGTGACGGCCCGTAACCGTCGCGGTGCCAAGAATTTACGGCTGTCGTTGACGGGATGGTGTGCAGCCCTAAGGAAGATTTTGGATTGAACCTGCGAGAAGTTGAAACACGGAGGAATGCTGTATCTTGTGTGAAGGATCTCGGCACAGGTATGCGCAGTTTGTTGAGAGGAAGTCATTGTTTGAGTCAAAAGCGCGCATAGACACGAAATCGGCACGCGTGACGCGATTGTGGATCACCGGAGTGATCGTCAATCTCTGTATTAACCCATGTTCAACTTCAAAGCAGATATGATTGACTAGTACAAAAACTACATCGATTCTGAGGTCTGTGGAGTGGCAAATTTGTTGACATGCAGTAGAGGAGGGAAATTTCAAGTTTATGATGGAGAGAACCGTCAAATGAGGGGAGGGATCTGCGCACGACGAAACATCAGTAATAAGCGCGGCGTGCAAAAGACGTGGGAACCTACATCGTCGTCATCGCTGTCCTTCCCCTTACTGAACTCGATAGGCGGCATCTGTAGAGGAAAATGTAAGCGTGGAACAACGAAGTGAGTGACAAACACATGCACCCCTTCATCGTTCTCGTCATCGGCTTGGGTAACCTCAACCGAGCCGTCGATGTAGACTTCAGGAATCTGGAACTTGGCCCGTCCTTGAATATATGGAATCCGGATAAGTCCAGAGCCGAAGAGAGAGAAAAGAAATCAATAACTCACAGAACCGCGGCGGCGCTTGTCGCGTCCTTGTCGGTGCCAGCGGAAGCGATCGCCTGGGAAGCGTTCGTGGTGGACTGAGCGCTTTTGGTGAGAATGTTGATCCCTGTGCGATTGCCAGCGGCTGGGGTCTTGAAAATGGCGGTTCTAACCTGGGCAAGGAGGCGAAGGAAAACTAAGAGCATGAGATGGTTGTGGGGTAAAGAGTCTAGAGAGGCTTAGGTGACCCATAGAATTTGCTTGTTCAATAAATTTCCTCCTCGAAAGCGAAGCAAGGAGTGCCATGAAATTGGAGCTTTGCAGGGATGGGCTGAGCCGGCGGTTGAAAAGAACCAGGACATCCAGCGGTAACACAAGTGGCCAGTAGAATTGAAGCGTTGATAAATTCATCTTGATCCAACATTCTTGAAGAGGAACTGCCAATTTGACGCCGTGGGGGAAATACCCGAGACAGAAGCTGGCGAGGAAGAGGTACTACCGGCGCGGGCTTTATACCAGAAAGCAATGCCGAAGGGTACGTGGCCGCAGTGTGAAGGATGTGCCAAATATGGATGTGTTGAACAGCAGTTGTGTCCCGTGTTGCGTCTGCTATGCACGATCAGCGCAATTCAGACTAATTCCGCGGCTCGCAGTTCAACACAGAAACAACGGCAACATTCGTCACCTCGGCCGAATTCGATTGGATGGCTCAACAGCTTATGCATCCGAAATGGAAGAACGAATGAGAATTTGATGGAACAGAGAACAGCAAGAGGCTGTACAAATCGGGCTGAAGAGCAGAAGCAACAGAATGGAGGTGGCAGAAGGGGATAGGGCCAACGAATTGGGCACATAATCTTACTGGAACGGTTAACGCGTCGTGGCGGCACAGTCAGTGACTCAAAATTGGACTGCGGCACAGCTGGTCTCGAGTCATTGGTTCAACACATGATGACTCTTAATTACTGCGCTAAACCAGCTGACGGTGGGTCTGCAGGGTTCCATCGAGGAGAATGGGGAAATGCTGTTGTGTTACTGCGGCACAGTGGGAGCTGCATTTGTGTAGTGTAATGCACTACGGAGGAAGAACCACGATGGGGATAATACTTATGGGGATGTTGCCAAATACATACAAACTGATTCGAGACATCTCGTTAAGAGAACGGATAACCGGTGGGAATGAGACACGCCCAATTGAGAGAGCTTGGGTCTTGAGCGAACCTTGGTGCGAAAAAGATCCCAGATAAAGTAAGAACAAACATGCACATAGGGATCTGCTTAAGATACGAGTAATACGTGGCGCAGTTGGTCCGCAGGTGCAGCGTCTTTGGCGCAGCAAGCCTGCAGGGGCTTGATTTTTATACATCATGTGGAATGTCCAAATGGGAAAGACTTTGCACTGCGGCAAAGTAGCCCTTGGTAGCCCTGCGTCATGAGGCTTGGTCCGGTGCTGTTCTAGGTGGAATAAATGGAGTTATGGGTTATAGATGGGGAATAGCTGTAGGTCTACTGCGAACTCATGGGAGTTGATGATGTCGCAAACGAAGGACCAGGGAGGAGGAGTCGGAATGGGGCTACACAAATGGGGATGTTGCCCATACATGTACAATCTGATTCGATGGATTTCGTTAAGAGAACGGATAATGATTTGCGAGAGGAGAGGGGTTATGCCGCAGGGTGTTGCACGCCTGTCGCAATGGATATTGGGGCGGGACTGCGACAGAATGGATGGGGAGGGGGAATATGGGTGTGCTAGATTGTGAATTTACTAGAGTAGTGCCGCAGTGTATGCGTACATGATAAACGTCGCAGCCCCGGAGTGCATGCGAGAGCGCGGCGGTGGCGGCCGCGTTCATGTACTAGAATAGTGCGGCAGCGCGTATGCCATTTTCCACAGAGATCTGCCGCAGAAGAGTTTCATTGTCTTGAAGCGGTGCACATGGATTGTCGCAGCGTTGTGCCGCAGCATACATGATAGTGCCGCAGAACTGCCGCAGACTGCTGCAGGCAAGTCACACTGCCGCAGCGTCACGCTGCAGGACTGCCGCAAGACTGCCGCAGACTGACGCAGCATGGCTGCGGCAAAATACTGGACTGCCGCAGCCGTGCATGAGATTGCCGCATCCATTCATGGTTTGCCGCATGTAATTGCCGCAGAGTGCCGCAGCCACTCAAGTTGCATTTGTTTGGTTGCCGCAGAGTGCCGCAGGTTGCCGCAGCCAAGTCGCCGGTTAAGGCCCTAGGAGATTGAACATCGTAGGGGGCATATACAGGTGTAATGAACGACCAATAGAGTCAAAAATCTGAAGCCCTCACGTCGTCATGGCCGCCGATGCGCGCGGTTTTATTTTTAATTTCTGCGGCAGTGCAACATAATTGCCGCAGGTTGCCGCAGCCACTGGCTGCGGCACATGCTGCGGCACTTTCTCTTTGCCCCCCCATTGGGAGTCGGCGAAAACCTGTTGAATTGTCAAAATCCGTTCTTTTCCGAAATTAACACTTGGAGTCACCGGAGAGAACCGTCGGTGCAGGGCGAATTATATTCGTGAAAGTTCCGCCCGTCACCACGAAATGCCGTGCCTTGGGAAAGAAAGTGCCCGGAGACCTGGAGGGCATTCAGCCTCTCCCTTAAGAAGGTGAACATGTGGCACGTACTCGCTCCCTTCAGGCTTGCCCTCATCGGTCAATCCATCACATAGCTCGGGTTCAGCATGGGCTTCATCGTCCATGGATGGTGGAGGTAAGGAGTTAAGCGCCTGACAGCGGTGCGACCTATGAATAGTTCGAGGCTATGGCGAGTTTTTCACGATGCCGTGCCCAATTTTCCCGGGCGCAGGGACCAGCCAAAAAAGATAAAAACATGCACTGATATTAGCATGCAAATAGTTCTAACAGATTCAACTACTTGAACGAATCATCCAGTTCATGAATGTTGCGGGACATAAGAATGAATTAAGGACGAGCAAACTCATGATAAGTCGGTGGGGGTTCCTTCTCATTCATCCGCCGACTAAATTGAGAATTCCCAGCCTCTGAGGTAGGATGATAAACCAATCCTCCGACCGATTCTGTCTCTGGGGGAGTCGTGGCGGTATATTGCGAAGATCCCGGAGCAGGGAATGGCGCTGTAATTGAGCCTTCTGTCTCTGGGGGAGTCGTGACGCTATATTCCGAAGATCCCGGAGCAAGGAATGGCTCTATCAAGCCGGACATGACGGGGGAGGGCGGGGATCGCGCTGGCATTGTCAAGCCTTCGGTATCTGTGTTTCGCCGACGCCGACGTAGAACCCATAAGCTCAACAAAACAGCCGCCAGGATGGCAACTCCTCCAATGACGCCCCCAGCGATTGCGCCGACAGGAGCTTTTTTGGACGGGGGAGACTTATTGTCGCCAGTCTGCGATGGAGAGCCACTCGATTGTCCTGTAGAAGATGGGTCAGGCTCTAGAGGTATCACCGCCAACAGAGCAGAGAGGCCGTCAGTCTGGCCCGCTCCCGTGAATGTCGTGGCAGGCGGTCCCAGCCAGGCGCTTGAATAGATATTCGAGCCGCTCGTGGTGGATAAATCCAGGACAGCATTGTACTGGTTCAAATAGAATGCCTCAGCATGATTTGTGTGATGTTGTAGGCAATTTAATCACCTGAACACCCAGATACGCTTTGATATCGTCCCGGAACTCAGGTTTGCCGACACTCCGTGTATATACGGCCCTGAGTCCGTCCACCATGCGCGCTATAATAAACACGGTAAACACAGCAGGACTTCAAGAGTACGAACGACTTCACCTCCACCCTTGTCGTGAATGATTCCATCATACGCTTGCCAGCCGTTAAAGGTAACTGCGGCGGAGAGAATATCGTTGAGTCTGCACAGACGATTCAATACACGAAGGACGTGGCAGTGAAGAATGAAACGAACAGCACCTGCGTCGATGCACTGTTTGTGATTGAAGTGAGGACAGCCAGTCCTTGGATGGCGAGACCCGAGTTGTACGAAGCCCTTAGATCACTGTGGAAGCAATTGCGATCCTTTGCCGAAGCCAAAGTATCTGAGACGATCTTCGCGTCATTAATGAGATGGGCCTGAATAAAATCCGCCGATTCGGTGGCTGCTTGAAGGTACACAGACTCCGATGTCGCTTCAGCGAGAAGCGATGATAGACTGAGAAACCAATATTTATAATCTGAGGGTAACACACCACGGTCTGGACTCACATGAGAAAAGAGCTGACTCGCACGTTTGAGTGGGAAGTAATGCCGGAGTACCAGGGAGCGACTCACCCCGTGGTAAGGGCGACAATGTCGCTATTGTTCCGGTCCGCTGTACTCTAGGATTGGAACGGTCAGCAGGGCCGTCGGAATAAATCACAATGAATGCGCACCCAGAAAGTGCCTCCGACCATGGTTGCTAATACACTCGAAGTCAAGGGAATATCTGCGGATGACCCAGTTCCCTCACCTTGGTCGCAAACTGTGGATAGCGGAAAAGCCTTGAAGGATGTTTGACCGGATGAAATGTCACTTTGCGAGAGGGTGTACTGGCGGTTATACGCCCATGACTGGACGGCAAAGTCCAAAAATGTCTTGGTCTTGTATGCGGCATATGCTTTGATGGATGCATGACCGTAGGCCCTGCAATAGATCTCGTGAGATGGTGTCGGTAATCGCAAAGAAATCAACATACAGGGCATCGTAGGTCTACATCGCCTGTACGTTTACGATTTGTTGACACGAATTAACTAGTATGTACTCACCCTGATGATGAATGGATTAAACAAGAGGCGAAGACATGGGATTCATTGCTCACACCAGGGCCGAGAAGCCGGCATGGGCACCGAGTGTTTGACCAAGTTTTTCCTCGAGGATGTCTCGATATCGGGTTTGATTTGTCATGAGGTCAAACTCCGCCATTTGCTCGTACAATCTTCCTGGAATCTGAAAAAATTCACCTGGAAGGAGCGAGAATAAGCAAGACTGTCTGGAGTTAGACAAAATACTCGCCGGCGATTTGTCCCGCCGACGTGAGGTGGCTTATGCTTTCATCTAGCGCATCGCTGGCAAGCTTGATACGGTCGGCTGACGAGGAGAGGATGGCGGGTTTCTAGGGCTTGACAGTCAGGTGGGAAGTCGTGAAATGACAAAAAAGCACCCTCCAAGCCGACGACGCGAGCAGACCGGCGAAAGCAAGGTGGGGTAGGAAGAGCCAAGAGATGAAGGTGAGGAGGAAGGGAAACATCATACACGCGGATGCAGTGCAATCCAGTGTTGTAGACAAGGGTCTTAATAATGGGGCGCGCTGAAGTTGAGCCCTTAACTCTTATTCAGGGTTAATAAGGTCAAATTACATAAGGGTTATTTCCCCAAAAAGGACCGCAACACCGCAGCATGAAATTCGCGCAGACAGAAGTTCTCCGGAACCCCTGATCGGGAACTGACAGTTTGGATGGTCATATATATATACGTGAGAACTCGTCCCGCAAGATGCATATAAATCGATTTAATTATTTATTATTGGCGGCGCCCACTCGCATCGTGGCGCGCTTCAGCTTCCGCGCCGGCACTGAATATATATCCTGCGCCCCGCCTTCACGAATATCACGGTGGATGAGTGAATCCGTTTCCGCCTGCAGAGTCTCCAGAAATTATACCCCCGCACGTGGGGATTCAGGATTCAGGAAGCGCACAAACCCAGCGGGGTTTGGCATTGCGCATTCGGGTCGCAAACTTGCATTCAGGGCCAGGTGGGTTTAGGTGCGCTGAGGTGAGCTTTCATCCCATTGGCCGATGGCGAGTTCAAGTGGGCTTTGATCCCATTGGATGCTGTTGAAGATTTGGAGACACGGGGCTTGGCGTGGGCATAGTCCGACGGCCGCTTTGGGCGAACACGAAGCGCAGTGATCATGGATCATTCGCTATTAAAAACTTATAATTAGCCGGCATCAACGTGCACCTCTCTTGAATCCACCGCCATTCTGGGTGCTCAGCACTAACACCCCCCACTCCTGCGCCATGTACTCGCAGTAAACAAGCCGAGAGGACCAATGGAGGGCAGAACTCGGAGCCAACTAAAACCATCTCACCCGCTCACGGGGACACGAGAAAAACCCGGAGATGTGTTTGGCGAGCACATTGATGGGCGTTTACGCACAGTCGCGGCGCCTGAAGCGGAACGAGGCGATCGGACACGACCCAAGACGAACAAAGGGCAAAGGAGTGGAACAATCGGAGTTTGTGAAAAGCACCTTCCTAATGGGGATACCTTTTTTGATGAGATGTCATTCTGCGGGCAGCCGTACGTTGCGAGGCTCTCCGGGCATACATTGGACAATCAAATCAGCTCAAGGACCAATGGCTAACCCATCCCCCTGCTCAAAAGGTGGGCGACGGAAGATGCCGGTATATCAACCTCCGAAGCCGACGTCATTTGAAATTGGGGTCACGGGCCATCGGTGCGCGGACCGTCTTCCGTGCTTACAAACCACTGGTTCCATTGAGCGCGCCAGAGAATGGAGTGCCTCCGATTTGTAGAGTACAACAAATATGCATTTGGGATCTTGGGCAATATGAAGAAATGATAATATTACAACGGCGGCAATACCTGGCCTCCGTTCCCTTTCCTCCTCTTCTTGAATCTTTGGCTGCGTACTCGACTCAGCATGTGGTCGAGGTTCCGCGTTCGGCATAGGCGTACTTGATTGGTCCGGCTTACCTACTTTCCTCACGGCACGAGATATTGACAGGCGCGAAGCAGTTGGACGGGGAGTACAGAAAAATTCGTTGTACTCTCCGTAAATGAGCACAACGCATCTGGCGATTTATTTCTTTGGCTTGGCGATGGTGCATGCGCATCTTTGCTATTAACACATTTAAATACTTTATCCTTGTTTAAAAAGGTTCACCATTATGTAAGGTCGCACTTATCGTATTTTTCGTTGACTTTTTTTTTTGATGAAAATGAAAAAAAAAAACGGGATTTACTTACAGATACTGCGAAGATTAATCGGGGACGCCTTCGGGGCGAATGTCTTGTATTCTCATAAATTTAAGAATTTATCTTATCATGTCAGGGAGAAGTCCTGCCTTTGTCCATAATGTGGAGACCGAGTAGTTTGTTCGTCAGTGTTGCCCCTTGAAAGAGAATGTCATTTTCCCACTCAGAATTTCGGGCATGGTCGCCCTAGCATGCCCTGCGTCAGGAAAGACTTCGCAATTGGGTCGGGTACACGTAATAATCGATACAGGTATGCGTAGATTATAAGAGGTACATTGATAGTAGAGGGAACGGGAAATGAGACGTAGGAGAGATAAGTAGAGGACACGGCATGAGACAAATGGATGAATCGTAAAGGAGTGATGGGGTGCGTGGCACGGCGGTGGGACGGATGATAACGGGGAGAGGGGCGAGACGGCGAATAGCGGATAGCGAATAAATACGCCGGTCGGCTTGCAAAGCGACGCGAAATGGGGGGATACCTATAGCGGCGGTCAGTCAATATGAGACGTGGCGATGAGCGAGGAGGAATACGAACTGGTAGGGAATGGGCGCTGAGGGAGAACGAGGCTTGGTATAGGTGCGGTGGGGTATAAGGGGTGGCATCTATGGTACGCAGGTGATCAGGAGCTGGTGGGGATAGTGGACAGGGGAAGCCGTACGAGGGATGCTCATGCGATGACGCAGTATGCGCGCATGTCACCGCCGGAGTTGGTGTGCTCCTCGTCGACTGGGAGCTCGCAGGGGTTCTCTGAATCCGAACGTGCGCACACGGGGGCCGTGGATAGTATGGGGTCGGACGCAGCCGACAGCTCGATGATAGATGTGAAGGAATCCATTGGACGTTTGGTTGGTTAGTGCGGTGGGAGAGGTGCAGATGATGGTAAGAGTGGTGGGCAGATAGCGGTGAGGCAAAGGCACTGGGTGACTTGGGATCAAGAGCGAAGGTAGCGGAAAAGAACGGGAGTGAGGGTCTTTTATACGTAGCCTACAAAGGCATCGTCAGCCATTGTGTGGACAATGGCAAACCAAATACAACGGACAATGGCTTCTGAGGCCGAGATCGTGACGCTTGGGGAATTGATTGGACGCATTTCCGGCCGCATGCGCATGAAATGCCATTGCCATTGATGAAAATGGAGGACAGTGGGCTCCGGTAAAGCACGCGGTGGCTTTGGCTGCGTTTTTGACTGGGTAAAAGTCCAAAAAGGGAACTGTGACAGTGACATCAAAAGTGTGACCATTGTGTGTACGTGACATTGAGCGCCATTGTCAGACAATGGAAAAGTGGACTCTTGGCCGCTGCGAGCCGGTTAAGATGGCAAAGGCCTTTGAAGACACCTCACTTTGTTTTCCCACCACCTCTTACTCCCAACCACCACCATGCTCGACGCTACTTACCCGCTGTTCTCGATATTTTCGTTCCTCGGATTCGTTCTTGTGCTCATCCCGCTCCCATGGCACCTCCAGGCCTGGAACTCAGGCACCTGCTACTTCATGATGTGGACCGCCATTGCCTGCTTGAACCAGTTCGTCAACTCGGTCGTGTGGGCCAACGACGCGATCGTTAGGACGCCTGGATGGTGTGATCTTTGTATGTTTCTCGTTTCTCGGTATTCTCCCAAAACATATTCTGACAACACTCGAAAGCCATCCGAATCATCATGGCGGCCTCTGTGGGCATCCCCGCCTCATCGCTTTGCATCAACCGCCGCCTGTACCACATCGCCAGCGTCAGCGCTGTGACCATAACTCGCGCTGAGGTGTGTTCTTTGTTGTATGTCGTAGTCCACGTCTGACGAGCGGGTCCTCCAGAAATTCCGTGCTGTCCTCGTCGACAGCCTCATCTGCGTCCTCTTCCCACTCATTTATGTCGCCCTGCGTAAGTCATCTTTGTGCCCTTCCCGACGTCCGCTGACGCCGGTGTTTCAGAATATATCGTCCAAGGCCATCGTTTCAATATCTATGAGCAAATAGGCTGCTACCCCGCATTATACAATTCTCTCCCCATGTACTTCATCTCGATGATGTGGCCCATCCTAATCGGCGCAATATCTGCCGTCTACTGCAGTGCGTTTAATACCGTCTCCTCCAACTCCAACTCACCTTTTTTATTTGCAGTCTTGTCCCTCCGCTGCTTCGCCCGGCGCCGCGCAGAATTTAACCAGTTCCTCGCGAGCAACAAGTCCCTTACCGCCTCGCGCTACTTCCGCCTCATGGCGCTGGCCACCACCGAAATATGCCTCACCACCCCGCTCGCCGCCTTCATGATCTACCTGAATGCCACCGTCACCGAGGTCGGCCCCTGGATCAGCCTCGCCGACACGCACTTCGACTTTTTCCGCATCGAGCAGTTTGCCGCGATCCTGTGGCGCAGCAACGGCATGCTCGTCGTCGCGCTCGAGTTCACGCGCTGGATGAACCCCCTCTGCGCCTTCGTGTTCTTTTCCTACTTCGGCTTCGCGGTCGAGGCGCGCAAGAACTACAGTCTCGCGTTCTGGAAACTCGCCAAATGCGTCGGGTACACCCCTAAGACCTCCACGACCTCCGCCGCGGGCGTCTCTATCGGGTATGTTGTCTCCCCGCGTCTTCGCTCGATGTCACTCACCCACTTGTTACGCAGACAATTCCAGAAGCCCAAGTCCGTGCCCATCACCTCCATCGCGCTCGACGCGTACGCGCCCTCGCCCACCAGCAGTTCCTTCACGGGCGTGAAGCGCCCAGTGTCCACCGACACCGAGTCGTTCACGGGCCTTAAGCGCGCCGAGTCCTTCGCGTCGACGACGCCCACCTCCGCCTCCTCTCTGCGCTTCGACACGACGCCTACGCCCACCTCCTCCTCCCGCTTCGTGGAACACGCACCGTACCCGCCCCTGTCCCGCGCGCGCTCGCTCGTCTGAGCCCCCTCTCACGCCGCCTCTTCCTATCCTATCTATATCTATATGTCTCCCCCTTCGCATCGTCCCTCCTTTTGGATATGCTTGCCCCACGCTCTCTCACGCCTTCATATTACGTCACCCGACTTTTGCGGACGCTGCCGTACGCAGAGCGCCGTAGCAGCTGTACGCAGAGCATCTTGCGCAACTATACGCACCAGTTGTATTACGCATGCGCATACGCCACGACCCACCCATTCATTCATTCGTCAATTACCCATTTACGCACCCACTGTATCGACTATCTACCTCTCTGTTTTCTCCTGCATTCATACCTGAATAAATCATGTTTCGTGCGCGAAGGCTATGGGTGTGATGTAATTCTTGAGGGCTTTCATTGAGGACGGAGACGTGAGCTGCTCACGAACGCCGGGACTCCCGCCTCCGCAGCGACACAACTTATTGTAATGGATGGCAGAACATGTTTTAAAACGCTGTCAAATAGTCAAAAAGCTGCAAGGATTACTAGTACTGCTCTCTGTTGCTTCGCAAACTACATCGTCTCTACCCAAACCACGGCCGTACACCGTGACGTACATATTTATTTTTTGGTAAATAATGCCCCACACGCTTTCCCCTTTAACTTGCATCACGTATCGGGCTACGAGGGCGTTGACTGTACTGTACACCCTTGGTTTTCTAAGAGGCATCGCGCCCGCCTGATGGCGCATCAATTTAAAGCCGAAACAGCGGCGGATCAAAATCAAGCCAAAACGGGAATGCGGCCGGATCAATGATCTTCACCCTCAGTCAGTTGAGCTGTAGATACATTGACATGGATACCAAGAAGGATGCTAGACCGAATTCAGGTGAGCCGAGTCTTGGCCGAGTCTACAGCTTTCTGTTTCTCGACCTCGCTGCAGCTCATTGCACACCGCAGAACCGCTTGACCTGACAAGTTGCTGACAAGAGTCCACGCCATCTTCGTCACTTCGTTACTTCGCTTAAACTCATCAGTTTGATGGCATTCTATGAAAGTTCGTGAGTTCAAGGAACTTCAACGAAAGTTCGTCACTTTCCCTGGATCAACGTACAGCATGCCTGTCGGCACATCACAGAATCAGCGGCGTGCCGAGCTCGGCTGGAGGTTTGGGTTAGCTGGTTACGGTTAGAGGTTAGCGGTTAGAGGTTAGCGGTTAGCGTTAGGGGTTTGCGTTAGTGGTTCTGGTTTGGGTTAGCAGTTAGGGTCGGTGGTTGGTGTCGGGGAAAGGCATCTATATGAAAAAACCCGCCCGGCCTTGTGTCGAAGGAACAATGATGGCCGATGTTCCGGTTCTTGAACGTGCCGAGTAAAACGACGAACTTAGATCAAAAGTAACGAACTTTCCCTAAATGCGATCAAAGTGACGAGGTTTCGTGAAAATAAGCGAAGTAACGAAGTGACGAAGATGGCTACTACCCCCTGACAATGACCTGATAGTAAATAGGCTCATACATACCCTCTCAATTTCTTTCTCTTCAGGATACTTTCACCCACGAATAGGTAAGTCTTACAGGCTAACGTTATACAAATTAATCTATCAATCAAGCCGGCCGCCTTGTCTCCGGCTTCTTCCCTTGCACACAGCCAACGTAGTCTCTCCTAGACCAACGCTTCAGCAGTTCTAACTCGTGCCTTGTTTGTTGAACGGCCAACGTGTAATATGGATCCCGAGGACGATGCTAGCTCGAACCCAGGTGAGCTGAGTCCAGAGCTGCTGTATTTCTCAAACCCACAGCATACCACAGAACCGATTGATCACGCCTCAGCTGCAAAGCTTTGGGCTGTATATGTCTCCGAAGCCGAGAAGTACGACAAGGCCTTGGTCGAGAGCTGGAAGAGTGATATGAATGGGATGCTGATATTTGTAAGTATCACTGCACATCGTTCCACTAAAGTTCACTCAAACGTCCAGGCGGGTCTCTTTTCTGCAAGTTTGACGGCGTTCCTCATCGAGAGCTATAAGACCCTTCTCCCCGACCCTGGGGAGGACACTGTCCTCCTGTTGAGGCAGATTTCGAATCAACTCTCTGCCAATACGAACGGAAGCTCTCTCGCAGTCGCAGAGCTCATCCCTTTCTCCCCACCGGCGACGTCGCTCATCTGTAATATATTTTGGTTCATCAGTCTCGGACTCAGCCTTGCATGTGCGCTAATTGCCACACTCCTGGAGCAGTGGGCACGCGATTTCATTCACAAATCGGAAATGCGCTCTTCCCCGCTAATACGCGCACGGATCTTCGCCTTTCTCTACTACGGATTGAAACGGTTCAACATGCACACTGTGGTGGAGGTCATCCCTCTGCTCTTACATGCCTCCCTTATCCTGTTCTTCGCTGGACTCGTCGTATTCCTCATTCCAGTCAATCCCATAATCATGGCCCTCGTGTCATTCCTCTTAATCATCGTCATCGCGGTGTATTCGCTCCTCACCATCCTTCCTCTAAAATATCTCGACAGCCCATATCGCACCCCACTCTCGACAGCATTTTGGAATTTGTTCCACTCTTTATCACAGCGACTCTGGCGTCATGATTATGATATCCCAGCTGAGACTATGGTTGAGGCCATGTCCCGGGCCGCAACCACACCTTCACTAGAGCGCAAGGCTCGAGATGATCGTGCACTTGCGTGGACTGTCAAATCTCTCGCAGATGAAACGGAGTTGGAGCCATTCGTGGAGGCCATCGCCGAGGTGTTGTGCGACTCGGAAGGCATCCGCCGTGGATATCGGCGTCGTGTCCGGAAACTTGTCGACAATCCTGACCTCAGATTTTGTGCCCGTATTGAGGAGTTGCGCGCCAGTTGTGATGCTGGTCTCCTCTCGGCTGCGGAAAAAACGCGCCGTCAGACAGCGTGCTATAGAGCCTTGTGGGCAATCGCGGCACTCACCAAGAGTGGGTCGGACGCAGGTACAATTCTGGAGCGACATCCCCCAATTCTCTTCAACCCGAACCTACCGGCTATTCCCGATGACCACTATGGTGCCTCTGCGTGGGCCCTCATGCAATCGAGCGCAGCATGTTCGCTCAGGAGTCCCCTCGATGACGTTTTGAAAGACCTGATTCTATTTCAAGCGGAGAATCGCGCTCTAACGAACTTAGAACTTGAAAGCCTCGAAGCCCATCGATCTCGGTTGTGGGCTATTCGTGTATTGCACTTCGACGAGGGTTATTGGGGCGTCGATACACTGTTTCAGCTCAAATCCACCCATTTCGCCTCGCCTCAGACATTATTGGCGGCTTGCATCAGGGATATCGAAGAATGTATCGGTGGTATCCATTATTGCATATTCTTTGCGTATTTGAGGTCGGCTGCGCAGTTAGGCTCTCCTCCATATCAATTCGCAGTCACCAAGTCCATGCTGAGCCCGGGACGCTCAATGCCGCCTACCTGGCGGTTACAATCCATCCTTCACCAGAGCATCAAATCCACCTCCAGGTCCCTTAATCTAGCAAAGGACACCGAGCCCGAGCGCACAACGCTTACCTGGATAGACTCCATTCTTGCCACATTGATTTCCTTCTACGACTCGAACCCCTCGACTTTGGACATGGAGCATGATTCGATCTGGGAAATTGCTAAACATCTTGCCCAGGAGACCTCGGATCCCGACAATACATTCACATTGGAGATGTTATCCATGGCACAGCAGCGGGGAAATATGGGAAAACTATTGTCTTGCCTTGCATTTTGCATCAGAAACCATAGCGCGCCAGCCGATCGTGCTAATCCACATGTACTCGAAGCACTGTGGAATATCTATTCCATACCAATCTGGAGGATCTGGACCCGAAGCCTATCCAGCGAGTATGAATCCATTCTTGAACAGCACGAATCTGTTCTTCAGCAACTGCTGCTCGACGGAGCATGCCCCGCGGGCGCGGCGTCTCTTGAGATCCTCATAAAAGACAAGATTCTTAGTGGGCTATCGTGGCAAGTGTCTCGCTATCCGCGTCTTCTTCGGTACTGGCAGTCACTTCCTCCGGAAACCGTTTTGACATCTCGGACGAACTACTTAAACAGCTTGAACCGGGGGGGCACAAGGTGTCTCGGGACTCTACAAACGCGCGGAAAATCATCTCAGGTCGGATCACAGAGGGTAAAATTAACCTTCTGGGCGAACTATTCGAACGGCTCAGCACAGGCGACTTGCCCTACAATGCCGCACAGACGATCTCCGCTATCGAAACACATTTATTGGTATCGGGAGCCCATCCGACGCACCAGCTACGATTCGCACGTGGCTTGCAGAACATGTTCCAGTTGCGGCATACCCACCATGATCTACTGGAGGCAGCAATAAACACAGATTTTTTTCGCGCGTATGTCTCGGACTCCTTACCCTGGCGTCAATATGTCCATGAACCGTGGCTCGACCATGAGCCAGCTCGGAAAGTCGTACGAGATTGCCTTCAGAATTTTCAGGAGACACTACCCCCCGAATATTCGCCGACGGTGTTGGGAAGGCTGAGAGAGATTATTCAGAACCTCTTTGCTTTTCATCCTGAGATCTTCGAGGACACATCCACGACCAAGGGAAAATTTGGTCGTTCCACGGTCTCCCGAGCGGTCCTCTGGCCAACCTTAGGCCCGGCCGAAGAGGAGACTCGAGCAGAGGAACTGTTAACGACGATAAGTGCTGGGCCCCGCCCTACTCACCCCTCTTCAGGATCAACTCAAGAGTCTCCAAAGACAGTGGACTAGGAGACTTCGGATTAGTGCTGGCGAGCAATTTAAGAACAAATATGTGATCCGTGCCAATAAATGCCCAACCCATTGTCGCCTGGCAGCTCGTGCGTCGGCTGGATATCTCCAATCTTTGCTCGCCTTCATAATTTGGAGCAATATATTTCATAGAAAGCTCAAGGAACGGCTGTGTGTAGTCTGTCGGCTTCATGAGTTTGTGGGATAAATCAAGAAGTGTTCAACATGAACGTTCCTTTCTTTCTTTATTGAACATGCTATTGGGCTTGAGGCAATGGCTCGGAATTTCTGTAGCATCGTTTTCAAATCAGATTAATGTGCCTGAGAGTGCCGTAGAGGATCGGGGATGGGATAATACTCATTCGACGCAATGCTGTGGTCCTACGAAAATTATTATCTTTCGTTTACTGCAGGGCAGTTAACTTACCCTTCGTCAAGTAATATAATCGCGTCTCTGAAATAGTGGAATGTCATGCAGTACATCCAATGCCTCCCCGATCACGTCGATGGAGACAGATAGCTCTGGCGAGTCGTTAGACGACAGAGCTGCACCATACTCCGATAAGCATTGTTTTACAGTTTTCCTCGGGCGATTATCTGTGAGCCACGGGAACGGAGGCGACGCAGAGTCCCGCGGAGTTGAATACGCCTGAAGCGCTTGACAGCGCATTGCCGTTCAGAGCAATTCAAGTTTTTTGCGCTTCGCGTGAAATAAGCGGGCAAATGCGTCTGCGAAACGTAGTTGATGAGTGGGGTGCACTGGCAGCGGAGGTAGGGGTTGGAATGAGAGCCATAGTTTCCACAGTGTTATTAGGCAAAGAGATCAAATTGGGCCTCGGTCAGGCCGTCATAGGTATCGCTGGAGATCGTGTGCCTCGTTTTCTCCGCGGTATATTGCAGTGTAGTTGAGACGGAGGGTTTGTGTTGAGTTAATAAGGGGGGTGGGTATTGCCACCGCGAGGCCTGCCGGGCGCAAACCTATTTTCCTGAGCAAGATAAGAATAGATCTGGACGTTGGTGGGCATCCGCTTCTCACGAGGTCATCCAGGGCTGATTGGTAGCTGAAGAGGACTCCACGTTCAAATGTGAAGGAACATATACACCACAGCGCACTAGATGCATCGAAATTGTACTCGGAGTCGTCCCGTATTTCCACGAAACCCGATGTTATGCAAGCCGCAAGTGAGCGGAAGAGATGCCTCCGATTTCTTTCCAGCATCCAGCGGACGCACCCATCCTGATATGGAGCACAATATAACTAAGTCGTGATCATGGAGTCGTCGGTTGCAGTGTTTTGATTTGAGAGCCATGAAGTTACGCCCTTGTTGCGGATATATCCGAGTGCTCCCGGGGACTATATGCAACAGTAGCTCTGACCCTATACTCTCGGCTAGTTACCTATTCCAAGTTTATGTCGTATATATAACCTTGCTATTCAGAACTTGAATAAGCTGAATTCATTTGCTACCGCTGGATCAATTAAATTCTATAAATCTCCGTGATATTGGGACCAAGTGTAACGGCTGAACGTCCTCTTGAAGGTGTAAGAGATCTATTGGCAGGATGCCGCAACAGGGTGGAATGTTGTACACCTATTGCCTTTTCGGGAGATGCCGGATCTGCCTAGCGGAACATGAGGAGAATCAATGTTCATGCACCTTACTTTTCCCCTCGAATTCAGAACTGGCGTAACCAGGCAAAGAATGAGATAGTAGCGGGACGGTAGGGACCAGACACATCGATGACTTTTAGTTAACAGTTTTCCACAGCTTACAAGAGATAATGTGCGTAGAGAGAAAATAGAGTCGTAATAATAATGCCTGCCAATTGTGCACCCAAGAAAACCTTCCAGCTCAAGCTCAGTTCAAGCCGATCTGCCTCGTCAATTTTGCAAAAGCTTTGATTCGGCTCTGATCCCCGGTGAATGATAGAATACAAGGGCAAAACAGGCTTGACCGACGCACCAGTCGGCTCCTGAGAAGTCACTTCTTCGCAAAATGCGCCGCTGGGCACTTCGTCACAATTCTGCACTTCGCCCGGGACCCCGCCGGTCTCAGGAACTGAATAACATTGATGAAGATCAGAGTTGAGATACGGTGTGTACATCAGTCTTACCGCGGACTTCGAAAAGCGGATACCCAAGCTCGCGGACGACATCTTGGCTGTAGGGATCGAAACCTTTGGCTTGGTGGAATTCGCGGATTCCGGTATAGACAAAATCATCCCATAAACGTGTAAGAACAAACATGTCCATTGTAAACGATGGGAAGCCCAGTCTGTGTGCTTCTTCCGAGTCAAGCCGCTGAGAACCGGATGGATCGAGGGACCAGTATGCCGGACAGGCTGGATATCGGAACTCTGAGGGGGAACTGCCTTGTAGGTCCTGCGAGGGACACAGGAATGAGTATCCGTGGGGAATATCATTCTTGTCGGACAGCCTTAGCTGATATTCGACGGAGTAGATCAATCCTGGGGAATGCATGAAGTGTGAGACTGAGCACATCATGTACACCTACCATAGTCGCGGTAGTTCGATCGGATCTTCGCACAATCAAAGATGTGATTAGCTTGCGCCAACCAGGCGTCATCGGTGTTTGTCAGTCCATCAAACTGGCAGTTAAACTCTGTATCCCGAGTGTCATCACCGAGAATGACCCTTTGAAAAGTCAACGTTGTAAACGGACATGATGAGCGGCAACTAACCGAGTCCAGCCACTTTCTAAAAGATGGCACGACTTGTTGCTGGGAGACCGCCAGCCGAGATGTTCAAACGGAGGATCAGACAGGTATGCAACCTCCTGTGCAATTTCGCGGTCACCGCGCGCGCGCGGCATGTACACAACGCTCCCGAGGCGAATCGATGTATTCGTGGAAACCTCGGGCCAACTATACTGCGCGAGATACCACCCACATAATTCATGATACTGTTTCATCGAGATGGCCTTTATGATTTGCGAGTGGTCTGGTGGTTCGAAAAGAGATGATGTGCCGTCTCCGCTGAGCGACAGCGTCCCGGTACGGCCTTCATATATGACCAGAGATTCGGCGGAGCTACGTACAACTTCAATGCAGAGCCGGCCGGTGGAGCCTCGTATCCACATCGTACACTCACTCTGGTACTGCAATAATACGAGGAGTGAAAATGCAAAAGAACCGCTTCAACGAGTTGCGCACCAGATATGTCCCCGCACCCGATGCCTGATAATAGTGGCTGGCATCCTATCCCGAAGGGCCAACTAAAAATGGGAAACAGAATTTAAACAATTCGCGCACAATGTAATCTTTTTCCTGTGAGACTATGGGTCAAGGGGTGAACGAATGCTGGTGGAAGCCTTTACTATTTGATCCCAGAAAAATACAGTCGCGAAATGGGACTCGTGGTGCTTCTCGAATAATTTTGTCGCAGGAACCAAGTCTGCCCATCCATAGTTAGATCGCGTATTGTGCAAGATACTACACAAACCATCATGGAACACAGCAGCATGTATACCAGACGAGCCGGCCGTGCCATAAATCTGGACAAAATTCGGATGACTAGTTCTAAAATTGGAGCCGAAGCGCGTTTGGGGGAAGTATTGACCCACCGAAGCCACGAATGCCGTTGAATATGCTCCCGCCATTCCTTCCAAATAAGATAATTAACCTGGATTCAGTTGAATGCCATCCAAAACACACCTCCTCGGCATTACTTCCCTGATACACGGCCACTGTCATCTTTGAATCGACGCCGGGAATGCGAGCGGAGTAGATCCGCCTCGCAGAAGCTTGTTTCCCCCTGCGGTATACAACTGAGTTGCCTTCATCTAAGTATATTTCAGCACGAAGATCCAAGTCCCCCATTGGGAGTCGGCGAAAATCTGTCGAATTCTCAAATACTCTTCTTCTGGAATTTAAATTGGTAGTCACCGGGGGGCACCGTCAGCGCAGGACGATTTATATTCGTGATAGTGGTGAAGTTCCCGCCCGTTACCACGAAATGCTGTGAGTGAGAGAAGACGGCGCCTGGAGACCTGGTAGGTATTGAGCATGTCCCTCGAGAAGGTGAGAGTACAGCACATACTCATTCTCTTCAGGTTCACCCTCATCGGTTGTTCCATGGTGTAGGTCGGGCTCAGGGTGGGCTTCGTCGTCCATGGATGGTGGAGGTAAGAAGGAGAGATGTTAAGCGCCGTGTCAGAAGTGCGACCTATGAATAGCCCGAAGCTGTGGAAAGTTCCTCACAGTGCTGTGAGGGAAATTTCCGCGAGCAAGGTACGCGCGCGAGTCATGTATGATACACGATGTGGGAGGGCAGAGTGTCGAAGCTGAAGAGAGGATTCGGCTCAAAGCTCTGAATGCGGACCCCGATTTGATCCGGCCCAAATCACGTTTGCAGCGCTTTGATCCCGCTCTCATGGGCCAATTCCACGCCTGAATAACGGGCGAGCGGCAACTCCCAAAGATATCTTGGAGCCAGGAGGCCACCCCAATCTTCATGGCGGCCTCCATGGGCACCACTGGGCGTCCCCACCTGTACCACGTCGCCAGTGACAATGACCCGCGCCGAGGTGCGTTCATTCGCGTTTGACGAGCTCGTCCTTCAGAAACTCCGCGCTGTCCTCAGCGACAGCCTCATCAGCGTCCTTTTCCCACTCACTTATGTGGCTCTACGCAAGTTACGGCCTTCCCCGACGTCCCGCCGATGCCGATGTTTCAAAATATATTGTCCAAGGACACTGGTTCAATAGCTATCAGCAAATCTCTCCCCATGTACTTCATCTCAATGATGTGTCCCATCCTACTATCTACCGTCTACTGTAGTACCAAATCATCTACGAGGGCCTTTTCCTCTGCCTCTGAACCCGAATATAATCCATTTATCAGCGGTCTCCAGCAACGCCAAAAGAAAAATATTGCTGTGTCCCGCTACACCGCCATTTGGTAGAAACATTTTAGAAATGTTTGAATGACAACATATATTTATGGCAGTTCGGATGTTTTTTCGACATCAGCAGAAGGTCTTCAAAACAAAAAATATCAAATCCCTCAAGCCTTTTTTGAGGTGGTATCTCACAGACATTTCCCACAACATTTCTGAGAGGTTTTTGAGCTAATGGAGAGATGACTGGCTAATCAATTACTATTGTTCACATTGCAGTTCAGACTGGAAAAATGAATAGAATTGTAGGTACGTAAAAAGTGGACAAAAATTCGTGGCCATTCGTCGAGGGATGAAGTGAAATATGAAACCACTTTGAGCAAAGCTTCTCACCTTCTCCATATTAGCTAGTTTACCTACATGTACTACGTATAGTGCCACATGGGCCCCAAGGGGCCCGCGCACACTCTAATGGAAATTTGAATTGAATTGAAAGCTTCGGCTGATTGTAAAAATTGGGAAGTCGTGGTTTGTGCTTGTGCCTTGAGTTTTGAAAGTGCGAACGGGAACCTTGAGATGGACTCGGCCGCTTGAGCCTTGAACTTGCAAAGTAGATAATCGAAAAGCAGTAGTAGAGACCTCAGGAACTTGAAATCTTGATTAAGACCTGAGATTTCGAATGTCTTGACTGAGACTTGAGACGTTAAGGCGCGCAACCTTGAGGCGGGAAGCTTGTATATATGCTAGACTCGTGATTAAGAACATGCGCGCAGAAAAGTCGGGGAAGTAGTGTGGGGAGACAAGTTGAGGCGCCGGGAGATACCATCGAAGAGCATCTGGCAGGGATTTGGCAATGAAGTCTTGTGCATGTTTCTTGATGAGATGCTTGGGTGGTCAGTGTCGGCCAGCTGTCATTGTAGACTCTGTGTTCGTTGGTTTTGATGAGAGGAACAGCACGTAGTCGCGACTCGTGGATTGCGGAGGAGTGGCCGGAGGAGTGGCAAACCAATATCTCGCGTCAATTGTGGCATTGACAGGTTTTGAATGCCCTTGAACCTTGGCGACAGCTTGTTATCGTGCTGGAAGACGGCGCTGGCAAAACATCCGTATTTGAGGTTCGCAAAGAGGTGGGAGAGCGAAAGAGAATGATTTGTGGGCGACCAACATTGACAGTTGTTTGGCCTGATTAGGGCTCTAATCCGTAGCCGCAGCCTACGGGTCTACGGGCCGTCGCTACGGCTACGGCCCCGTCCGTAAGGAGATTCACAGGATTTTCTTACGGACGGGTACGGGTACGGGTGGACCCGTCTACGGGTTGCCCGTACCTGTCCGTCTACGGGTCTTGCGGGTAAACCCATTGTATCCAAATTGTATCGCTGTAACAGCCTTCACAGTTGACTTTGAATGATAGAATCGCTGCTCTAGGCTGGTCCCGGGTTTTTTCCACCTCAATTAACCTACTACAAGTCCATTGAAGCGTCAGAGTGCTCGACAACTCACTGATGCTGTCACATGATCGTGTCGAGAGACGCGTCCAATGCTTGTCTTGATGCGTTTGTCAGGGGCCCAAAGCATGGAAGGATATATTTGTGTGAGATTTACATTTATCTTGCATTTATTGCCTAATAATAAGTTTTATATGCGATTTAGAAAGACGACATCACACCCTCTGTCCAACCCGTTTTTTACGGCCGTAACCCGTATACGGGTGCGACCCGTCCGTAGAAGGACCCTATCTTCACCTTACGGAACGGGTACGGACCGGGTGGGTCAATTTACGGCCGTAAACACCCGTTCCGTACTACGGGTCTTACGGGTTAGAGCCCTAGGCCTGATATGCACGGGCCATCTGAGATGATCTGACTTTAACGACTTCCCAAGACATTGCCACTCCACCGGCACTATCAATTGAACTCCAGTATGTATTTAAAGTGGATATGGTCCAAGATTTTTTCAATAGCTCCAACTCACGCTGCGGAATTACTGTGAGCTGTCCGAAGTGCAAATAATGGCAATTTCACATACACAGAAAAAAAATTGCTATTCCAACCACTGACCAGTGTTAATCAAGCCACACCGGGTGTCTTTTCCTGGCGCCGCCGGAAAAGTATACCGGTAACAGCAATGCTCTTTGAACAATGATCGGTATGTATCCCGTCGGTTTCCCAAATGTTTTACTTCCAACATTTCTGGAACATTGAGCTAATCTATTTATGACATATTAAGAAATGTTGTTCAGTTATCATTCTTGAATGTTTTGAAAACATGTTGTTCAAATGGCGGTGTACATGTCCTCGGGAGCATTCGAACCTCCACTTCCCATTTTCCAATTTGCTGAATTCAAACTCAGAATGGGTGATGCACCATCTCATCTACAAGGGCTATTCTCCTCCACTGAACCTGAATATAAGGCTCTGTTTTCAGCCGTCCCCTTGCATCGCCAAAAGAAAAAAAAATCTTCACCGAGACATGCCCTGGGGAAGATTTGAACGTTGAACCTCTACCCCCGTTTATGCACGAGGCAATGAGTTACTGGAAATGGGTGAACCGGTGATGTACAACTCATCCATGAGGGGTTATTGTCTCTACTTTTAAGCACAGTTTTGCTTTCATCTTTTCACCCGTCAGAGCCGCAGTGAAAAAAATCAACACGCCGTGGATGCATTGTGTGAATTATGTTACATGACTTGAATACAAATCGTGGCCTCAATCAATGGGTGGTTTCCTTGATCTGCTTAAAGCCACGGTCCGCACGAGGCGGGCGAGGCTGATCCGCACGAGGAGCGGACGATACGCCCAGCCGCGCCACCGGGCGGCGCCATCGTAATCAAGCACATAACCTCCTAAAACGATCCAGAACGCACAAGATGGAGTGTCGCCTAGACGTAGGCCTGCTCTATTTGCGGCCCCCACGCAGAAGCGCGCGAAATCGGCTAATAGAAAAGAGTGCGTGGAACCGGGTGATACTAATGCGAAAGAGAGCGGAGACGTCGCGACGCGGTTTCCTTCTGGTGCGACGGCGCGGCGGGGGTGGGAATTCCGTGCGACCGGGTGCAGACGAGTAAGCGCTCGCAGGCGCGGCGTCCACTCAAACGTGACGTTTCCTTCGGGTGGCGAGAGGGCGGCGGGGCCGAAGAAAGGGAAATGTTTTTGCGCAGTCGACGGACGTACGGACGGGTGCGCGCGCGTCTGGGGCGCACAAAGGGCGTCCACTCAAAAGTGACGGGCCGCCTTTCCCAGTGCACTGTCCTTGCGAGGGCGTGGTGGGGGAGAAAAGGGTACGGGCACCAGCGAAGTGTCGAGATAGCAACGCAACCGCGAACGCACCTGCGCAGACGACGCGGCGTGCGGCTCCGCCATTGGGACCACGCGGGGCCTGGATGCGTGGCAGGGTACGCAGGCCCGCCGTTCCGAGATCTCTGTCGCGGCCGCCGTCGTGGGGTGTCGGCCACGCGCCCTAGAAGCAACCGGGGCCGACCGCCGTACGTACACAAACAAATCCACGGTCGGTCAGCACGTTGCACAGTACAGTGCAAGGAGGCGCGACGTACGGAGGGCAACACAAGGAGCGCATGCACATGCGTGGGCAGGGGACAAGGTGCAGCTGGGCGTCGCGGATCTGGAACTGGAGGCATGCGGGGAACGTAGGTCGTGCGCCTCGAGGTCGTGACTGGCGTTCTACGCAAGGAGGCCTGCGACCCGGGGGTGCGTGACCGCGGGGGGGTGTGACCGCCGACGGGGCGTGGTTGATGGCGGTGCTAGGCCGTCGCTGCATTCTCGGCTGGTCCACGGTGTGGGAGGGGCTTTGTGCTCGGACCGGAGGGCGAGCGAGGATGGATGCAGGGATGTGCACATGTAGGTGGTACTGGATTGCATATAGGGATCCGCACCGAGGACAGGAAACAGCGCGGATGTGGCGAAGCGGGAGGGACAGCGGGTGTGGAGTTATCATGGAGTCGGCACGGTCGGAGCTCTGAGCCGGCAGCATGCAAGTCGCTGGCGGGATGGCGAAGAAGAACGAGCCAGTGGCAGTGCTTGGCATTGATGCGCTGAATTGATGGCCGCAAAGGTCCGACCTCTTCGGCCGATCTCAGCTATAGTCGTAGATGCATATGCCAAGTTTCGGCGGCGCGGGTACCACGTTGTACATCTTATCCTATCAAGTTGGCAGAATGGCTCGAGCCACGTCGCCGTAGGGATATCGTCGCGCCACAGCCAGAGCTCAAGAAACGAAGGAGCGACATGGTTGATGCGCCAAATTGATGGCCGACTATCCCCGATGATGTCGGCCGATCGCGCGCTTTTGAACCAACAGTTGAATTGAACCGCGCCCCAGTACAGCAACATTTAAGCCAACACTAGCTACCCACCACTCCGTTCGAATGCATTGCGACATAATCGGTAGGGGAGGGGCCGGATTGGAGTTCTTGATAAATATTGAATTACGAGGGGTGTTATCTCTGGATTTTGTGCCATTTCATCTTCCCTATGTCCCATACCTCGGAGATCCCATCTACTTGTATATGCAAAAAAAGGAAAAGGAGAAGAAACTAAGAAAAAAGGTTTGCGTCTTTGACCCACGGGGAGACTCGAACCCCCGCCTCCCATGCACGATTCTTAAATTTCGCCATTTGCGGTGGGTGATGTATCGATTCATTCACGAGGGCTATTATCATACCCTCTGAACCTGAATACAAGGCTACGTTTTCAGCCGTCTCGTGCACGGCAAAAAGAAAGAAAAAGCCGGGATGAAGATGACATGCCCTCAGGAGGATTCGAACCCCCATTTCCCATTTCTATGTCCGTTCCGCACTGGAACTCAGAATGGATGATATCCCGATTCATCAACGAGGGCTGTTTACTGTAGCCTCAGAACCTGAATATTACTGATCTTTTAGTTGTTACTTGCAGTTGTAGGGCAAAAAAAGCGCACTTCACCTTGTACATTCCCTCCTAAGGACTCGAACCCATGTCCGCGACTTCTTATTCTTTTTGATTCTTTAACTGAATATAACCGACCTTTCAGCCCTCTCTTGCACGGCAAAAAAAAAGAGCCGGGTTCGTACTCAACATGCCCTCGGGAGAATTCAAACCCCACTTTTAAGTTCCCGTTTGAGCATTCACCGAATTAAACTCAGAATGGGTGGTGTCCAAATCATTCACGAGGGCTTGATTCCCCTACTTCTGAACACAGCTATGCTCTCATCTTTTCACATTTTTCACTGGAAGCTTACTGTAAAATGACCACTGTATGGGAATAAAATATATTGCATCTCTAGAGATTAGATCGAAGTTGAAACTCCGACTGGTGCGCGCCAGTTACACTCTCATCTTTCCACAATTGAGAGCTGCAGTAAAAAGAAATTATCCTACTCTGAACTTGAATATGATTGCACTTCTCCTTCTACGTCCATTTGATCTACTGCGAAAGAAGATGAAGGAGAATAAGAAGCTGCACTAGCACTCAGAATGGGTGATGTACCGTTCATCCACGAGGGATATTTTCTCTGGCCTTGAACTTGAATATATTTAAAAAGGAGGAGTCCTGCTTTTCCCCGCAACATGCCCTCAGGATTCAACCCCGCCTGCCATTCTACGTTTGCCGCGTTCAAACTCAGAATGGGTGGTGTATCATGTTGGAATCAAGAGGGCAATCCAATATTAGCAGTGAACCCGTTGCAAACGCACGGAGCTTTCTTTTTTGTCTACAGTTACTTAAATACTATTCTAGAGTAATTAAAGGTACGAATTTAGTCTCTTGGATACAATAACGAGCATCAATAAGAAAGCAGGAATGAACGAGGGAATAAGTAAACGGAGGGGACCTGGCAACAAAGTGCGCCACAAATGCAGTGTGTGCACATCATGGCAACTCGTATTCCAACTTATTATTTTATCCACGAGGTGCGCGACGCGACGGAGAAAGGCAAGCGTGTCACGGGAACAATATGCCCTTCACGTGAAAGTGACATGCTGTGATCATTCCCTCCTTCACAATGTTAACGTCCAACTCCATTTGGGATAATAGCAAAATTCAGCACATCTACAGCCAGGTCCCAACTGTCAGCCGTCCAGTTCGGCTTTGAACAGCAGCACGAGTTGAGCTGGAGGACCTCCAGAGGATTTGGACTGGAATATCCATGGGATTTTGTGGACGCGTAGAATTGGCACTGGAGGTTTCTCGAATACCAAGGCGATACTTCAAGGGCTTAACTGAAGCCTGACAGCTCCGATGGGAGGACTGACTCTGATGACATTGTTATACATCTCGACAGGCACCGCAACCCTTCCTGCCGTCGACCTCGATGGTCAGTTTCTTCACCCTCCCACTTCAGGCCATTCTTTGCGTCCTAATCACTTTTGCGACTGCTTCATCGGTACTCAGGGCGACCGGTGAGCAAGCTAAACCTTTATAACTGTCCCACACCCACACCGACTCGGCTCAGACTCCGCGGTTCCTCTTCCAACCCCACCAGCCGGGTCGAAAGTCGTCTTCATTGGTGCGACAGATCCCGGCATCATCTGGTCCCCTCCCTGGCGAGATGCCGCCTCCGCATGTTCATCTGGAACAATGCGAACCGTGTCTGCGATCGACATGGATTTCTTAACTTCTTATGTTGCTTCCTACCCTTTTCGAGGTACTGTCTTCGATCTAATCCGCTCTTTTGCATATCTCATCTGCTTTCAGGAACTGGAATATACGTGAACCTTCAGTCCGGAAATGCGTTGTTCCAGATTAGCATAGACAGCGACGCGACGGTGTTCGGATATTCTTCGATCGGGAAACCTGTGCCCGCCAATTGCTCCTACGATTTTTCCGCGACGGGCTTGGAGGACGGCAACCATGAATTTAAAATTATGGCCTTTGGGCCCATTCTCGGTGGTTATTGGAATCTGGGTCTTGAAAGCCTTGCGTGCGCAATTCTCTCCCTTTTCCAAGACGGCACTCTGACTTGACTTTCATTTCCTCAGGATCATCCAGTCTGGCTCCGACTCGAGCTCGTCGAACTCTAACAGTACGTCCCCGACTATTACACCCAGCACAACACCGACCGGCAGCTTACGCGTGAGACCTCCGTCCACCACAGACTCAGGCTCGAGCAGCCCAAGCGCGTCCGGAAGCGGAAGCACAGCGGCGGGCGGCAGGTCGCAAGGCCACAACGGCCTTAGCACCACGGACATCGTCGCCATCGTTACGTCCATTATCGGAGCTGTGGTGGCCGTGCTCGGCATCGCTGCTGGGTTATACAAGTTTAAGAAGTTGCAGGAAGCAAAGAAACAGCCGCTGAGTCAGGATTAGTTAATGGGAACGGTTCATAGACATTCATAATGCTTACTGTAATCTTAATTTTTCCTTGTTGGTTCTCAAGTCGTGTTCGGAGTCAGCTGCAGACGATGTGCAGCCAGCTCAATCGCAAAATGGTTTCTTTAAATAAGTTGTACAGATCGCAAAGCTTAAGCTTTCAACAAGATATATATATATGCATGCAGTGTATTCCAAGTATGCAGAGAAGAGATCTCTTCTCTGCATAAAGTGTGTCGAACACAGCAGTAGTAGACGCTTACTGTATGCAGGCCAATTTAGCAGCGCTTTTCAAGCAAAACATCATGAATTCGAATTCATAGGTCTGTGCTAGCCAGTACATATATAGATTAGGGCCAAATGGCAAACGAATACCGTAGAAGTATTGTCCCTAGCTCTATCTCCACAAAATGGACTCGTGAGCAAATTGTAAGACATTGATATAAAAAAAAAATGCGTACTGTACCATTTGGACCGAGTGTTCAAGTGACGGGTGACGCCGGCCTCCGAACTGAACACTTTTGGTCCTAGTGACGGTGATATTCGAGGATTAGCCCAATTAGGGGCTAAATCTGTCAAAAAATCCGGCCCGGCCACCCCCATATGGTAATTCTGCACGTGAAATGGCGAAATGAACACCCTCAAAAATGAACACTTATGGTGACGGGTGACATGGGCTGAACACTTGGGCAAAATGGTACAGTACCTTGGGTTTGAGGTATTCCGAGTCCACGGTCATGCCCTGTGGAACTGACAGCGGTACATGAGGAGCCGAAGTACACACCATGAGTAGGCCTATTGCGACACAATCCATATGTGGAGGGTATCGTGTTGCGACTGCGGGGCTTGCATTTGAATCTGGGTTGAATTCAGAATTCCAAGTTGTGCGTTGCGGCGAGGATGTAGACGATGTCGATGAGGGTGTGGAGGCCCGCAACAGTGGTGGCGACGACGACAAAGGGAGAAAAAACTGGGGAGCCGAATGTCGACAAGGGTGGTGGTAAGAGCTAAAGAACTACTGTGGAGTGGGGCTATTTGTGTACGTAGGTGGAGTAATGACATCATCTGTATAGGTCTCACCAACCGCTTATAGAGCATCCTCATAATCCTGCACAAAGTTCATAATGCATCTTCATATGGCATACCCTGACAATACATCATGAATCCTGAAATTCAAGACAATAGTCGTGAATTTCATGACAAATCCTTGGCACAGTGAGAGCTTGGGGAAGAAAACCCAATGGAAGGGATAAAATCTCCATATCTCTAGGAAGCATCGAGAAGAAACTTTGGACCTTTTGTTATTAACATCTCATTCCATTGCCAGGTGGATGATGATAATATTTTAAACACAGCGGAGGTCTATCGATTAGGAGGAAAACGGACTGTACATTGTGGTTCTTTGATATCACTCCAAACTACTCTCTGCACTGATGTATCTAATCGTATTATCGAAGCCCTGCAAAATATGCTGCACCCTCTCCCTCACTTCTGATGGCGCGCCGGAGGAAAAAATTTCAAAGTAGGCCGTGAAGGAGTCCCTGACCATTTGGAGTGCGGAAGGGTCATCCAGCGCTAGCCACCGGCGGGAACTATTGCTCCACGGGCGACCCGGGTCGCTATACTGAGTGTATATATCGAAAATCCCTGAATGTATAATTCCACGAATAAGGTCGCCAGAGCGCTGTTGCTCGAACACATTGTTCACGCAGTTCGCAAATCGCCTTTGAATGGTTACATGTATGGCAGTCGAGGGCTGAAAAGAGATGAACTTCAAGGTTTCCATCACCTTGAAGGGCAACACCGAGTTGCTGCAGATTTCCAGGAACTCTGCAAGCAGCCGGAATCGTGCTTTATCGATCCGCCGATTCAAAATCCCACTGAATGATTGAAATTGAGATCCAGACAATATTGTGTCATCGCCGTCGGTTGCAGGCCAGTTAGGAGGCTCAAAGTAGGTTTCCGCAGGTAAAAGAGGATGGTTGAAATAAGCAAGGATACTCCGTTTGGATATTTGGACCTCGGAGTTCCCGCAGTCTGAAATGTGTTTGAGAATACTGCTTTTTAGAAGTGCAGCGACAGAGTGAGAAGCGGGTGACGGTGGCAAACTGAGAACGGCGGCGACTGCACGGTCATATGTCTCTAACACGTCCTCGAGACTTCGAGAATCTGGATGGGGCTCTTGGAAGTAGTACCACAGGGCTGTCAAACAATCATTCGCAGACGGCCCGGAGAGTCTCTTTGTTATTGCTGGAAGGAACAGGGCGAAGTCGAGTTTCTGTGAGACTTCAGAATATCGAGTCGACGGTAATTTCCTCCTATTCAGGTAGTTGACCAGGCCATGGGGGATAATTATTCTCCCATCCGTGTCTGGTACCCATAATGAAAGTAATATTCCCAGAATCCGGTCAGTCCATTCTTCCGCTACATCACTCCGCGCCTGCAGATGGAGGACGGTTTTGTCCACCACGTGCTCCCAAAACATTGAGAGGATGGGTGAACATGGATTCGAATAAGAGAAGTGGGGAAGATCTTGAACAGCACGCTGGGTGTGCTCAAACTCGAAAGGGGGATTGCTGAGAGAACCAGCAGCACCAAGGTATTGAACGAAAATCAGCCACGAGGCTTCACCCCAATAGCGTTGAATGCTCGCCATTGCGTTGTCCAGGTATAATTGAAACCCAGGGACGTCGCTCGGAGGCTGAGACTTGGTGTTGAAAGCAAAGCGGTTGAAATACACATGTGATCGAGAAAGATAGGTGGCATTTGTCTGCTCAAGCGCAACCAGGGACTCCAAAGGTCCTGCGAAACTTGGGAGCCGACCGTGGAGGAGCTCAGCCTGACACTGATTGAGATCCGCAATGATCTCATCCATCCGATTATCCATCAAACGGAATATGCTGCATTGCAGCTGGTAGCGGGCAGATACTGAATAGTGCTCGATGGTAGGATCGCCGATGTCTTCTGGAAGTGAATACAGGAGGGACGGATTGAAATTGAGGTGTGTCAAGGCAGGCGCAATCGCCCACAGCGCCTTGTGGCATGCGATTTGGCGACGTTTCTCTGCCTCCGGAAGAAGTAGCCCACGGTGTGCGCTTAGCAACAAACGCTCCATGCGCGTCATTAGATGAGTGTCGGGATTTTCGATGAGAGTAGCGATATGTCTATCGTATGCTCGACGACGGCCATTTGGACCCCACAGGATGTCAGGTATGCTCTCGACAAATGGCTCCAGTTCTGTATCGTCTGCCAGCGACTTGACAGTCCAAATGAGGGCTCGGTGGTCACGGTTTGTTCGCTCGTCAGACATCCTCGTCGCAGCCTCAACCATAGCTTCAACGAAGGTGGGCGAGCCACGATCATTCGCAGCGGGCCATAAGGTCTGACGCATGGCGCTGAGAAGACGCCAAAGTAGGCCAGACAGTGGGGTGCGATACGGGCAATCCAAGTAGAGCATCGGCAGGACGGTAAGGGTACAATAGATGAGGACTAGTAGAGCTAGAAGCCCCACCACCACGCCAGTGATAATTCGATTGACAGGGAGCAGAAACGCAACCAGTCCGGTCAAGAAGAGAAGCAGCGACGCATGGAGCAGCAGAGGGATCACCTCCACCACTGCGTGCATATTGAAACGCTTCAGGCCGTAATACAGATATGAGAAGATGCGTGCACGGACGACAGGCGCGGAGCGCATCTCGGATCTGTGCAAAAAGTCGCGTGCCCATTGGTCAAGAAGGGTAGCAATGAGCGCAGAGCTCAAGCTGAAGCCCAAGCTGACGAACCACAGCGCATTGCATACAAGGGAGGTGGTCGGCGGAGTGAATGGAGTCGGAGGAACCGGCGAGAAGGCGCTGCTATTTGCGCTCGCTGCAAGCTGGAGAGATATTTGCGACAAAAGTAGAACCGTGGTATCGCCAGAGTTCGGAGAGAGCGTCCTGTAGCTCTCGATCAAAAACGCCGTCAAACTTGCGGAGAACAGACCCGCCTAGGAGGAGTTCACATCAAGCGTCAAGATGGCTAGGACTACACCCACGAATATCAGCATGCCGCCCATGTCGCTCTTCCAGCTTTCCACAAGAGCCTTGTCGTACTTTTCGGCCTCCGAGATGTAGACGGTCCATAGTTTTGCTGCTGCTGCTTCATCACTTGTATTTAGATCTGGCGGTAGGTATCGGTGAGCATCTGATGCTACCAGGGCATGCAATCGCTTCTTACCCTGAACTCTCAGACCACCCTTCTCTAGGTCGTCCATAGGTCACTGCACGAGGTGTGGGTTTGAGGTGGGTTTAGAAGCTCGGTGGCAGTGCTTCCCAAAATAGCAGCAAAGCTGTGTAAAAAAAGTCAGATCACAATCAGAACATTTGGAGAACATAGGGCTTTTTTCTCGGTGAGGAGGACGAGCGAGGATGGATGTAACTTTGCGCTGTATGGACCAAAAGTACGCATCGAAGACAGAACATAGCGCGCGCCGCGGATGTGATGAAGCGGGCAACGAGTCGGCTCGGCACAGCACGGACATCACCGAAACCGCAAAAACCTTGCAAGATCATGCAAGACCTTGCAAGCGCCACATTCGGCATAATCCACGATTAGATGCCAATGATACCAAACCTGGGCTTACCAGGCACCAATTTTCTTACAAGGCTGACCAGCCCGGTGATGCCATTTGTTGCGAAAGTACAGAACGAGTCCAGTGGCAGTGTCCGGCATTGATGCGTTCGTTGATGCGCTGAACTGATGGCCGACTACGGCCGATCTCAACAATCTTAAATGCGCATGAACCATCCTCAGTATTTTCCGCACAAGTGAACAGAAATTACAACTAGATACCCACCGCTCCGTCTGAAAGCATTGCGGAAGGGGCTCGCCACTGTCCAGTTTGGGTTACATGCGGGACAACCCGAGACCTCAAAAGCTGTCCCCTGAGACCTTCCAACACCCAAGGCTCACTTGACTTCTTGAAACACCCTAATAGTGCTGCTTGTTTGTCTTCTATAAACTCGTAGTTCATGCAGGGGCTAAGGTGGCCGAAGGTCAAGGTAAATACCGGCGCGCAGCTCTTCATACAAGTTGAGAAGGACAAGAGCCGAGGCACTGCCACTGATTTTGCGGTGCCTAGTGTTCTCAATTGAAGTACCTGTAGCATATGGAATGTTCATTTTAGAGTTGATTGTACACCAACGATACCTCACGTACATTGTTCAATGTTCCCAAACCAAAAGTGTGTAAATATTTTTTGACAATAAATACCGTCATAGCAATGTTCTCAGCCGTCTTTTGTTCGGCAAAGAAATCCTCATCCTGTGTGTGATGTGCCCTTGGGAGGACTCGAGATATATGACATTCATTTTGTACATTTAACCATTCACACACACTTTTGGGTTCTCTTTCGCCCATTTTTTTCCTTTCACACGCACACATTTTCGGCATTCTCTCTCATACATTTCCAAAACACACCAAAATTTGCTCAACTCTAGTCTCTCACATTGAAACATGTTCTATCATGTATACCGGTCTGAATAAGGCGGACAGATTCAGTCCCTGCGCCACTTCTTCCGAGTTGAGCTTCCGTGCCGACATTGAAATATTTTGTTAGGCGATGGTGTACGACTTAAGAATACGAGGAAAAATCGAATAGACAGACGACGAGGAGAACTCCAATACGCTGCGAACACTAATAGTGTTGGTGTTTGAGATGGCCGAATTAAACGGAACGTCTTTACCGGATTTCACACGCAGCTGTCTTAGTTGACCAGCACAAATCTATCAAGTCAATCCCGTGAAAATTTGAATAGAGTGCCTCATTTTCTAAGTACAGGAGCACTATAACAGTAGGCTGCGATTTCAGTGAACAAAATATTGCAACCACAAGCCCCAAAAATGATTTTCCAGTTGAACCCGCTTAAACTTCAATGACATACATGGCGGAAACATTCAAAACTGCAGCCATGTTGCTAATTAGATCTATTTCGACGATGACTAGGCTTAAAGCCGACTTGTCACCACTTTCGATTCAACCACTTGCATATACACGCGCGACATGCCGTAGATATCAACCTGGTCTGGTATTGGAAGAACAGCTCGTAAGCTCCACGATTCTCAAAATAGGGACGTTGTTCTCGGCGGTACGCTCACAACGCGGTGGGTCCGCAAGTGCGTGCGCGGTTGCGCTTATCGAGGACACCAATCTCTGATTAAAGGCCGAAAGTTGAACATTTAATAGTTCTGCGAAGATTATTCAGCGGACGAGCTCGCTCAAATCCCTGTTCTGCTACGAGCGCGCTTGTAAGCAGGCAGGTACGTTCATTGGAGGAACAGCAGACTAACGGGAACGAGGGATATTGTAGGTAGAGCTCAAGACAGAAGTGTATATGCATAACGACGGCGGGTATTCAACGAAGGCGCACGGGACATGCCGGCGAACGAGGGGACGACGACGAGACGAGGCGGATTCGGATGGCGAACGAAGAAGGATTGAAAACCGCGTAATCGCAAGCGGGGGCGTTCCGAGTCACAGAGCAGCGCACGTCCTTCACCCTACTTCGAGGGTAGCGCAGCCTCGTTCCAGACGGTGGCGCGGGGCGGGAGGCAATACGAGTGCCCGAGCACGTAGACGGAGGAAAGCCCCAGCGGGCGAGGGCAGCCTAACCGTAGCCTTGGGCACGACAAGCGGCGGATTCTGCGATAAAAGCGTGCCTGGAGGAGCAGCGGGGCCGTCGGGTGGGGATCTACTACGCGCGCAGGCGTCCATTACGTATGCGCGGGATGCAAGGCGGAGGAAGCTGGAATGAGGCTAGGTGAGCAGCCGAACGAAGCGGCGAGTGTGCCAATGCATGGGCTCGATGGCACTTTGGGGTCCGCAGTGCGCTGTGCAGGTTAGAGTGTGTAGCGGCCGACGCACGCACCCCATATCCGGTATCCCGCGTATCCCCCGCGCGCACCCACCGACCCACATCCGCCTCTGCATCTGCGGAACCCCCCTCCTCCGACTGTGTCTGCAGGCGCGTCCAGGAATCCCGGGCACGCCGGCGCCGTGGGCTACGACTTCACGCGTTACGACCCCGACGGACAAGAAAACAACGGGATGGCGCTTGACGCAAGCCGGTTCGCTCCATCTGCGCCCCCCCGCGCGTTTCGAACTCGAATCGGCGCGGAGACGTCGCGCGCCGCCTTTCCCCCACATGCAGGGGGTGCGGCGACGGCGCGTCCATGAAAGCGCGGTGTCCAAGAAAGAGCGGAGACGGCGGACGATCGCGGGCAGTGCCGCCTGCCCCCCTCCGCGTCCGTACGAGGGGCGACGGCGTATCCTTGCGAGTTCGCGGCGACCGCGCGGACGGGGTGAAGATTCCCGGGCGTCCCGGGCGAAGGGCCTGTCCTTGCGAGGGCGCGGCGGCGGCGCGGGTGAAGTGCAGAAGGGTAAGGGTGCGGTCGAGGTAACCATTCCGGCGCGTCCGGGGTGCAGATTCCGGTGCGTCCGGCTGGGGCGAAGAAGGCACCGACATCAGCGCAGTTTCGACAGCGCGAAGGACGTGCACCGTCGACATCGCGAGGCAGCCACTGCGCAACCTCGACGACGAAGGAGCAGGCGCGCAGCTCCGGCATTGGGGCGAGGCGGGGACGGGACGCGTGTCGTGGTGGTGGTAACGTGCGTTGTCCCGTCGTCGCGTAGTCCACGTCGTCGCCGTCGTCGTCATAGCATCGCTCGGTGTGTCGGGCCACACAGTCCGCCCTAGTAAATCGAGGGACGTATGGTCGTACAGCGAAAAGAGTGAAAGCTTGTTGTAAGTACTCACAGCGTCGACTATATGGGAGCACTCGGTGGCACGCGCTTATGCTTGGCTGGAAATTCTAGGCGCGGGGAGGAGCCTCCGACGCGTAGTGGTGATTAATTGCAAGCGAGAAGGTGCACCCAAATTCAGGGAGAAGAAGAGGAGGAGGGATGGGTGCGCAGAGGGAGGAGGGAGGACGATAGATCGTAAGGCGCTCATCCGAGGATTCCGCAGTGCCATTGCGGCGCACGGCGCATCGCGTCGAACGAGAATCTCCACGCCCGGCGACATCGACTGCACGAGCCCATCAGGCTGACTCGTACCAATACAATCGTCGACGTCGTCTTGCCACAGTCGAAGGAACGAATGAGCCCAGTGGCAGTGCCCGGCATTGACGCATTCGTTGATGCGCTGAACTGATGGCCGACTACGCCGATCTCAATGCGCATGAACCATCCTCACTATTTTCCGCACAAGTGAACGGAATTACAGCTACCCACCGCTACGTCTGAAAGCATAACGATTATTACAGAAGGGGCTTGCCACTGCCTAGTTCGGCTTACATGCGGGATCGTCATCCCACTGTAACTGGGATGCCCAGCGCGACGAGGCGGATGCAATCACCTTCGTCTCCGCAAAGCATGCGGCGTTACACGTACACATATGAGACAGCGGGATTCTGTCCAGAAAGAAATGAAAAATAAAATAAAAATTGACGTTTGACTGTTGCGATGCCCTCGGGGGGACCCGAACCCCCTTCACATCGAAGCCCTTACAATAAGCTTGATATTTATGGTGAGTGATGTGCCAATTCACCCACGAGTGCTGTTTTCCTTACCTCTGAACCTGGATAGGTACTGATCCTTTCGCAGTTTCCATGCAGCCAAAAAGAACAAAAAACAGCGAGCACCGTCATTACAAATACCCGCAGGGGGAGTCGAACCCCGCTTCCCATTCACATTGGCTCCATCACATGATATCAATGGTGGGCTATTTGCCAATTCATTTACGAGGGGTATTTTCTCTACCCTTGAAGCTGGATAGGATCTCATCTTTTCACATTATGGAAGAAAAAAAGACCGGTTGTCTCGCTCACTAATAATGCCTTTGGGGGGAGGATCCGACCCCCGCCTCCCCTTTCCATGTCCGCGGCGCATTGGAACTCGATGAGCCAAGTGCAGCTTTCTTTGCCCTTGCGCCTGGACAGTATCTCATCTGTTCACGGGAAGCTTAATGTAAAATGAGCTTCATGGGAAGAAGGAAAAAATTGTCGCTCGCTCATGCCTTACCATCTCTGCATTCGCAGCATCTGAACTCGGAAATGGGTGATGTGCCAGTTCATCCACGCGGGCTGTCCTCCTTATATCTGACCCAACTAAAAAGCCTATGTTGTCGGCCGTCTCTTGCAAACTGACAGGCATGACTTTGCTATTTGACCCGCGGTGGACTTCGGTGATTAGATCTATGTCGGAACATCGCTGGAACTCAGAGGTACCGACCAAATAATCAACATTCAGTTGACTTCAAGCCCGTTCAGTCGAAGACTGCCCGACGGTGTACTAATGTGCACTGCAAGTGCAAGTGCAGTGTGATGGCAGAACTTTTAAGGTCTCACAGTTCAAATTAGACCGCCCACGAATGCAAGTTGTACCTGTACTAGTGGGTCCCAAGTCCGCCCGTGTTCTAATGTCCGAGTGACATCCCTGGACAGTGGACTGCTGGCGCACAGATTTCTCTGAATAACGTTGCACCCACGACGCCATGACCTACTAGAGCTCTACCGTATGCCTTATTGAACGTTCAGCGGAATCCGTGGTCTCTTCGAGAATTCGCTGGCAGGCCTGGTGACGTCGAAGTTCACGCCCCGCATTTTGTGTATGCCTGCACTTTTGTGAACAATTTTGACGTTGCGCACAAGATACAGACGGAATTCTACGTTGGTTCTTCAGCGCCTCCAATCAGAGGCGACGCGAAGAGGTATGAGGTCCTGAAGACCTGGGAAACTTCTTGGAATAACGAGACAGATCCAGTGTTCGCCTTAAGGCCTTAAAAATCGGCTTGCTGGCAAGCTAAGGCTTAGCTTAAGGTTCAACGTTCAGGCCTTAAGATAAGGCCTCGCCGAAGGCCTTAGTCTTGAACATGCCTTGGACTTGACAGCTCTGTAACTTGTGTGGTCGTGCGCTTTAACCCCCAGACTTGGTTGTCTGTCAGGTCCAATAAGTTAAATACGAGACTTGTGTGCTACATGTGTAGAAACACATCCATTAAGTCGACAAGGTCCCAGCGGAAAGTTATAAGTCAGAGGAACCCGACGAACCAAACACCGCAGAGAGTTGTACTGCAGGAGGCTCTGCAATCACCTGGAACATCCGCGTGCGATCCGAGTCGTCAGAAACGCATACAATACCTGACCCATCCTCCAGGAACAGTGGGTTACTCCAGATACAGCGGAGATTGGTGCCCACACCGCCAATCATCTGGATCAGGGTTCCGGTGCATATATTGCGCACCTCTATTTGCTCGTGCGAAAAGAGGAGGGCATATGGCCAGCGGAAGGCCACCGCGTGGGCGGGCACTCTCCATTGGACGCGATCTTCTTCTTCCCCGTTCACAAAAGCGCCGAACGCTAGACGGAGTACGAATAATGAGCAATGGACCTCAGACGGGTGAGCGTTGCGCACTTGGGTAACAGATCAAGTATCTTTTGTCGTCGCACGCGGTGATTCCGATCGGAGGTGGGTTGCCCTTCTTCGATTTGGAATCGGCACACAGGGTGCGGCTGAATGGGCTGTCAGTCGACTCGGAGAACTCTCAGTCAGACCATGTCACGTACTAATAGGTGCGCATAGCCTCGTTGAAGTCCTTTTTGACCTTGGAGACGGGGCAGATGACAACGTCTTCGAGGGTTAAGATCGCCCAGCCGCGGTCTATGAAACACAATTCAAGCAAAGGCTGAGACCCCTTCTCGTCGTGATAGGCAAAGTCTGCATAACTCTACCAACGAAGCCGTATTAGGGAAGGGAATGCAGAGGAGAGAAATGGAAGCGACGCACGGTTCCAACCTTGGAAAACCATTGGGGGTCATTTTGAACGTTACGTGCAAACCAAGATGGCCGCTTGTGACCGGATATCATTTGCTCGTTTGCTTCCAGTACCTCGCAGACCATCCCATGCTAAGTAGGACGTGGTGAGCACGTTCGTCTGCGCGATAGGAAACGAATTGGATACCACATGCAGATTCTGGTACTCCCGTCCGGTGCAGCGCCGCAAGTAGACCACGATATTTCTACCGTGAAAGTTGCCAGCGATGAACATCGTCGCTCGATGATTCCAGGGGGTGATTCGGTGGAGCTCGACTTGCTCAGGATTTTCTGCCGCGATGAGGTCGCGAATGGCGCACGCCCAGATGGAGCGATGGATAGAGGGCTGGCAAGTCGTCAGCCAGTCCTTCAACTATGGACAACAATGTCCCACCAACCTTATCGCCAAGCACCAGAACTAGACCTAGGTCCTGCAACACAGCGCAACGGGTCACATTTTTCAGCGTCATGACCCGCCGTAGGCCTGTCCGACAGACAATGAGTTCCTCTTGTTCCGATTGGAGACAAATAAAGGATATGAACCTCCTCCCCGACGTGAACCCATCCACAGTCCGTCTTCATACCCCAAGAATATCAGTTCGTGTCCATTGTGCGAAACTATGATTATAACGTGATTACAAGCAAAACTACGGCACGGCCTTAGGACTGACGAAAAGGTTCCGCACAGTTGAGCCTCCCCGACGGCGCCGGCGTCATTTGAAGGGTCAAACCGAGTGGTGCGATACCAAACACCTTATTCAAGATCAATATCCGGCGCGGACGAGACGAAATTACAACATGCCTGCACTTCGACCTCTCTGAAGCTATTTGCGACCTCGTACATCGTCGGCCGTGCCGACGGGTCGTGAGCCCAGCATTTCTGCATGGAATCCCAAGTAGAATCGGAGAGATCTCCTTGGGTCATACTAGCAAGAGGTCTCGGTGGACGGGTCCCGGCCAACACATCCGTCATGACTTGGAATTCACTGCGTTGCGTAAAGTACGGTATTTCGCCAGTGAACAGCTGGCGATAAATCAGCAAGGTATGGTTGGTGTGCACTTGAATGATCATGAGTCACCTCATAACAAAGGCCCGCGAATGAGTACACGTCGACAGCGGGCTCTTTCCGTAGATATCCGCCTCCGAACTGGCTCGGGTTGAGTACCTCTGGAGGGAGCCATCGCACATTTCCACGCGTGGCACTGGTGCTGGACGAAGTGATCGTGGCCAGCGAGTCGGCTAGGATAGCGAGGCCAAAATCTGCGAGACAGGCATTGCCGCGCGCGTCAATGAGAATATTGGCGCCGCGGATGTCACCGTGGATGATAGCTGGACTGCGTTCATGCAGGTAGACCAACCCAGATGCGACTTGCAGCAGCTAAGGGCAACCAATTCAGCACTGAAAAGAAGAAGTGAGCCTGCATACCAGCGCTTTGCGGTCGGCCGTTGGATGCGATGCAAGGTAGCCTAGTATGCTTCCAGCATCCATCCAGGGTGCAACCATGCATAATCTACCCGAAAAGACAGTTTTTGAGATTCCTAGAAAAGGTAGGATGTTTGGGTGCTGGATCTGCCTCCATATAAGCGCTTCACGACAGAAGTTCTGGAATTCTGTGAGTTAGATTCCTTCATATCTCATACCATGAAAAATAACCTTTTCGACCTCGGCAAGGAGAGCACCTGCGACATGGATACGCAGGACCTTTAGGGCGACCGTAGCGTTGCCTAGGCGCCCTTTGTAAACGTCAGCAAAGCCCCCACCGCCTGCGGGATCCCTTGAATCGCAGACGACGTTCTCGATGAGGAAAGACGTCGGCAAGAGGTGTGATTTCTGGGATAGCTTGAGCAGGCATGCTTCGACGCGTAAAATGAGCTGGTCTGTTTGTCCATCGACCCGTAGGGAATCCAAGGTCAGCAAAAGTCTGTCCATGAACGCCACTGCGTCATTGCCACGGAGTTTGAAGACTGCTTTGCGGTCTTCCTCCGAGAGCAGCAGCTGGTGGAGCTCTTCGACTCGAAAGTGCTGCGACATGGTCTGTGCCAGCAGCTGCGGAAGCTGATCGTTGCAAGGCTATAGTTAGTCGCGCACAAAATAGAACCAAACGGACCCGAGACTGATACCCGGATTAGACGCCCAAAGACTGGCGTCTAATCGACATCTCACCACGAGATGGAATCCTCGAGCAGCAAATGTTCCCCGGGCCGTGTCTAACTAATATCCGTGTGGCAAAGGCCACTCGCGATCCAAGCGCCAAGCTGCAGCTCTTTTTGGACCCAACCAAAAGCCCTTTGCGCATGAATGCAAAATAAGTTCACATCGTCGGTCTCTTAAGGTCCCCCGTGCCTTCCATCTTGATGAGTTTCCCGCGTCTCATCTCCATCCATCTCTATTTCCGGTCCAAGCGTTGCATCTGCTATTCTTGATCCTCAAGGAATTGGCGGCCGCTTCGTCGCCGCGTACCTAGATTTGGTCCTCGGGCAGTGTTGTACGATACCATGATTCCAGCTTCAACCTAGGCCTGGGCTGGCCTGGCCTTCCAAGTTTAGGACGCGTACGATGATCAGGATGAATACTTCCACCAGGCACCCGTGTTGATAGGCTGTTGCTGTTGTCATCGGTCCCAGCGCCATCTCACGTCGTACCTGTATTTGGAACCGTCTTGCCAATCCGTAATCCTTGACACGCGTATGTGCCCTTCACATCAATATAAATATTGCACGTTCCGATTGTGCGGTTCAAGGAAGGATGCTGCAGTTATATTTTCATACACACGTCTTCATCAGCGCTCACATCTTTCTCCGGTGAATTGAAAATTCGAGAGCCCGATACCCCCATCGATGCATTCCATCTACATCTCCGGCTTCATCCTCATGCTCATCATCAGCCTTTTGACATACTTATCCGGTGTCAGGTTTGTTGGCATTTTTTGATCCCAAAAAACATCAAAACACCTGCTAAATCCAAAAACTTGGGCCAAAAACCCAAAAACCTCTGAACCTCTGAACATGTAGTCAATTTTGCAAAACCTCGGAATTTTATTTATTTATATCATTGCCCCTTCATTTACTCATTGTTTCAGAGCCTTTTCTCTTTTTGAAAAAACCTGGAAACCCTAAAAAAACCCAAAACTTCACAACAGATTTGCGAAAAGGCTGATGATCTTCACCCCTTCCCATATCATACTCACTATCTTTAGTAGTTGGGTCTTGGGGCTTGGTCTGTAGGGTGGCGGTATGTAGCTCACTGCTAAAGAAATTAAAATTAAAAAATCTGTTCGTAATGGGGATTAAACTTCTGACCGCCGGTTTCGGTCTTCCGAATTGGGAACAGCCAAAAAAAATCCGAGATAACCTCGACGCGAGGCACGAGCGGCTCAAGGCTATCGTAGGATAAGTAAAGTAGTTGGAGATTTGATGTAGTGTGACACGAGCGTGACTCCGTCACTTTCCCGCTTCGCGCTTGCGTCCATCGCGCTCACCACAAATCTCTCTTTTCTCACACCCGCCATCCCTCTATTTTTACCGCCTCTAGTGTTTGGATTGTGTGGCTTGCTCGGACGCACAACCCAGCTTTTGCTGGTCCTTGCGCTCAGAGCCCGCCTCGGTCTCCCTGCTCGTTGTTGTCTATGACTCGACGGTGGTTGGTTTTTCCCGGGCCTTGCGCCAGCGTCCCTTCCACCGCGTGCTCCATCTTGCACAGCGCTAGTGCCCCGAGTGGCAGAGCGGTGGAGCTGCGGGCTCTTTCCCCACGCTCGTATCTCTGATCCGACCGTTGCACTACGGCATCTTCAGAGATCCGAGACCCCGTCATTTCACGCGGGTCCAATCGATACTTTCACTTATCCCCCTGACCAGTCTCATTATTTTCAGGAACAGCTGTAATACCCTCCGGAGGATTCGAACCCCGCCTCCGCATCGAACAACAGCAGGTCCTTGATATTTATGGTGGGTGATTCCCAATTCTTCTACAAGGGATATCTTCTCCAGTTCTGAGATCTGAGCCTGCATACTATGAGCCTGTCTCTCGTGGGTGAAGTGTAAATCTTTTATAACAGTTGGTAACAAATAACCACATCGCCGACGCTGGACAGCCTATTCCCAACACAGGAAGGGCTATGCAGTATTTGGTTGAAATTCCGGGTCCACTCGGCTGACAGTTGCTGATTCGATGTCGGCCGCTTCCAGGCCACTCCCATATGTGTGGGCAATATACTGTCCAATAATTACTGTGTAAAAATTTAAAATAGACAACTTGGTAATTTTTGTCAAATTTTTGGGATAACTTACTATATCCCGCTGGGAAGTGGGCCACTTAAGAGCAACCAGGGAATAGCGACATGCACACGCCTTGAAAATGGGCTTGGAATCGAAGATAGGCCTGTTATGGACCTGTGAAGCATATTTGGCCGATTTGTGGTCGGGTGGTGTGGGCTTCAGTAATTTATTTTCGGCAGCAGTCCAAAAGGGGGAAATATCAGGAAGCGGACCAGGCGGCCAAATTGTGTATTTCTGCCTGGATAACTGCGATAAAACTGCTTGGATATGTCATAGGGGAACCAATAGACAGTCTAGTATATTCAAATGATACATTACATGCATCTTATTGGTAGAGATAATTGCTTCTCCAACACACAAAATGATGAAAATCACAATGATTGAGGAATTTTGAGTCGTACACCCCCAAGGTGCAGTAGGGGCCAAAATATACGCTGGTGGCTGATTCATATGAGGGATCTGAAAGTTCCTGTAGTAAAATATCCACATCTAGATCTAGATGGGGTCCACAAAAAATCTCCAGATTTGGATGCTCGAAGATATCTGGTTTGAGACAATGCTGAACTCCCAGTACTGAATCTGATGCATAAATTATTGATGACTATTCCAAGTCCATTAAATTGGTCCTATGAATATATATGCGATAGCGGCTATCCATATCATTGAGGGTTTACTCACTGCAGAGCGGGCCAATGCCAAGCACCCAGAAAGTCCAAGTGCGCTTGGATGAGAAGAAAGCTGAGCAAAATCAAGCTGTATCGGCCAAGAAGACCAATATTAAGGAAGTCGACCCAAATTCGAACATAACGAGCCCCAAAGGTCATGAATCAGTGAAGAACTCGTCGAGAATGAGACGACTGAAGTTGTTGCCGGTAAGCGGTGATGTTCGCACAGCAATATTTGGCTGTCAAACATGTCATAACTTTCGAGCCGCACGGCATGCCGCCATCAAACTTTGCACAAACAAGGGTCTGAGCTGGTCTGAGGTCGTATTCCATCCCCAAAATACAAAGGGTGATATAAAGCGACTGACAGGGCTACTATGGGCCAATGGTCCACTACCTGGGGGTGGCCCACTTCCCAGCGGGTTATAGTACTTGATTTTGAATAAAATATTGACAACTTTGATAAGAGTGACATGTTTTTGCTGAGACAGCCAATCGAGTTCAACTTTGCCAAGGGACAACCCACCAAAGCTGCAACTCAGTGAATTACAACTTTAATAGTTGCATGACACAACTTCGGTGCTTTACGTGGACAACTTTGAAATTTCACAACTTTGCCTATTCACAACTTTTGTATGGTTCCAATTTCCAGAGTCACAACTTGGTTCAGTGACAACACGGGGGAGGACAACATTTGGGATGTTTCTCGGCCTCAGTGCCTCAAGAGGTAATATCCTGCAGAAATATTTGAATGGCTCACGAACCAGATGGTGTCTGCCTCATTCCCTCCTAAATCCTCGTCGATGGCTGTTTAATTGTGATAACATAAATCACTTGAAGGCCAGAATAGAATATGGGGCGTTGGTGATCAGTGATTCCAGTATGTCACATTGTAGATACCGGAGAACTCTGGATCGGAAAACTCTGGGGATGTGTGGTCTTGTGGATGAAAGCAAGAGGGAATTCTTCCATCAATGTATGGGATTCAGATGGCTGAATACATTTTTGAAGCATTGGAGATGGCACAAAATTAGGAGAGCACCAATATAACCATGCAGTGGCCCAGGCATACAAGTCATCAGTTCATTGGGAGTAAAAACACTAGGATAATGTTTGAATGGCTGCTGGACTTCCACAATTGAGGTCTGAGTGGAGTCAGATCGGAAGTACGACTTTTGGTCATTGAGCATGCAAGAAAATCATCAGTAATAGACAGGTTGCACAACAGCCATTGGAGCCACCTCGTGGCTTTTTTGACGTGCGCACCGAATGGCTCCACCCGCCAAATTATGACATCAATGGCTTCATATGGCTCCGTGGAGCCATTCACCTGCTATTTTTGCGCAACGCCAAAAAGCCACGAGGTGGCTCCAATGGCTTTTGCACAACCTGTCTAATCCAACCCATATAATGGAGAAAGCAGTATTGCCATTTACCCTAGTAGTGATGTATTGACACATCAAGGCAAACAAACTCCTTCCAGTCAAATAGACTCCATAGAATGGAACTCAAAAACGCAGAAATGATGGAGGTGACAGATTGAAAATAGAAGGAAGGACCTGGGCAAATAATCCGTCTTGTAGGCCACGAGGTTGGATTTGAACCACTGTTCCTAGTTCCATCCCTCGATCAGACCACCTTTTTTGCCATGCTCCGATTGTTACAGAGTCACAGCTCGCGTTTCAGAGACAATATCCTCTCTGGGTCTCCTAACACCTCACACACATTGGCCAAGCCGGGTTTATTGTTTCAAATAACCCACAGTGTCTCTCTGCCCCCAACTATTGCTACCTTTCATGTTGCCGGAATTACCTTTGCTACGTGTATCCTTGGTTGAATGGGTGAAGCATATTAAGTGAGGGGACATGGTATTGAATTATGCATGCACAGAAGGGGAAACTGAACTGTGCATTTGGACAATTTTGAATGTTATAGTATTCGCAACAGTTTAATGACGGCCAAATTGGACCAGAAGATTACTTATCAGCGGCCTTTGCAATCCATGATCTACCACCCGGAGGTCAAAGAATATAACGGCCCAGAGGGCCTTACTATTAAAATTATCCTGGGAAATACTGGATCATACAAGAATATGTCCCTGATAGACCATGGAGTTGTAGTTGTATTGTAGTTGTATCTGAGAAAGGTGTTGATGACCTTGAACTAATCTCCGACTAGAGTTGTAATTATTATATCCCTAGCCTCAGGAAGTTGCATCCCAAAGAATGTGGCTCGCTGAAGTTGCGGTTGTTGGTGGCTGAAGTTGTTCACAGAGAAAGTTGTCATCTTTTTAAAAAAATTGTCGCTAATTGTGGAAGTTGTAGATGAAACCACAGCCAGTGAAAAACTTAATTTTTACACAGTATATCGCCCATACATACGCATCTGTGGAGAAAGTCGCGTGCCCATTGCTCTAGAAGAGTGGCAATGAGAGCGGAGCTCAGACTGAGCCCTAAGCTGATGAACCAGAGGGCGTTGCAGATGGGGGCTGTCGTAGGGGGCACAAATGGAGGGGCCGGGACAGCCGCGAGCGTGTTGTTGCCAGCCTCCTCGGAAAGCTGACTGGATATTGGTGCCAGAAGAGAAGAGATCGGCCTGAAAGGGCTGTCGGGAAGGGATGGATGGGCAACAATAAAAAGCGCACAAATTGATAATCAGCACGCAATCCATGTCGCTCCGCCAGCTCGCAACGACTCAGAGAGCTTTGTCATATTTGTTGGCTTCGGAGATGTAGACCGGCCACATTTTGGCGGTGGCTGCTTCATGGCTCGTATCGCCTATTTCACCAACATCAAAACACATTTGGGAACGGTAGAGGTACCTTTATCATCGATATTGGCTCCTTTCTCCACGGCGTCAGCCATGTTGTCGCGGTTCAGAGCGCCTGGAAGCTTTGCAAGCGCCTCGTGAGCTCCATGATTCACAAGATAGGGAAGTTGTACATGTTCTCAGCGGTGCGCTCACAACGCGGTGTGCGTGCGAGGTTGCGCTTATCGAGGACGTTCACAAACGCCAATCTCTGATTGAAGGCCGAAAGTTGAATATTAGTTCTACGAAGATTATCGGCGGACGATCTCAAACACCTGTTCTGCTACGAGTACATATCCTATGGGCGCTCGTAAGCAAATTTGTTCATTGGAGGAACAGCGGGCTGCCGGGAACAAGGGATATGTATATAGGTAGAACTCAAAACAAAAAGAACCGTATATGCAGAGCGAAGAGGCGGGTATTCAGCGAAGGAAGGTGCACGGGACGGAAACACGGGAGGGATAAACTCGCGACGAGGCGGAGCACGAAGAATGAAAAAAGCGGTTCAATCGCAAGCGGGAGCAGCGCACGTCCTTCACACCCTACTTCGAGGTGAGCACCTTCGTTCCAGACGGTGGCGTGGGAAGCACGGGGCGGGGGGCGCACAAGGCGGAGCACGTAGACGGAGGAAAGCCCAGCGGGTGCGGCGAGGGCTGCCTAACCCTGCCTTAGGGTACGCGACGGCGAATTCTGCGATAAAAGCGTGCCCCGGTGGCGTGGAGGTGCCAAGGAGGAGCAGCGGGGCCGTTGGAGGTGGGGATATACTGCGCGCGCATTCGTCGGGCGGGTGTCGATTAGGCATGTATGTGCGGGAGGCAACGAAGCAGCGAGTGGGCTCATGGCACTTTGACGCCCGCAGCGCAGTGTGAAGGCGAGAGCGCGTGTAGCTATGGACCGACACATGCACCCCCGAGCCGTATCCCGTATCCCCGCACGCGCACCACATCCGCCAGCCACCCCCCACGGAGTCAATCGGTTGGGAGGGCAGTACGGGCATCGGGGGGTTACGTCTGCATCTGCGGACCCGTCCAGGAATCCCGGGCACGCCAGTGCCGTAGGCTACAACTTCACGCATTACGACACTTACGAATCGACCCCGACGGACAAAAAAAATAACGGGTGTGGATTCGATTGCGCTTGACGCAAGCCAGCTGCATCTGCGCCCCCGCGCGTTTCCGAACTTGAATCGGTGCGGAGACGTCGCGCCGCCTTTCTTTCCCGTGCAGGGGTGCGGCGACGGTGCGTCCACGAAAGAGCGGAGACGTCGCACGATCGCAGGGCAGTGCCGCCTGCTGCATCCGTGCGAGGGCGCGGGCGACGGCGCGTCCTACGAGTTCGCGGCGGGTGCAGATCCTGGCGCGGCTGGGGTGAAGCTTCCCGGGCGTCCCGGGCGAAGGGCAAGGGTATTGTCCTTGCGAGGGTGCGGCGGCAGCGCGGTCGAGGTGCCGAAGGGTAAGGGTGCAGTCAGGGCAAAGATTCCGATGCGCCTGGAGCAAAGAACGGCACGGAGACCACATCCCGAAGGGGCGTAGACATCGCGAGGCAGCTGCGCAACCTCGACGACGAAGGAGCAGGTGCACAGCTCCGACATTGGGGCGAGGCGGGGATGAGCTGAATGTCGTGTTGGTGGTAGCGTGCGTAGTCTTGTCAGCGCGTAGTCAGGTCGCCGTCGTGTGCGTGGGCCGTGCAGTCGCGCGCGTAAATCCGTGCAGCTCACTGACTCGTACCAATCGGACACGGCACAGCCGTGGAGATCTTCTGGCCACAGCCGGAGGAACGAACGTGTGTTGGTTGAGCGAAAGTACAAAACGAGCTGAGTGGCAGTGCCCGGCATTGATGCGCTGAACTGATGGCCGACTATGGCACGGTTTAGAACCGACGGTTCAATGCGCGTAAACCATCCTCAGTATTTCCGCACAAGTGAACAGAAATTACAGCTGGATACCCACCGCTCCGTCCGACAGCATTACGGAAGGGGCTTGCCACTGCCCCGTTTGGGTTACATGGTCATCATGCCACTGTAACTGGGATGCCCGCCGCGACGAAGCAGATGCAATCGCCTTCGTCTCCGGCACTGCGAAGCGTGTGGCGCTAAATGTACACATATGAGATAGCAAGACTCTTCCCAGAGAGAAATGAAGAATAAAAGAAAAATCCACCAAGGCCAATAACAATGCCCTCGGGGGGACTCGAACCCTGCCTCACATCGAAGCCCTTACAATAAGCTTAATACACATGGTAGGTGATCTGCCAATTCATCCACGAGGTCTATTTTTCTTACCTCTGCACCTGGATAGGTGCTGATCTTTTTGCAGTTTTCATCGCAGCAAAAGAGACAAAAACCAAGGGAGCAATCACCTATGCCCTCGGGGGGAGTCGAACCCCCGCTTCCCATTCACATCGACACCAGATTTAACATCAATGGCGGGCGATTTGCCAATTCATCTACAAGGGTTATTTTCTTTACCCTTGAAGCTGGACAGGAGCTCATATTTTCACATTGTGGAAGAAAAAATCCGGTCGTCTCTCTCACTCATAATGCCCTTGGGAGGAGCCTCCCCTTTCCATGTCCGTGGTGCATCTGAAGTCGATGGGCAAGTGCGGCTCTTCCTTACCCTTGAACCTGGACAGGACCTCGTCTGTTCGCAGGAAGCTTACTGTAAAATGAGCATCCTGGGAAGAAGAAAAGAAAATGGTCTCTCGCCTATGCCTTGCCATTTCTACGTTCGCAGCATTTGAACTCGGAATGGCTGATGTGCCAGTGCATCCACGCGGACTGTTTTCCTTATATCTGAACTTAGCTATAACATTCAAGGCCTATGTTGTCGGCCGTCGCTTGCACGGCAAAAAAAGAGCGGCCAAATGCAACATGTCCTCGGGAGGATTCGAACCCCCGCATTCCACTTCGACACACGTAAACCACTTGCAAACCGGGAGTGGGTGATGTACCATCTCATCCACGAAGGCTATTCTCCTCAGCACTGAACATGAATATCGTAGCACAGATGACCAACATTATGAGAGTGGTTCCGGTACATGGTCCACCACGTATGCCAATATGGAGAAGGCGGACAGATTTAGTTTCCTGCGCCACTTCGTTCAGAGGTGAGCTTCTGCTAATGTTGAAATGCTGTGTTAAGATCTCTTTCAGGACTCGGGTATGTATATCTCAAAATTTGCCCGACTCGGCTAAGAGTTGTTGGAACAGATAGTGGTTCAGTTGCATCACAAAAAAAAAAAACCGCATACACATGGCCCTGGAATCTAAGGCGGTGGCGTAAGACTGGTGAAAAATAGAATACAAAGGAAAATAGAATAAATAGACGATGAAGAGAACTCCAACACTCCACGTACATGAGTAGTGACAACAATTCCAGATCTATCGGTATCCGAGATGGCCGAATTAAACCGAATGTCTTTACCGGACTTCCCATTGCGCATCTCGGTCTTATTCAACACAGTATAAATATTACAATTCAATCAGTATTTCTATGGGAGACACCACCGGCCTCAGCATCCAAGTGCATGGCTGAGCCTGCTGGAGAAATCATTCCAGACTTCGAAACTCCAGAATTATTGGAAGCGGGATAAATCGTATATTTGAAGGAGCCACTCCGCATTGCCCAGTCCGGAAAAAAGCATCTTATGGTCCAGCAAATTTGGGGAAGGTTAAATTCGTTGATATGGAGCACAATATAACCAAGTCATCACTGCAGTGCGAAAATTTGATTTGAGGCAGAAATTTACGCCCTTGTTCCGGATATCTCCGATTTCTCCCTGGGTCTATATATAACAGTAGTTCTGACCCTATACTCTCAGCTAGTTAGCTATTTCAGGCTCTTGTCGTACATATAACCCTGCTCTTTCATTGAGCGAATCTGACTGTGGTGGGACGGTAGGGACCAGACACATCAGTGAGTTTTTAGTTAACAATTTTCCACAGCTTACAAGAGATAATGTGCATAGAGAGAAAATAGAGTCGTAATAATAATGCCTGCCAATTGTGCACCCAAGAAAACCTTCCCGCTCAAGGTCATTTCAAGCCGATCTGCATCGTCAATTTTGCAGAAGCTTTGAGTCGGCTCTGATACCGGGTGAATGACAGAATACAAAGGGAAAACATGCTGGAATCACACACTAATTGACTCATCAGAAGTTACTTCGCAAAATGCGCCGCTCGGCATTTTGCTGTCACAGGTCTGCATCTCGCCGGAGATCTCGGTCTCATGAACTGAGTAATATTGACGGAAATCAGAGTTGAGATAAGGGAGAGGATATCAGTCTTACCGCGGACTTCGTAAAGCGGATACCCATACTCCCGGGCAACATCTTGGCTGTAGGGATCGAAACCTTTGGCTTGGTGAAATTCACGGATCCCGGCATAGACGAGATCATCCCATGAACGGGAATCAACAGTCATGTCCAGTGTAAACGATGGGAAGCCCAGTCTTTCCGCTTCTTCTGAGCCCAGGCGCTGAGCACCGGATGGATCGAGGGACCAGTATGCTGGGCAGGCTGGATATTGGAACTCTGAGGGGGAATTGCCTTGTAGATCCTGCAAGGGACACAGGAATAGGTATCCGTGGGGAATGTCATTCTTGTCGGCCAGACGCAGCGTATATTGCACGCTGTTTATCAATCCTGGGAAGTGCATAAGTGTGAGACTGAGCACATCATGTACACGTACCATAGTCGCGGTAGTTTGATTGGATCTTCGCACAATGAAAGATATGGTTTGCCAGCGCCAACCAGGCGTCACCGTTCTGTGTCATTCCATCAAAGGAGCAGGTAAACTCTCTATCCCGATTGTCATCACTGAGAATGACACTTTGAAAGGTCAGTGTTGTGATGGACATAACCAGCGCCAACGAACCGAGTCCAACTACTTTCCAACCGAGTCCAACTACTCATAAGTACCAAAACCTGGTTACCGTACTCGTCGGGAACCCAGTGGCGACCAGTAAACATGGAATCAGGCAGGTGTACAATTTCGCAGCTACTCGGCATGTACACAACGCTCCCGAGGCGAATCGATGCATTCGGGGACACGCTCCAAGGGCTATACGACTGCGCGAGATACCGGTTGCATACCTCATGATACTGTTCCATAGAGATTCCCTCTATGATTTGCGAGTGGGCTGGGGGGGGTTCCAAAAGAGATGATGGGCGGTCTCCGCTGTGCGACAGCAACCCGGTATAGCTGTGATGTATGAATAGATCGTCGTAGCTGGCTACAATATCAATGCAGAGGCGGCCTGTGGAGCGCCGTATCCACATCGTACACGCCGGCAAGTACTGCGATAGGAGTGAAAAATGCAGAGGTATTACTTCAACGAGGTGCCCACCAGTGGCGCCGTACCCGATGATCCCAATGCCCAATAATAGTGGCTGGCATTCTATCCAGAGGGTCCAACTAAAAATGGGAAACAGAATTTAAACAATCCGCGCACAGTGAAGTCCATCATCTGTGAGATCATGGGTCAAGAGAGTGCATGAAGCACGGTCGAGGTCTTTACTAGCTGGTTCCAGAGATATACAGTCGCCAATTGGGAATCGCGGTGCTTCTCGAATATTTTTTTCACAGGAACCAAGTCTGCCTCTCTATAGTCAGATCGCGTATTCTGCAAGACACTACACAAACCATCATAAAACACAGCAGCATGTATACCAGATGAGCCGGCTGTGCCATAAATCTGGACAAAATTTGGATGGCTACGTCTGACATTGAAGGCGAAGCGTGTTTGGGGAAAGTATTGACCCACCGAAGCCACAAATATCGTTGTATATCCTCTCGCCATTCCTTACACATGAATAATTAACTCGGATTCAGTTGAATGACATCCGAAACACACCTCCTCGGCATTATTTCCCTGATACACGGCCACTGTCATCTTTGAATCAACACTGGGAATGCGAGCGGAGTACATCCGCCTCGCGGAAGCCTGTTTTTCCCTGCGGCGTACAACCGAGTTGCGGTCGAGGTATATTTCAGTACGAAGATCTAGGTCCCCCATTGGGAGTCAGCGAAAATCTGTGAAATTCTCAAAAACTCTGCTTCTGCAATTTAATCGTGGAGTCACCGGAAAGAACCTCCGGCGCAGGACGAATTATATTCGTGATACTCTTGAATTTGCCGCCCGTTACCACGAAATGCTGTGCGTTGGAGAAGATAGCGCCCGCAGACCTTGGAGGATGAGGATTCAGCCTCTCCCCCGAGAAGGTGAGAGAATACACCACATACTCATTCTCTCCAGGCTCACCCCCATCGGTCGTTCCATGGCGTAGGTTGGGCTCAGGATGGGCTTCGTCGTCCATGGATGGTGGAGGTAAGAAGGAGAGAAGTTAAGCGCCGTGTCAGAAGTATGACCTATGAATAGTCCGAAGCTGTGGAAAGTTTGTCACAAAGCTGTTAGGGACATTTCCGCGATCAAGGTACGCACACGAGTCATGTATGATATACGATGTGGGAGGAGCGCGAGTCGGAGTCGGAGCATGGAGCGCACAGAAACGGCCTGCCAGGTGCGCGGGCGAAGCAGGTGGGTCCCCGCGGGAGGTGGGTTTTGGTGTACTTGGGCGATCATGACCCGCGGTTGAGGTACCGTGGTTCAATTTGTGACTCGGGTGCCAAAGGGCTGTTAAGTGATAGATAAAATGAGCGCCTATTCAAGTCGGAGAATGGCATACGCACCCAAACGCGTAAGGTCCAGGTCTAAGGGAGCTCGCACAGGCACGCAGGAGATTCAACATTCCCTTGTGCGAGACGAAGGAAAATTCTTGGCCAAGCTGCTGACAGCGATATTTTTGTCAAGGCCCGTGGGGTGCAGCTTCAGGCGGTTGAAGATGACACCGGATCGCATGATTATTGCACCTTGTCCTCTGCGACCATGCAGGGAGTTTCTGTCCCGTCGTGTAAGGTTCGCAACCGCATTGGGACAGTGGTTGTAGTGGGATTTCGACTTGCTATTGGGCAGAGTGTCGAAGCTAGGAGTTTGCGAAAGAGAGGCCGATTCGGATCAAAGTTCTGTCTGCTAGCAGGCCTTGGAGGAGTGCACCACAGTATGGCAGAGTGATATATCAACACTGCTGGTTCTCCACTATGCAGCGATGTATCAAATGCTGTAGTTAGAGCTCAAATTTGATATATCATTGGGCTCTCACCACAGTAATCTATTAATAACGGAAGACAGCGTGCAGCTGCAGCCGCCGTTGCGATCGACGGTGAGCTCAATGTATTGCCGTGTTTGCCGGGCTATCCGCATTTGGAACACGACGCGAAGCGACCTCGGCACGTCGCCCATCACAACGAGCTCAATAAGCCCAGGAAAATTCGCCAAAAAATCGGATAAATTATGGAAAAAATACTAGCTAACCAAGGGTACCTTCTCGGCAAGCCCTTTCGCTCTCGCTCCCCATATCCTCGTAAACCTCCGCGTCACAGCCAGATCCGCCGTGCTCGCCGATTCCAAAAGAAAAAACCCCGCGCCAACAGGTGGAAGAGACACGAAGGGGGGGGGGGGGGGGGGGGGGGGGATGGGGGACGGAGGTTGCGCGATGGACACACCAATACACTGGCGGACAAGTTACAACGCTACATATGCGCACCACCGTCATCACCACACCCACGCGTGGCACACGCACAGGGCATGCACGCCGAGCGCGACTCGTCCATGACGGTCGCACACACCATCGCCGTGAGAGCAGCCACCCGCGCACGATACCCAGGCGCTAACCCCTACAGCGTTGTGCACGGGGCGCAAATCGCACACCGTTCGGCGCGCGGGACGACACCAGGCCACGCAGACACCCCCCCCTCCTAGCGAGCGTGCGCTCATCAGACCTGCGTCGCACGCTCAAGACGGACGGCGCATACGAGGCACACACTCATCAGCCTGCTCCACCGGAGGCGTCATGCGCCTCAGCCCTCCCCAAAAAACTCGAAAAAATGCGAAAAAAGAAAGGCGAAGAGCAGAGGGGGGAGAAGGAGGAGGAGGAGGAGGGAGGACGAGGACGAGGACGAGGGAGTGGAGGAGGGGGGAGGGAGCACGAAACGATGCATGCGCCTAGAAAGAACGCGAACGGAGGGACTGAACAGCCAATACGCACCCAACGCCGAGCCCAACCTGCACCCCAACAGCAAAGTACTTGGGCCACAAACGAAGTCTGTTGTGCGCACGCTGCTTCTTCGCCACATATCTTCAGGGCACAGCGCGGGCGACTCGAATTGGGCGTGGGCGACTCAGTTCATACCTTCCCGCTCTCTGACGGAATCCAGCAAGTAGCTTCCTTCCCGTCTGCAGAATACTCAGGGGCATATTCAGATAGTTGGACTCCGTCGACAGATACGGATGCAGAGAAGTGGCCGAGCTGCATGAGTTTCGTTCGGTCCTGGTGGTGGTGGTGAGGATGGTAAACGGGAAGGTATGAACTGAGTCGCCCACGCCCAATTCGAGTCGCCCGCGCTGTGCCCTGAAGATATGTGGCGAAGAAGCAGCGTGCGCACAACAGACTTCGTTTGTGGCCCAAGTACTTTGCAGCCCAATCCTGCCCCTCAGCAAGATTTTATTTACTTCAAATTTTCATCGCCCACGCCCAATTCGAGTCGCCCGCGCTGTGCCCTGAAGATATGTGGCAAAGAAGCAGCGTGCGCACAACAGACTTCGTTTGTGGCCCAAGTACCTGCAGCCCAATCCTGCCCCTTTGCGGTCCAAGCCTGCCAGAAGACTCAATTTTTTCCTCTCAAGTCACCCCTCAAGTCGTTGTCAGCGCGAGCCTCCGGGCTCCATGACCCGGGGACTTGTACGAGAAGCGTGGGCATGTCGACCGCCATCAAGGCGGCGCTGCTACGAATATTTATTCAAGCTCTTCAAAATTTGCACTTTATGTGGGGTGGGCGGGCTTTGCGACCGCTGACGCCGTTCCCCACAATACTTTGCACCCACGCACAGACCATATTGGCAGATCCCGGGTAACGCCCGTTCTTACCCGCGCTCGTTGGCCCATCGGGCCCGCTTAACACAAATATTTCACACGTGGTCTCAATCTCGGTCATCGTGAGCTCGCGCAAAGCGCTGCGGCGCGTTCTTGGGACTCCACACTCAGTCTAAAAAATGGTCAACGCGACCTTTGAAGCATCCATCCACGCAAGCTTCCGCGCTTAGCCCATTCGGAGCGCTTCGTCAAGCCTACATTTTCGCATTTATTCTTTCACTACCTTGCCTGCTCCGTTCACTCCTTTCTCAGGCCACGAGACTGGTTTTATTGTCGGCTGTGATCCTTCCTCGGAAGTTGAACATGCTGATCTGTGGTCTCGCATGCACTCTGCAAAGGGAAGACATGCGACAGCCTTCTGTTGACTGGTGGATACCGGGGAATTTTGCCTGGGAGGAGGGACCCTCCTCCCGTACACTTGCGCCTTTGGCTTGTGGTCAGGTCCCACGAGGTTACAACCGGAGGTCCTGCCGAATGGCCGGCCAGTCGCAGCTTGGCCAGCGTCTTGTGTGATCGATCCCCTGGAATGGTGTTGTGCTCAGTTGACATCTTGCAGAATTCTAGACGGATAACCACCCTGATAGTACTACTTGTATGTCTTCTGTAAACTCGTTGTTCATGTTGTGGACCATGCGAGTATAATATATCCCCCCCCCCCCCCCCCCCAAAACTCGCCTCCGCCGCTGGAACGCACCCCAAACGCGGTGCCTCAGCCGCGCACGGTACACCTGCTCATAACCGGAGCTGAGGGGGTCATTGTCTCCGTTCTCTGTTGATGAGCTTGTCGCTGAGGTTGTTGTTGCCTCATTCCCCACTGCAGACGATGCGGTTGCTGCGCCTGTAGCCCAGACGAGGCGGTAGATGAGGCGGTTGGTCACCTGAACGCAATACCATGTTTTGAATATGCGGACCTTCGTAGAACAGAAAATTGAATGTAAAGAAACATTTTGGAAGAACTGGCTTCGTGTGGTAGCCTCTCAGAGTCCCGAAAGTTCGTCGGATGCACACGGGGGGCGGTGAGAAAAAAGCTGAAAAAAAGTCAGAAAAAGTGGCTGAGAGATAAGAATTTTGACCAGAAAAGAAGTATAATGTCGAATGCTCATCCACCTGTGGGTGGCCGGCTTCATACATGTCGTGGGGGATGCGTGCTGGCTTGGTGCTGGCAGAAAGGAAGAGTGTCATGGTTTAGTCACGACGTGACTCCATCACTTGGGACAAATCAGGAAAAGAGCAATGGTGGTCGTATACAAGATCCACGTACTTTGAACAAATTCTGAACAGACCAAAAACGTTACATTTACGAGTCAAAATCGCGCTCGGTGGTTTGGGGCAAAAACCAATCTCCCACAATATCAAGAAATCCGCAAACGGCGACGATGAGGGTCAGCGAACCTTCCTATTGGACCGCTAACATGATAAAACATCTCAGGTACTTTAACCGAGTCCGGGTATACCCAGGTTTCGATAGTAGGAAAGGTTTTTTTTTAAATTACAAAAAGTGCCTGTCCAGAGTAGAATCTCACTGTGAGACTTCGGTCGGGTTCGACTTGAGTCTTAGAATGTACCTTTTTTCTATTGTTTCTCATTAATAGAGGTTCGGTAGTCTTTCAAGAGGTGTATAACAATATATTCTATCCTCTTGTGCAACCCGAGCCGCGGAACGATCATGCATTGATACTTTCCTCCGACTGTAGACAATCCGATTTGGGAACTTTTCTGATGTGTTTGCGCAGTGCAGGCAGGGGCTCTGGAATATGCATGATTTACTTCTTGGAATGCTGTATGACATTGGAAAAATACAATGAATGGCTGAAATGGGGTACCAGATGGGTGCACACAATTTTATCGGGGGTGGGTGATCCGGCCGAAATAACACTTTCAACAATTCAGCACCTACTTTCTGGCGTCGCAATTGCAGACAGAAATAAAAAATACATTCGACTCGAAAGTGACCTCGATGTGGAAGCTATTATAATTACAAAACGGCGGGGGCAAGCCGACTAGCATGACTGATGTAAATTTGATCTGTGGTCCAGGGAAGGCAACATGGGGCCTGGTAAACGCAAGGTAAGCGATAGAGTTAAACTGGAGTGTTATTAACTGCTTCCTACATGCAAATAAGATACAACCTTGCTCGGAAAGGCCGGGAGGGAAGCAAAAACTCACTTTCATATAAAACCGTTATTCTAAGGTAAGGAGGTCAATAGAAGTCAGATATTGGCTCGACAAAACATTCCCTGCAGTATTGTCATTTGTCGCACCATGCTGAAGCTGTCGAGAAGCAAGGCAATGAGCGGATTTCGTGTTTTGTACCAAATCTGAAAATTGATAATTAAATACGAGGGAAAGGGAGGGATATATCAATTGTCGTCGAGTGTGATGAGAGCCACCTACCTGTCCCTGAGAACTTGTACTGAGGTGCATGGCCAATCAATAGAGGAGAAAAGCAGGCTACAACCGGAACGAAACCCGGCAGAATAATGCATCAGGAAGAGACAGCGCATTCAATTCTAAGGGCCTAAATTATGTTTATTTAGAATAAGGACACATACGCGGAGTCTGGAAACGATTAGCGAAGCGGTCAGCGTGGCGTGAATAAATTCGGCGAAATGCGGAGCAAATTTAAAATGATCTTAAGAGGCCCCTGGGAGCCCGGAAAGGGAGGGCGATGTGGGATAGTGCAAAGGGAGCCTATCCACAGCTTAAATCCCCAGACTGAAAGCACCAAGTAGCAGGGCAGCGGAGGGGGAGCGATTCTGAAGAGGACGAGAAGACGTGATGGGATCACTTCGTCATCCGCATTAGGATGAACGGCGGAGCGCCATCACGCCTTGAGGGCGCCATCAAAAATGCGGGCAACGACGCCGCCGTGGGGTGCAGATGGGCGCTGTCAAAAGAGGTGATGGGATGAGTTGATACATCAGAGTGCACCGCTCATTAGAGCTCATGGTACATCACAGCATCGTTCTCACTCAGCGCATTCTGATATATCAAATCACCATATACGACTGAGGAGTGAGGATGTCTTGGGATGGTCATGGTCTAAGTAGGCGTAGTTGGCACTGTTTGGCTGTTCTTTCCATAGCTTATGTCACCATCTTGGCTTAGGCATTTACGCGTCTTAGCTCGAGCACAGCGAGCTTGCTCCCAGATCCTCAGATAGGACCACTCCACCATCCGAACGATCATGGCGGTCTCCATGGGTGCCGGCTCATGGCGCTTGTGACGACCGAGCCGTGCTGCACCACGCCGCTCGCGCTTTTCACGATTTACCTCAACGCCGTTCCCATTGGGCCGTGGGTTTCCTGGGCGGACACGTGGAGCGCTCGCGGGCGCCCAGTGGACGGCGTCGTCGTCGCGCAGCGTCGTCGCGATGGAGCTCACGCGCTGGACGGCGCTGTCCTGCGCGCTCGTGTTCTTCGCGTTCTTCGGCTTCGCGGTCGAGGCGCGCAAGAACTACCGCACCGCGTTTTGGGCGGTCGCCAAGTGTGTCGGGTACACCCGCGGGCATCTCGATCGGGTATGTCGTCTCCCCACGTCTACTTCCAGAACCCCAAGCCCGTTGCCGTTACCTCTATCGCGATCGACGCGTATGCGCCCTCGCCCACCAGCAGCTCCTTCACGGACACCAAGCGTCCTGCGTCCGCCGACACCGAGTCCTTCGCGTCGACGACGCCTACCTACGCCTCCTCCTCTTCGCGCTTCGACACGACGCCCACGCCCACCTCCCGGTTCCTGGAACATGCCCCGTACCCGCCCCTCTCCCGCGCGCACTCGCTCGTCTGAGCCCCCTCTCACGCCGGCCCTTCCTATCTATATCTATATGTCTCCCCCTTCGCCTCGTCCCTCGTTTCGGACTTGCCTGCTCCATGTTCCCTCACGCCCTTCGTACTACGTCACCCGGCTTTGCATCCGGACGCTGTCGTACGCAGCCATACGCACGCGCCCCCAGTCGTATCACACGCATACGCCACGACCCACCCATTCATTCATTCATCAATTACTCATAATGCACGACTATCTACCTCTCTGTTTTCTCCTGCATCCATACCTGAATAAATCGTATTTCGCGCGAAGTCTACTATGGGTGCGACTCGGGGTACCCCTTATTTTGGCATTCTCCGGTGTGATTTGCGGCATAATCTTCGCAAAGTCAAAGATGTGATTAGCCCGTGCCAACCAGGCTTCACTGCCGAGTGTCAGTCCACCAAAATGGCGGATAAACTCTCTATTCCGAGTGTCACCAGAAATCCTTTGAAAGGTCAATGTTGTAACGGACATAACCAGCGCCAACGAACCGAGTCCAACCACTTTCCAAAACCTGGTCGCTGAGCCCGGCGGGAGACCACCAGCCGTCATCAGTAAACTTGGGATCAGACAGGTATGCAACCTCCTGTGCAAATTCGCCGCCACCTGGCATGTACACAATGTTCCCGAGGCGAATCGATATATTCGTGGATATGGTCCATGGATTATAAGACTAAGACTGCGCGAGATACCAGTCGCATACATAATGATACCGTTCCATTGAGATTCTCTCTATGATTTGCGAGTGGTCTGGTGGTTCAAAAGGAGATGATTCCCGGACTCTGCTGAGCGGCAGAGACCAGATAGGCTCCTAATTTATGAACGGATTGGCACCGTAGTCGGGGATGAGTTCAATGCAGAGGCGGCCGGTGGAGCCTCGTATCCACACCGTACACTCACCCTGGTACTGCAGTAATACGAGGAGTACTACTCCAACGTCCAGGCGGGTCGCCTGCCAGTTTGACGGCGTTCCTCATCTAGCTACCAGTATAAGACCCTTGTGCCCGCCCTGAGGAGGACACTGTCCTCCTGTTGAAGCAGATTTCGAACCAACTCTCTGCCAATATGAACGGAAGCTCTCTTGTAGTCTCAGAGCCCAGCGACGTCGCTCATCTGCAGCCTATTTTGCTTCATCAGTCTCGGATTCAGCCTTTCATATGCGCTAATTGGCACACTCCTGGAGCAGTGGGCGCGACTTCATTCACAAATCGGAAATGCGCTCTTCCCCGCCAATACGCACACGGATACTCGCTTTTCTCTACTATGGATCGAAGTGCTTCAGCATGCTCACCGTTCTCGATGTCTTCCCTCTGCTCTTACACCCTTTCCTTATCCTGTTCTTCGCTGGACTCGGCGCATTCCTGGTTCCAGTCAATCTCATAATCATGGCCGTCATCGCGGTCTCAGGCCTCAGCATCCTCCCTCTAAATATTTCGACGGCCCATATCGCGCCCCACTCTCGACGGGATTGCGGAATCTGTTTCATTCCATATCCCGGCGACTCTAAGTCTGGCATCATGATTGTGATATATAGGCCCAGACTATTAATGAGGCCATGTCCGCTCGTGGTATCTATCAGATGTGCGTTGTATTTGCCATTGGGACATAATAACTATACATATTAATCTCAGAACCACATGATTTTGCCCATAATCTCTCTCAAGTCATGCGCATTCGGGACTTACTACTCACGCCGATTTTAGATTTTCAATGTTGAATTGATCTTCTCTGGATGTTCTTATGTACCGCTTCATTTATACGTCCGAGTCGACGACACTCAGCCCTTCTCACTCCTGCTGCCGACTCCTGTCATTGTTTGCAGCTTCCTCCGACAGCAGGCCATCTTGCTCATTCTTTACTCAATTTGCGCCTACGCGGCCAGTTTCTGCCCTCCTGTCCCTCTCGGCACTCTCACGTCGTCCCAACTCAGTTCCGCAGGTACCGGACAAAGCCACGCCATATATTCGGCACGTACACATGAATATTGAGGCATTCCTGCGTTTCAGCCGTTGTCCAGAGCGTTTTTTAAATCCGTTTCACAGTTTGAATATTTCTCATATGTATAATCCGAAAATTTCTTGAATGGCACACGTATACATGTATGGCAGTTGGTCTCATGAGATATATATTTTCAAAGATACAAATAAATTTTATCGCCATTAAGGTAGCTCGATAGGATAGGCATATGTACGCGGGTGAATCATTTACAGGATCAGTCCAGATTACGGAACAAAGCAGTCAATTACTTTTACATATAGACAGAGACGAATATGCAACGGTATGTAACTATTTCCTCCATATCTTCCCAATGTTTTGGCTGGAGAGTTTTGGTTATCCTTCCTGAGATATAATGGGTATAGATGCTATGGGTCTTGAAACAATGATTCGGTAATATTTACTAGTATGTACATGTGAGCGATATACTGACGTGCATTTTACAGGGTTTTTACGCACAGCTTACAACTTGTTTGTGATTTTTTGAATACAGCTTCGTGCATCGTACGTTTTAGAATGATATAGATTCCCTTCTCCAAATCGGCCATATCGTTGCAGTACAGAGAAGTTAAGCGCCATGGACATATAAATCTACGCGGCATATCGTGCGGCGTATCCTGAAATAGGAAATTCTTCTCAGCGGAGAGCTGGCCCTAACGCGGCTCAGAAATTTAAAAAGAAAAGGCAAAAGATACGACGGAAGATGCCATCATATAGATTGGGTATGAAGTCTGGAATTCGAACGTGAGATGAACTATCTCTACCAACGATGAGACATTTACATAAATATCCTTTAAATTTCGGTAGGTGCACGTACCAGCTGCTCTATTTCCCTGCCTCGTCTCTTTCAGGATTATCGGCGGACAAGGGATATGTAACTAACGCTCAAGACATAGTTGTGTGCAGAGGGGGAGCACGTATGACGGGAGGGCGCACGAAACGTCGGCCGCCGGAGAGGGGAGGGGACGGAAACAGAGGAGGGATAAACTCGGCAGGACTGCATGTACACAGAGTGGATGATACGCGTCGAGATGAGGTAATGTGTTCTTGAGAACAAGCCTATCTATCATGCGCAGTGACGACGAGCCGAACGTCGCCGAGGCACACGACGGGACGGACGCCCAAGGCGCACGACGTCCCCAGGGACAAGAAGCGGTGCAAGGGACAAAGTGCAAGAGATCACCACTTCTCCGCACGCAGCATGACTCCAACTCGCCGCCGCTGCACGAGGAGGTCCGGTATCTGCTCTAGCGAGAAAGGCGGTATCGTCTGCACCAGCCGCGCCGCGCCAAGCCCAGACCAGCGTTCAAATCAAGTAGGCATGTAACAGCGCCGCGCCTCCCAAAATATCCAGAACGCACGGCTGACTGCCAGTGGCGCGGGGTAGTTCTATCTGCGCCCTGCGTTTCCGCACCCGGGTCGACCAGCGTTTGCGCACCCGACTCGGCCGCGGTCGGCGTCGACTACGAAGCGCACGACACCCTCCTGTGAACGCGATGTGGAGGTGCACGCCAGAGCGGAGATGTCGCGCGCGGCGCCGCCGTGTCCTTCAGGTGCGACGGCGCGGCGAGGTGGAAATTGCGGTGCGAGCAGGTGCAGACGAGTAAGCCTCGCGCGCCTGGGGCGGAAAAAAGCAACGCACCGCCGACTCTCTCTCCGGTGCAGCGCCACTGTGTCCTTCTGGTGCGGGGGCGTTGCGTGCCATTGAGGGCGCGGCGGGGCTAAATATTGATTGCGGTGCGGCGGGGGGCGAGGTCTCGGCAATAATTGCAGTGCAGTGGGGGCGAAGAAGGGCACGGGCACCAGCACGGCAGCGATATCACGATGCAGTAACGATGCGTCGCAGGGTACGAAGTACCGTCGTCTCGTGGCGTGTCGTGCTATCTTCGTCGCCGTCGTGACGTGGGGTGTCGGGCCACGCGTTCTACGGTCCGTCAGCACGGTACAACGCAAGGAGGCGGGACGTACAGGACGGGCGAGGGTCGCGCGCAGTCACTTCGGTGGGTGGCAGCGCAGGGGGTGCAGGCAAGGAGTGCATGGGCTGGGAACAAGGCACATCCACGCAAGGTGGGCGTCGCGGGTCGCGCAGCCAGTGCCGCGGGTCTGGAAGTGGAGGCATGCGCGTATGTAGGTCGTGTGCCTCGAGGTCGTGGCTGGCGTTCTGCGCGGGCGGAGCGTGTGCCGATGCTAATGGTAGGCCATCGGAGGGCGAGCGAGGATGGATGCAGGAGGCGGCACTGGATTGCGCTAGCTGACACATAGTCGTCGTTCGTAGTCCTATGTGTTTACGCTGAGTGGACCAGGGATACGCATCGAGGGCGGGACACAGCGCGGATGTGATGAAGCGGGGCGTGGGGTTATGAGTCGGCACAGTTGCACATATAGCCGCTGGATTGAGTACATGCCGTACAGCTCATCCCGCCAGGTTGGCAGAATGGCTCGATCCAAGTCACCGCCAAAGCTGGGAGAATGAACGAACCGCGTTTGTCGTCGAAAGTACAGAAGGAGCCCAGTGGCAGTGCCCGCCATTGATGCGTCGAATTGATGGCCGATCTCGCGCGTTTTGAACCAACTGAGCCTACAGCAAACTTCCCGGACAAGCGATCAGAGGTAATATCTCCGTCCAAACACATTTCATTGCACTAGGCAGGGGCCGGATGCGAGTTATTTATAAATATTAAATTAAGAGGATGTTGTATGGCTTTGTGCCATTTCATCTTCCGTACCATACCTCGGAGATCTCATTCAATCAGAAAGTTGGTAAGTACTTGGGTATTCAGAAAGAAAGGGAGCAGAAAGAAAGAAAAAAATTACACAGCTTGACCGTCAATGCCTTCGGGGGGACTCGAACCTCCACCCCCATCCACGCAAGCACCGACAGGTCCATTTGCGGTGGGTGATGTACCGGTTTATCCACGAAGGCTATTATCCCCGCTACTTTCGGCAGAGATAGCATCTAATCTTTCCGCCCTTTTCATCAGCAGCAAAAACAGCAGTGGTTATTGCTAATGCCCGCAAACCCCCCACTTCCCATGTCCTTGTCCACTACGTTGTCCTACAATCATAGTGGGCGATGTCCCGATCTATCAACGAGGGCTGTTTACTCTAACCTCAGAACCTCAATATAACTGATTATTCAGTCGTCGCTTGCACGGTAAAAAGAGCGCATTTCCGCCTGTTCCGCCTGGTATATCCCTTCGGAGGACTCGAACTCCCGCCTCCCGTTGTTCCTTGGACATCGAACCTCGAAACTTATAGCGGGTTATATGCCAATTCATCCACGAGGGATATTTTCTCTAGGCCTGGATGGGTGTAGGACCTCGTCATTTCACATGTTACAAAATGAGCATTACAGAACATCATACGGGAATAAAAAAAGAGGCCATTCTCGCTTATGCCCTCGGGAGGATTCGAGCCTCCACTTCCCATTTCCACGTCTACGTTTATTCAAAAGTCAGAATAGGCGATGTACGTCATCCACGAGGGCTATTTTCCTTACGTCCAAACATTAGCATAACCTTTTCAGCCATCTCTTGCACCGCGAAAAAAAGTGACAGATCCACCACTTCATGCCCTTGGGAGGATTCGAACCTCCACTTCCCATTCACAGTCACTTTCCATCGTTACTACTGTGGTGGTTGACTGGCCAATTCATCACGAGGGCTACTTTTTCTCGCCCTTGACCGGCGTAGGATCTCGTCCTTTCACAGATTACTATAAAATATGCATTACAGAACACTGTAGGGGAATAAAAAAATTGATCACTCTTGCCTATGTCCTCGGGAGGATTCAAACCTCCACTTCCCATTTCCATGTCCATGCTTCTTATTCGAAAGTCAGAATGGGTATGTACCAATTCATCTACGAGGGTTATTCTCCTTGCCTTTGAACCTGAATATAAGCCCTTGCAGCCGTCCTTTGCACAGCAAAAGGAAAGAGCGGGGTTTGTCCTCAATATGCCCTCGGGAGGATATGAACCTCCACCTCCCATTTATAAACGAGGCCCCGACTTACAGGCGATGTGTGATGTACGATTCATCCACGAGGGCTATTGTCTCTATCCTTGAACCTGGCCGGATCTCATCCTTTCGCAGTTATCACGGTCAGCGAAAATGTCAGTTGGTGGCTAATAATGCCCTTGGGCGGATTCAAACCATTCCATACCCAAACTCATGCAGAATGGGTGATAACCCGATAATCCACGAGGGCTGTTTTCCTAATACACTGTGAACCTGGATATAATCGTTTTGGTCAGTTCTCTCTTACCCGGTGAAAACAAAAGGAACTTATGTTCCCTGCTCAATGACGGCAAAAAAAAACACCCTTGGCCGCGATATGCCCCAGGGAGGATTCGAACTCGCAGTTCCCACTAACCTCATGTACTAACTGCGGTGGGTGATGTGGCAAGGTCTTTCCCAGGCGGAAATGAGCCACGGTCAAACCCGTACGCAGAGGGCAACCGGGGTCAGGGATGGGATGCGAAAGGACCGTAGCTACCCTAGCGTGAGATACAAAAAAACAAGGTGGGGCAAAAGAATTGAGGGGATATGAGTGCGTATACGCGAGGAAGAGAGCTCTTTATTTCAGCGCGTAGACGAGTGGGAGCAAAGTACGATGACATCTATCTCATCTAATCTACCTTGCCTCAGCTAACACCAATTCATCCACGAGGACTATTCTCTGAACCTCAATATGACTGATTTTTAATCTTCTCTTGTGTTGCAAAAAGAACCCCGCCTCCATTTACGGCCGTCGAAATTTCTCATTTGGGGTGGGTGATGCAAGGGTGATGTGCCAATTCATCCACGAGGGCTGTTTTCCTAACTTCTGAACCAGTAACCAATTTTTTCTTCATTAATATAGTTATTGAATATTTTTGATATAATCTGAAAAACTTCTTGAATGACATACGTATGTTGTACCATTTCGACCGAGTGTTAGGGCAAAAAAACCTCAAGGAACAAACAACAAAGCGCTGGTGGCGCATCTCAATTGAAAACCCGCCACACGACTGATGTTTCCCCAACCCAAGTTACTCACTAGTAGCCGATTTACCAGTGAGGAATAATACATTAACATACAAATTGGACGAAATATAGCGTACGTCAATGTGAGATATGTAGTCAAACGGTATAAATCGCTACACCGTAGATAATTGTCCATGAATCACGAGTCCATAACAAAACAAAACAAAACTCAGCGCACTCCACGCAGCAGGATACGTGCACCCCGCCACCGCAATCACACCCGGCGCCGTATCCCCCGCATCAAACCACACATTCCCAATACCCATCGTCGGCGTCACCTCCACCGCCCCCGCCGCAGTCACACTCGGTGTAATGTAAGTGAGCGTCGCCACCCCCGTCGCGGCGACACCGCAACGCGGCGGTGTACGTCGGCATCAGCGTCATCGCCCTCCCTCGACATTCGAGATCGTCGCGGGCGGCCACAAGCCAAACTCACCCGTCGCACCTCAAATACACCCACTTCGCTCCTCCACCCACCTTCGTAGCAATGCACGAGAAGGGCCTACTTCCAGGAAAATGATCAGCGGTCACCAGCCAAATCCGCGGTCTTTGGATTCGAAAAAAGGACGATTCAGTGAGTAACATATGAAGAATACAAGGAGAACTACGCGTACCTCGAATCATGGGGATGTTGCAATACGGCTTTCAAACGAGGCCGGGCTCGATAGGCTTGCGGTGTGTGCTTTGGTAAAGGCGCTGTGGCAGGACAGAGGCGTCGACAAATGAAGAGGAAGAGCAGTACGCGACTTTAGGTCAAGAGCGAGTCGTCTTCAGTATGGCGGCAAGGGCTTCAAACAACGGCGGGGACAGGCATTCAGGCGGGGTCGAGCGTCGAGGATCATCGATGTGAGTCAAAGAGTGTGGCGGTCCTGATCGCCACGGCAGCGACGGACGATGGCGCCACGCAGTGCCAAATAAACAACGCCGGGCCGAAAGCCCGGTGGGGCGAGAAGGCGCGTGCGTAGATTCAGTAAGCGGCAGTATCGGGGGAGTTTGAATTACGGGCGGACTCCATCAGAAGCGGCGGGGCGCGTGATTGAGGAAACCTGAGCCGTCGGGCATATCGGATTTGCTCGTACCTACGGACGAGAGCGTCGGGGGCATCGGGAACCGAATGTGCATCGGAATGGATACCCTGAGCCCTGTTTTACGGCAGAACATTTGAAAACCGGGAGTTCAGATAAATTTGGCGCAGGATCACCCTCTTTATAAAATTAAACCTGTCTGTCTCCGTCTAAAGCCTTTTACTTAAACTCCACTATCTGCGCTCCGGCACATTTATTTATGTGCTATCTGCGTCCATTGTTCTGGCCATTAATCTTCGCAAATGAAAAAATTGAGCCATTTTCCCGAAGTTTGGCACCCTATAATTAGGAAACCTTGCACGCGGCGGCCGCATGCTAGCTGTCAGTAGGCTGTCAGTCAGCCCTTGTTCTTTCACCTCCACGTCTCCTGCACTGCATACACAAGATCCACACTCTACTCGGAGTCTCTACCAAGTGACACTGGCTCTATAATGTCTCACCAGGCTAGTGAATTCCACACAGTTAATCAAAACATCTATGGTGCGTGGCAAAATTGGCGAGAATACTAACCGTATTACTCATATTCCTCAGGCGGCATGGGGGGCAGTGGTGGAGTGGGTGGCGAGAAGGGTGGCAGCGGGGGTCCTGGGGAGGGTCCCATGATGTCTTATGATGTCAAGACTGAACAGTTCATCGTGAATAATCTGTATGTTGTTTCATCCTCTCCCAAATACTGTTTCTCAATAGCAGCAGTGGTAGTGCACAAATGAATTGTAAGTGTTGGACGCCATCTTTCAGGGGATTTTCAGAAAAGCTGATAGTGTCAACACCGCAGTCCAAGGGAAAGGCAATACCCAAGGATTCTCACAAATCTCAAATGTGTGGCAGCACGCTACAACGCTGTCAACACACCTGAAAAATGCATGGATGGTACACGAGTTGACATAATCAGGGACCTTGTTGCATGCTTAACCAGCACTCCTGATTCAATCCGCCTAGTCATGCTCAGTGGGGTTGCGGGATCGGGCAAATCCACAATTGCAAAGACAGTTGCAACTATCTTGGCCAACAACAACAGAGCTCTCGCAGCATCTTTTTTCTTTTCCCGTGACCACACAGATCGCAAGGAGATAAATCACCTTGCTACAACACTCGCTAGGCAGCTTGCAGATTATAGTCCTGGCTTTCGGGCTCATCTGATTGAGTTACTAGAGACAGATTGTACCGGCATCTGTGAGGCGGAACCTCACCTGCAGTTCCAGAAGCTGGTTATAGAAATTCTCGAGAAGCTACCTCCCTGTTCGGAACCATGGGTGATCTGTCTTGATGCTCTGGATGAATGTGGTGAAGACCGTGGCCAGAATGTCTTGCGCTGGCTATCAGATAGCATGGCTCAGATCCCGGCCCATGTCCGATTCTTTCTGACTGGACGTCCTGATGTTCCTTCCTATCTGAAATTCGATAAAACTTCTTTCTCTGATGCATGGGGTTGTCCTTGATGAAATTGAACCCATTATAGTTCAGCGTGACATCCACCTCTATGTTCAGCAATCACTTAATGGGGCCAACTGGATTACGCGTCATCCCTGGAAAATTCAGAAAGAGCAGGCAGAACAAATAACAACCCATGCAAAATGGACTCTTTGTTTTTGCAGCTACAGCTGTTCGTTATGTTGTTGCAAGACTGCCACATTTTCACCCCCAGGAATCTGTTGATGACCTCCTGCATGGTGAAACTCTCACTGACCTGCATCACCTATACCTCCTGATTCTGAATTACGCCATCCCAAAAGCTGTCCCACATGCTCAACGTTACCGTGATCGTTCCATGAAGATTCTGAGTACAATTTTGCTCCTCCTGGAACCTTTGGATTCCCAGAGCTTGGCAGACTTGCTTGAACTGGATAAAACAGATCTTCTGAGAACACTACTCCCTCTGAGTGCTGTAATCCATGTGTCTGATACTCCAGGGGCAGCAATCAGAATAATACATCTCTCATTCAGAGAATTTATGACTTCTTATGTTCAAAACACCCGGCCTGAGCTCCTCTGTTGTACAGACAATCACCAGCAAGCCCTGGTGTCTGCTCTTATGAAGGTGTTGGACAGGCAACTGAGATTCAATATCTGTGATCTACCAACCTCATACTTGCGGAACATTGACATGCCAGATTTCCAACGGCGACTTGACAACCACATCCCATTCCATCTCCGATACGCTGCACAATTTTGGATGGATCATCTCATGGAGATAGCCTATGATTCATGGCATGACCAAAAAGTGCAGAACTTGCTATTCAAAAAGTTTCTGTTTTGGCTGGAGGTGTTGAGTTTACTTGGGATTGTGGGCTATGGACAGCAGGCCCTGTCTAAATTGATAGGTTGGGCAAATGAGGTATGTCTAGGAATGATCTTATCAGATGTTATGAGGACTGAAGATCATTAGAGCACATCCCTTGTCGAGTTTGGGACTGATGCCAAAAGATTTATTTCATTCTTTGGGGAAGCAGTCAATCAAAGTGCTCCCCATATTTATCTTTCAGCACTGGCCTTGGCACCAGAGGACTCGAAAATCAGGGAAAGATTCTCACATGAATTCCCGCAATTAGTATCAATTACAAGAGGCAGGATGAAACAGTGGCCAAATACAATTGCTATACTGGAGGGGCACACCAATGATGTGAACTCAGTTGCTTTTTCACCTGATGGCAAGAGAATTGTGTCTGGCTCCTGGGATAACACTGTGTGCATTTGGGATGCAGAGTCTGGAGCTGCACTCAGGGAGCCACTGGAGGGGCACACCGATTGGGTCACCTCGGTGGCATTCTCACCCAATGGCAAGAGAATTGTGTCTGGCTCCCATGACAAGACTGTGCGCATTTGGGATGCAGAGTCTGGAGCTGCACTCAGGGAGCCACTGGAGGGGCACACCAGTCGGGTCACCTCGGTGGCATTCTCACCCGATGGCAAGAGAATTGTGTCTGGATCCTATGACAACACTGTGCGCATTTGGGATGCAGAGTCTGGAGCTGCACTCAGGGAGCCACTGGAGGGGCACACCAGTCAGGTCACCTCGGTGGCATTCTCACCCGATGGCAAGAGAATTGTGTCTGGCTCCAATGACCGCACTGTGCGCATTTGGGATGCAGAGTCTGGAGCTGCACTCAGGGAGCCACTGGAGGGGCACACCAGTCGGGTCACCTCGGTGGCATTCTCACCCGATGGCAAGAGAATTGTGTCTGGCTCCAATGACCGCACTGTGCGCATTTGGGATGCAGAGTCTGGAGCTGCACTCAGGGAGCCACTGGAGGGGCACACCAGTTTGGTCACCTCGGTGGCATTCTCACCCGATGGCAAGAGAATTGTGTCTGGATCCTATGACAACACTGTGCGCATTTGGGATGCAGAGTCTGGAGCTGCACTCAGGGAGCCACTGGAGGGGCACACCAATTGGGTCAACTCGGTTGCATTCTCACCCGATGGCAAGAGAATTGTGTCTGGATCCTATGACAACACTGTGCGCATTTGGGATGCAGAGTCTGGAGCTGCACTCAGGGAGCCACTGGAGGGGCACACCAATTGGGTCAACTCGGTTGCATTCTCACCCGATGGCAAGAGAATTGTGTCTGGATCCTATGACAACACTGTGCGCATTTGGGATGCAGAGTCTGGAGCTGCACTCAGGGAGCCACTGGAGGGGCACACCAGTCGGGTCACCTCGGTGGCATTCTCACCCGATGGCAAGAGAATTGTGTCTGGCTCCCATGACCGCACTGTGCGCATTTGGGATGCAGAGTCTGGAGCTGCACTCAGGGAGCCACTGGAGGGGCACACCAGTTTGGTCACCTCGGTGGCATTCTCACCCGATGGCAAGAGAATTGTGTCTGGATCCTATGACAACACTGTGCGCATTTGGGATGCAGAGTCTGGAGCTGCACTCAGGGAGCCACTGGAGGGGCACACCAATTGGGTCAACTCGGTTGCATTCTCACCCGATGGCAAGAGAATTGTGTCTGGATCCTATGACAACACTGTGCGCATTTGGGATGCAGAGTCTGGAGCTGCACTCAGGGAGCCACTGGAGGGGCACACCAATTGGGTCAACTCGGTTGCATTCTCACCCGATGGCAAGAGAATTGTGTCTGGATCCTATGACAACACTGTGCGCATTTGGGATGCAGAGTCTGGAGCTGCACTCAGGGAGCCACTGGAGGGGCACACCAGTTGGGTCACCTCGGTGGCATTCTCACCCGATGGCAAGAGAATTGTGTCTGGCTCCCATGACCGCACTGTGCGCATTTGGGATGCAGAGTCTGGAGCTGCACTCAGGGAGCCACTGGAGGGGCACACCAGTCGGGTCACCTCGGTGGCATTCTCACCCGATGGCAAGAGAATTGTGTCTGGATCCTATGACAACACTGTGCGCATTTGGGATGCAGAGTCTGGAGCTGCACTCAGGGAGCCACTGGAGGGGCACACCAGTCAGGTCACCTCGGTGGCATTCTCACCCGATGGCAAGAGAATTGTGTCTGGCTCCGATGACAAGACTGTGCGCATTTGGGATGCAGAGTCTGGAGCTGCACTCAGGGAGCCACTGGAGGGGCACACCAGTTGGGTCACCTCGGTGGCATTCTCACCCGATGGCAAGAGAATTGTGTCTGGCTCCAATGACCGCACTGTGCGCATTTGGGATGCAGAGTCTGGAGCTGCACTCAGGGAGCCACTGGAGGGGCACACCAGTTGGGTCACCTCGGTGGCATTCTCACCCGATGGCAAGAGAATTGTGTCTGGATCCTATGACAGCACTGTGCGCATTTGGGATGCAGAGTCTGGAGCTGCACTCAGGGAGCCACTGGAGGGGCACACCAGTCGGGTCACCTCGGTGGCATTCTCACCCGATGGCAAGAGAATTGTGTCTGGATCCTATGACAGCACTGTGCGCATTTGGGATGCAGAGTCTGGAGCTGCACTCAGGGAGCCACTGGAGGGGCACACCAGTCGGGTCACCTCGGTGGCATTCTCACCCGATGGCAAGAGAATTGTGTCTGGATCCTATGACAACACTGTGCGCATTTGGGATGCAGAGTCTGGAGCTGCACTCAGGGAGCCACTGGAGGGGCACACCAGTCAGGTCACCTCGGTGGCATTCTCACCCGATGGCAAGAGAATTGTGTCTGGCTCCGATGACAACACTGTGCGCATTTGGGATGCAGAGTCTGGAGCTGCACTCAGGGAGCCACTGGAGGGGCACGCCGGTCAGGTCACCTCGGTTGCATTCTCTCCTGATGGCAAGAGAATTGTGTCTGGCTCCTTGGATAACACTGTGCGCATTTGGGATGCAGAGTCTGGAGCTGTACTCAGCATGCCACTGGAGAGGCATACAGATCCCATGCACTCAGTTGCATCCTACCCTGATGGCAGGTCTATTCTCTCTGACTCCAATGATTGCATAATTTGTCCATGGAATGTTGATAGTGTTGCCAGGAGCCCATCTCTGCAATGTTCGTTACTAAAGGTGGGTTCTTCTTCTATGCATACCTTCAGTATTGACTGATTCTCTATTCCAGTCTCTTCCCCTGAAGTCCTCATCTGCACCTCTGCATTGGCAAATCCACAATGGTTGGGTCTCTTGTTTCCCCTCAGAACTCCTTTTGTGGCTTCCTATGCCCTTTCGGATTGGACTGTGGTCTCCACAAAACACCCTTGTTATTGGGCAACAACAGACGTTGCTCTCATATGACAAGTTTGTATGTGGCATGGACTGGGCAAAGTGTTATGCCCCAGCAGAAAACTGCTGATAAATAACAAGACATATGTTCACTTTGGTCTGGCATATGAGGCATGATCGAGACAGTGTATGTCTTGCCTCTTGGTTCATATTATATTTTGAGTCATCTAGGTCGCCACTTGTGCTAAGCATAATGGATTAGAATTTCATTCAATGAATGTGGGTATATTACCAAACAGCCAACATGTTATGCTTGAGGTTGCACCCAGCCGCGGCGATGGGCCAACCGTGAAAATATTTGTTTTACATACAGTTGTACTACATTGCAATGGCACTACATCTGATAAGGCTAGTGTGAGGTCCGAGAAATTAGCTATAAAGCTACAAGTACAGTCCTTAACCGGGAAGCGAAACAAACCGTGAAGCGAAACACCACGTGTTTTGCATCATGTGAGCATCCCCCAGGGCCCGATTTTTTTGAGCACATTCTAGAGTATCCAAAACTCATATTCACAAAAGGAATTGTGCAGGTAGTGGTTCAAGAGCTCGAGAAAAAGAAATCTTTTGAATCACTGTTTGGCTCAGTTTTGTCACCAATATCGCAATTGAGCAGCCACTGTCCCTCACTGCTGTGCAGGAATTACACAGTTATGGCATGTATTGGGGGTTTTTAGGGTCGTAGAATTAGAATATGGCCACTGCAGGACTTCAAAGACCCTCCATCACGCCGATCTTACTGTAGTGTTTCGCTTCGTGGTTTATGGCACAATTTGATGGTATCAATAATTGGGCCTGTTCTCCACCAATACTGGTGGGATTCACTCCAACTCTTTGATATCCAGGTAGCCATTTAGTATATACATTGAGTGAAAAAAAAGTTTGGGTGACTATCGCTTTTCATCACGGAGAAAATCCCCGGATCGCGTGAGCGTTTCGCTTTCCGGTTAAGGACTGTACTGTGAGTAGTTTACAAGTCAAGTTGCACAATGATTCTGGCAAAGGTTTAGAGTGAACAAGGCTAATAGACTATTCTATGGAAACCCAGACCACGCTTTTGGCTGGAGCACCATGCCTGTCAAAATCAGTGATCTAGCTGATGGACCCCGGCCACTACCCTCCCAGCATCAAATACCCTCAGAAGTTCACGATGTGCCACAATCGCAATGTGCTCAAATTTTCGGTGTCCCCAGCTGGCTTCTTCTTAATTTGATTTTCGATTATATGGCTTTCCCACTCGGTGGGATTTTTCATTATCTGACGTGGTAAAGTTGATGCGCCACGTGTGAATTTGGTGCGTCTCCCGCTAATTAGACACGTCCTGACATGTCCCACGTTCATGATGTATTTTTGACTTGCCCGCACAGTCCTAGTAAATCAGAAACCTTAGATTTCTCAAATCAAGATTCCAAATGAGAAATTTGAGTCATGCACAGCATTTAAAATCATAGTCATATTGAGCATATTCATACTGAGCACAGGTATAGGCATAGGCATGCATGCATGGCTAGTTAATGGTGCGAAATAAATACTGCGGTCATATTCTACAAGTCGAGAATGCGATAACTAGGCAGTTGAAACCATTTACAAAACTCATTGCAAATATGCTGCTGTGGAAACTTCGCGAAGATGGAGCTGACATTTCCATCGCCGAAAATGCTGACTCCGTCAGCAATTTCACTGATTCCACAGTCAGTTAAAAAGAAATACTAGAGGTTATGAGTTGGCTCACGCAGCGGTCATGATCTGGGGGTCTGTCAAAAGGGAGGAGGTGCCTAAATGTAGATCAGAAAGTGGGCTTGACAAAGGAAACTGAACGAACCTTGGAGGTCTGATATAAAAACGGTCTGGTCCGTCTTTTGATACTGAACATGCTGAGTGAAACACAGGAATTGAGCAATGTGATAGAGGTTGTTGTCTTCGTCGAGAAGCGGAGTGGCGCTTCCATTGTGAACAAATTTGACGTAAGGACCGGCAGTTTTGGTGTCAATAAACTCCTCCAAGAGATATGTGCGCCGAATAGATGAGATGTTCGCAATATTGTTCCCAGATAATGGCTCGTGACTGACTGCGACAGCAGCATCCACAAAACACAACCTAGGAATGATAAATGGCGGGGGACCGGGCAATTCAGCGAGAGTTTTATCGATAAATGAGTAAGTGAAGGACATGAGGGCGTCTGCCCAATAGAGCAGGCTTGCTTCATCCAACAGCCTCCTGTGCTCGTCCGTCATCGTGTATCTTAGGTAAATTATCAGACAAATTATTTCGTAGCAGTTGAGACATACCTCGACACTTTTATTGGGCCAGTCGTGTCTGCAGCTTTATTTCGTGCCTGATACAAATGCTTTACTGCAACACGAGAGTTAGGTTGTTGACCCAGACCTCATTTCAGCAGATGGATGAGAGAGAGGTGGCCAGAATGTGCTGTCTTGAAGGTGCCGATGATAAGCCGGATTTCAGGCCATGCCTGTAAACACGCATTTTGCGAAATCCTACATCTAGCACAATCATCCATGACTAGATGGCTAGCGCTAGGATTGAGCGCGTAGACGGTGTTAGTGCCTAGATGAGGGCTACGAGGCAATACTCTGCTAGCAATGCTTCATATGAGGTTGCTAGCTCAGTTTTGACCGGATAAAGCTAAGTCTATGGGAGAAACCTAGCCTAGGCGACTTTGCACTATGATACATAACAAGATCTAGGAGGAAACCAATGCAGTAGCCAATGAGTACAAAACTAGCGACTTTGTTAGGCATTGATATGAACTAGCCGAGCGACGCGACGAGACACTTGATGTTTCAGTAGCGCAATATGACGGAATCAGGACCCACCAGAGTAGGCAGGACCATTGGGTACTACAGGCCAGGAGTTATGACTCGGCAATTGCAGCCGTGATCGGCAATTGCAGCCGCAGATCTAGCACCGGTGATATCCGGACTTTGACAGTAGGAATATGAATCAGACCTGGTAAACGCTGGTGGATGTGCAACATTGCTAGGGCACTGTATCTCAAAGCTTATAGCTAGGGGACGAATACTCCTTGAGCTAGCTAAGGGATATAGGTCTCGGAAATGGCGGAAGCACTTTCTTATCGCGGAAGAACAGATTTCTCGGTGGCTGCTGATGGAGCAACCATATGGGTCGGGCTGGGGGTTTCGTGGATTGGACCAATTATATTCATTTTATTTATATTCTGTTTTGCTTGGCATGTATACCCAAGGCCTAGGCCGCCGTACTTTCACGTGATTATGTATGTAGTTAGTAGTATAAAAGCAAGGGGAGAAGTGGGAGGAGGGGAGCGGATCGTACCCCAGTTAGTGGAGGCAGTAGCTATTCATATAGTGACCCCCTACGTTCTAAAGGTGCGCATCTAGCCCACCATCCATTTGTCCTTCAATAGAAGTTCATTTGCACAACAACATGCAGAGTGCACTGAGGGATTGAGGGATTGAGGGTTTCAAGGTTTCATACTCGTTGAGAGTCGGTTTCTACCCGTTGAGGGGCACGTTGAGCGTTTGGATTCATACTCGTTGAGAGTTGGTTTCATACTCGTTGAGAATCTGCGTGCAGCATCACAGAACGCATACGCAACACAGAGCAGAGCAGTTAAAAGAACAAGGAGTCGAGGTTGGACTTGGTTGGAAGGATACAAGTGCAAGCTAGCACAATAAAACACGCCGGTTAACAGCCGTAAAACACACATACACGTTCAAGAACATTGGTTAAGAACCTTGTGAAGGTCCATCTGTTCACGGATAGGAATTCTATAGGAGGTTACATCGCAGAGAGCTATTAGCACGACTAGCTAGGCTAGCGCGTTTCTAGTGTACCACGATCCAAAGTCAAGAGAGGATTGAAGCAGAGAAGAGATTATATTCATGGAAGGACTATCATAAAAGCGGCCTAATACTTGGTCCCTACCCTGAACTTTCGATCTTATGGCGTACAAGCTGTTCTTTTAGGGAGATAGCCAGAAAGTTAGCGTTGGACACTTCTCCTAGCCGAGCTAGCTATATTTGGTTGTTGGTTTTGTGGAGTAGTAGTGGTTTGACGTTCATACCCGACGAGTCACCTCATACGCTCCGGTTGCAGACAGTGTTCCGCTAGGGCACCAGTAGAGCACACCTTCCACTTATACATTACACTTGGCCCCTGCAGTGCGCGTATCACCGATACCAATTGTTTGTGAATGGTTTACGACGATGCTGCCCTGGCTCGCCGATTCTGGGTCGCATGTAAAACGGCGTGGGTTGGATCCCTCGAGAAGAGTTTTGAGAGCTGAGGGCTGAATTGGGAAATACTCAATTCGCTCCAAGATGACTGGTAAATTTAGTGAGCTCAATCCACAACCGAACAAATATTCAAGGTCTCACCAGAAACGTGCTCTTCATCCATTAGCCCATCGGCAGCTAACGCCTCATGCATGAGAAGGCCATCGGGCGATTCATATGCAGGGACTGTCCTCCTCTTTGAGGGTGGGGGAGTGACTGGGGGAGAATTCTGTATATCACTGGATCAAATGTGCAAGCACTGGGGAGAAGTCGACTTACCGAACGATCTCTCTTCTCCATTCTCTCGTCGTTTTCTTCGACAGAGGCAGCCTGAAAAATTGGCTGGATTAGTAGTCGTGACCATTTGTGTTCAAATGGGCTTACAGCCCCGCTCGAAGCTGCATGCGGTGTGTCGAGTCCCCCTCGTTTGAGTGCCTAGTCGCAGACGAACGGAAGTTCTCCTGATTAAAACTTGTGAGAATGCGGGATAAATCGACCGAGTGAAAGATCCTACCTCGGGTTCGACCCATATGCCTGCCGGCTTTGAAGTGCTCTGACGTTTGGCTGGCTGGATAGGATTTGTCTCAAGCTTAGTAGGTAGACACGACAATGTACCCGACTCACCCGTTGGTCAATCTCCTACGCACAGGGAATGTCAGTTGATATTTAGTGTCAATGTATTAATTCACCTTCGGAGCCTCAGAAAACTCCATTGCCGCATCGTAGAGCTCTGCGTTCAGCAAAATAGCTAGAACGAATGGTTTGGTCGGTTTCTTGAAGACCCTCGTCCCCTTTCCCTTCCCTTTACCGGCCACGGGATAGCATTGGTCGTAAAAATAGCTGCTCTCTTGGGGTTCGTTCCCAAGGTCAATCCAAGTTGGGACCTCCCTGATAATTAAACTTGACCAATCAAAAGGATATCCATTCATGTAGGCGGTTAGCTTCGATTTCATATGGAAAAATACGATGCCCATCAGCGTGTACACGGTGGAGTTGGCATCGACACCCTTCACTCCCTCACTGAGGTTCTGGTTCGATAGGGATGAGTCGATATAAAAATTAACAGTACTATTTCGCTTACTCCGACCAGTTTGCCTTGGCTTTTTCCAGGGACCTCGTGTAGGACTTGAACGAGGAGCTCTACCTTTTCGTTGATTAATCCCGGGCCGATTCCCGTATGCTTGTACGCGGTCTGCTGCCATGCATGTTTTGTTGCTTCGTATGAACGATGCGCTTCGGAATATCCCGTAGGAAATAAACGTGCAGGAACAGCATCCCACGGGGGTGGCGTAGAATTTGGGTTCATGGACTGCGACGCATAGGCTGCATTCGCGCAGCGTGAGCGTCGATATCTGTGGAGCAGAAGAGAACTGAACTCACGGGGAGTACTCCGAGAGTTGAAATTTGGCACACGCACAATTGCGCCAGAAGTGAAACTTTCATGACGTGAACCTAAGTTTTGGGTTAATTGGACTGGAGAAAGGTATAGAATAATTTGATATACCAGACGGAGCCGCGGGGGGGAGCATAGCACCGTAATTATGGCCATAGTGGGGCTGGGAAGAGGCCAAGAGCGGAGTCACCCGACGTTCAGACAGTGAGGCATCTCCAATAATTGTTACTAGAGGTAACCAAGCGAACAAGCGGATCATGCCTTTGTTTCGAGCGTCAATGACATTTCTACGCACGGCTTGAACATGAGTTTCCGACGGTACTTGCGAGCGACTTTTCGTTCCTGGTCAATTTCAAAGTCAAGCATCTAGAAATTAATAACTAGAACAAGTAACTTACGCGTTATTGTTCCAGCCCTTTGCAGATACATGTCCCTGCAAGACTTGCACACGAGTTTACCGGACTTGGTTGGGTTGGGGCTTTTGATGTAATATCGGCGTTGACCTGCCTGAATGACCTGATTACAGTCGAGTCGACCACACGGAATATCCTGATGGGCCAGCACATCTTCAGTCAAATCCGCGATTATTTCCATGAGAGAGGTGGAAGTTGGGAAGACAAGTGCTTGTTTGCGAAACCCTTGGTCGATTTTATAGGGTCATTGCAGTAGGCCTGCCGCCAGCCTCATTGCCATCATATGATCCGCACAACTCCGTGCACATCAATGATGTTGATTCAACTTCGTTAGCGCCGACCCAGCTCTCGCGCCTCAATAGTTTGTGTTCGACTAAAACATGCTTCCAGTAGAATTTCCTGCTGCAAGAAATTCAGCTGGCAGCTGGAGTTGAAAGAGGAGGAGTAAACTCCCGTCTATGGTGTTCGACGACTTCTCAAAGCATTGGTGCGCCCGGAGCACCACGCTTTTAATGGGAATTAAAAGCAGTACATATCAATGTCCAAGATAGCAACACATCTGAGCACATGAAGTTCCACGGGGTGAGCTCACAACCAACAAATATTCCACCTGCATTCTTCCAGAAACACCCGGCGTAACTGGCCCCAGGTCACATTCTTTCCGGATGCATGGATTTCCACGCCGTTCCCGGACAACTAAGATAGTGACGAACAAGGAATCCATGTGAAAAGCTCGGTCTACACTTTGGTCGTCAGTCAGGCGAGCAAAATTCATGTGTACAGCATGTGCGCACACTAACTATACTTGATTAGGGACTAGCTTGCCGGACCTTGCTGGTCGTTTAAATACTGGAACAATTTATTTCGATCCACATTCCTTCAATCTTTCATCACCCCCACCGAACAAGCCCAAATGGGCAGGAACCAACACAAACCCAACCGTGAGAAAAATCTTTCTGTCATATTTTTCTCTATTTCTTAAACCGCTTTCACCAGCCCCGATCGCAGATCTTGAACCACACATTCGCCGTTATTGGCAGATGCGATTGGACGACAAGAAAATCCTTCAGCTCCTGCTTGATCACAACATTGACACTGCACAGTATGGACTTGGGTAAGTCCCCATTTTCACCGGCTCGCTGCAACAACTGATTCTGTTATCGAGCATCACGCGCTTTAGAGAAATGCGGGAATCTCTTGGCCTCATTCGCAGCAGAAAGCAAGATCACACAGTCGCAAGTATTCAGCCGGCAATGGTCCGCCTACGTGCACAATATCCAAACGCGGGTGCACGTGAAATGGTTAGCCTCCTCTTTCACGAAGAGAATATGGGGGTTCCAAGGTTCGTGAAAATCACTGTCAGTTTTGGTTGATAACTAAAAGAAATGCTGGTCTAGGAGCTTGGTAATGAACTACTTCCAAATCCATGAGGCTGACCTCGTCAGGGTGCGCCGTCAGAATCGCCTCAGGCGCAAGCGATTCTGGGCCGCCGGTTCGAATGATATTTTGGCTGTAGACCAACACGACAAATGGAAGTACAAATTCGGCCTTGCACTTCATTCCGGCATCGATCCTTTTGTTGGAAAGATACATTGGATGAAAATATGGTGGAGTAACAGCAATCCCCGCTTAATCCTGAGTTACTATTTGGATCATGTTCAAGAATCTGGTCGTAAGCTTGTTCCGCTTGTGAAAATTTACTCCGATCACTGACCTGGGTGTTCAGATATGCCTCTTGTTACTCAGAGTGATCCAGGTAACGAGAATTTCGGGATGGCAAACGGGCACACCTTACTGCGACATTGGCACGATCCTGCTCTCAAGGGCACACTTCAACACCGTTGGATGAACAAGAAGAAGAATGTGATGCCAGAGATAGGTTGGTCTCAGCTCAGGCGTCGGTTCACACCTGGGTTCGAAGATATCCTTGACATGGGGGTGAATAACGACTGGTACGACCCAGACAACTTACTGGAGGCGTGCGTTCAATTTCTTTGGCTCTACGAGACTTCTGCTTGGGCCTCACTTCTCTTTTTCAGACTCGTGTTTCGTTGGATTTTCATACCGTGGCTGCAACAGGAGCTGGATGCATATCGTGACCGAATCAACAATACTGCTAAACGCGCAGACAAGAACAAGGTTCTGCCTCATGGGGTTCCGAATCTGATCGCGGAGCACCCAGAGGACTATGGAGTTCTCGATTTTAAGGTGTGAAGTGGTTTGACAATGGAGTCCGTAAATTTTAACGCTCTTGTTACATAGGTCAAGGTGGAGCAAGAAGCAGTGGACCATGTTCGCGCTCTTTATGCTCCCCCAGACCACCAAGTCTTTGAACTTGTACCGCCCGAGTTCCATACGATGATCAGCGCCATTTATGCATTACTGGGTCAGCCTGATGTGACTCGTGAGACTTGCTGGGGGATTTACAAAGCCATTGTCTTGCGTTTCCGCTCACAAAATCTTCTGGAATTCTTCAATGCTGATGCGGAGTGGGGATATGCCATGACAATGGCGCGTGGTGATCATGTCGAAGATGTGGAACTTCTCCCCAATCTGAAGCCGCTCCTCAACGGAGATAGTGTTATTAGTGATACAGGCTACTACTACATGGGTGGTGTGAACAACGGGGCCGGCTTGGGTACGTTGATTAATGTTCCCATTATGTTTGCGACTGATCGCAACTTACAGATGACGGACACTCTAGAAAATTGCAGGAAATGCTGAACGAGGACGAACCTATTATAGGAGACGATGACGAATTCGACGAGATTATTGCACCTTTCACCTCCGACGAAGAGGATGCTGAAGGAACTGATGGGCCAGACGAGTGGTAGCTGACAGTCGCATTGACCTGGTCTGAGGAGATATAGCAGCAGGACTATTAGCTTACTCTAAACTCGGTTCTCTTGTGTTTTTCCCACTTATTCAACTTTATTTATTTATTTTCGCGCTTTTGACATAAAATGGCTTTTCAAATATGCAATGTGCAATCATTTGAGTCGGTGTTGCAGAATAGATGATTTTGATTCATTCAATCCATCGTTTGCTTGTAAGTGGAGTTCTATTTAAATCCCCAGTGCTCCTGGGTGGTGTGTGGGCAATCACGCAACTGGGCAAACGGTGCAAGAATTTCTTCGAACTGGGTAGGCATCACGTCCCATGGCACTTCCTCTCATGAAGGCATGTACAAACAACGAGACTGCCTCGTAAATATATACACTATGTATTTGTGGAGCCATCTTGCTACCGATTGGGAAAATAATTTCGTGGGATCCGGAGTCGACCAATAAACGAGTTCCCACCGGACTCCAGTGGAGGCTGTGCCCCCTGGCAGGTTGGCGCAAGCAAGCGCACATTGTTTGCCCTGTGTTTGGTCTACAAATAAATATTCCAGAGCAATAAGGGGACAGAACGCCCAAATTCTTCCGACGCGCTTGGAGTTGTTTGGCTCGGACATCACCGGACGCTCATCACGTGATCGTATCACCTCGTCTACTAGGTTAGGTGCGGAGATTCTAAATAATCGATACCGTGGAATGCATTGCAGTTTGTTGCTTGAGAAGATGATCTTGCAGTATGCAGCAAATTATTCATCAGCTCCAAAGCGCCTATACTAGTAGGCTAAGAGACGATCAGGACCTATGGTATTCGGGGTCCAATTGCCTTATGGAGAGCATCACTAGATGCCATCGGTCGGCACCAACTGCCGGGCATCGCTTAAAAGCGTGGTGCTCTGGGTTTCCATAGTATGGAACCCTATCATGATGGAAAGCACGGAACAGCGCTCAGGTGAACAAATCTCGGAGAGAATCAACACATGTTGCGACTTTATAGCTCGTGTATTATTCTACTGTCCACTTTCTCGAGTACGCGAAGTAGAATTGACCAACGAAGGTTAATATATGGAGGAAAACGGACGGAATTAAATTATTATGTGAGACTAGAGCATACTATCGATCGCCCACCTGTGCAAAACTTGTTTGATGGCATTTTGTTGGGCCTGGTACTTTTGTGCCTCTGAACGGATTGGCCTCGGCATCGACATACAGGATGCTTGACATATCAATATCTCGAGTCTGAGGCCCTTGAACATTTTTGAGGCAGAAACGAGGCCGCACTGAAGCTCCCGAGGCGGTGTGTACCTTTGCAAAAAAATTACATGAGGAATTTGGCAGGCGATCAATGCGATCAAAAATCGACCCTCGATTTTATTGTAAGCTCATTTCTCAATGTACCGCCTAGTAGCGTAAAGGGACATGCAATGTACCCTCCATGGGTCTCCCACATTTATTTGAAGCCAATCCGGCACAGATTGAGGGAATTAGATCGATCTTTTGCAAAGGTGGGCGATCGATAGTATTTGCACAGTGCAAAATGGCCGTTTGATCCTAAATATGATGCCTGATTCCGGAAATGTTGGGGCAGCCTAAAGGGGAATGAGTGACACAAAAAAGAACGACCATGGTGCTGCTGTCGGTCATTTTACCCCAACTAAATTCCAGTACCACCCTCACATAGACTCTTCTTCAACCTGAAAATTACATCTGCAAATTAAGTGTGGGAGTTGCTGCAAAGTCGAGGGTAGCGCGAAGTCACTCAGAAGTCACACTGAGATTTCATCAAATTTCTGACGTCGCTAAAAACATGGAGTGATCTCCAAAATAAAAACGGTCGTGCAGATATGCTCTACTGCACAATAGAAAGGCCACGGAGATATTTTCCATTCCGCAAGAAACAAAAGGCGAAATTCTCCCGATGCCGATGCTGTCGATCTCAAAAATGCTCGAATTTCAGCTTCCACTCGAGGGCCCTACCGCTCTTGACGCGCATCCTCCTCAGTTTTCGATTATGGCCGCTCCCGCACTTGTGAATAAAGACTTGGTACTCCCAATTGCGGCATCTCCCCACCCCAGAAGCGAAGGTCATCTACAAATCTGATGCTGAATCGGACAATGACGCTCTCCGAGGCCGGGGGCAGTGCAAGAGCATCATAGGCAGGCGCTACCAGGGCCCTGCTTGGATGGAGCACTAATAGTACTTCGCTGTTTTTTCTGTCAAATTTATGTAGCTCAAAAATTGATTTTAGAGCCTTTCTTGACTACTTTTAAAGAGGTGTTCACAGAGCAATTGTAACCGTCACCAGCACCCAAATTGTTCAGTTCACGGCGGTCCGTCACCCGTCACACGAACCTTTGGTCGAAATAGTACAGTAGTATGGATTACTTCATGTTAGCCACTCTTTGGCGTTTTTTTATGTATGCCCCCTTATCATCCATCCTCCGTCCACTTGGTTTCCCTCCTTGATGACTGTTATGCCTGTGTCTGTCCTCTGCATGCTGGTGTTTGATGTCCTTGCTTTTATATTGCTGTTGGTTCCAGTGCTCAGGTGCTGCCCTTTTATCACATTGATTGCCGGTCCTCTGTCCGCTTGGTACTCTCGCCTTTGTCTCCTTGCTTGTACTGTATTATTACAATCAAATCGACAGTCACGCATCACGCAGGTACCTGTCGATGGTGAACTTTGGTGGTTCGTCACTCGTCACCCGGCGGTCTGTCGAATTTTCCAGGTGGTTCGTCACCCCAAAAATCGACGCTCCCATGCAAAAAAGCTCATTTTCGGCCCAATTCTGTCGAATTTGTCGAATTTTTTTCGTCCGTCACGCAAAAAATTTGGCGGTTGTCGAATTGTCGAATTGGAAAAATGAGTCACGCGTCACCCCCCCTGTCGATTTGATTGTAATAGTACAGTACTATGTCTCTTAGACAGACGCTCCAGCAAAATGAAGACTTCGCTTGTTGGCCATCGTCACGACGCTGGACATGGAAAACAAGTGTTCGATTTTGATATGGACAGATATCCTAATACATCAAAAATATCATTATTAACTACCTAGGTGCACTTGAAGTTACCCGTAGTGGGCGTGAAGTTGCAACTATCGTCCTGCCCGCCAGTGATCGCAACATTCATGAAGTCAAAATTGGAGCACGATCCAGAGCCACAGAGGATGTAGTAGTTCTTTGCTGAAGAGGAGGCGGTTCCGGTGATGTTGGACATGGTAATACCACTGACGATGACGCCGTTAGTAGGAGTACCTGTAGGAATTCAGAATATTTATTTCGATCGAGGCGGTAACAACGCGTGCGCTTACCAGTGGGTCCACCGTTAAGGTAATCCTGCTGGATATCTATACCGTAGATAGAGATGTTTGACACCTGAATGTTGCTCCATTCAATGTTGGAGACGGTACCGGTCGTTCCAGAGTTAGTTTTGATACGGGCTCCATTTTGGGAGTTCTTCACAACGGAGTTGGTGAAGAGGACGTTGGATACGTCATTGTTGGACTTTCCGCCGATGGAACCGATAGAAAGACCATGTCCACCGTTGCAAACCATGTTCGAGACCGTGATGTTCGTGCCGGATGTGACCGCAACACAATCGTCCTGGTTGATGACCGTGGTATTGGTGATGACGATGTTCGTGCTACCCGAGACGTCGAAGCCGTCGCTATTGTGGGCAGCTGGTAGACCGCCTGATGCGGAGTTGGGGGCATTTCCCGCAGAATTGTCGAGAGTCAGCCCGGTGATGGTGGTTCCGGAAGCTGAGGTGACCTCGAAACAGTGAACAGGCCAATTCTGAATATGAAGATTTTGGAGGAGGGATTTTCCGGTTGTCTTCAGGACAATGAAGTGATCGGGTCTGAGGAATAAATTAAGTGAGAGCGAAAAATCCAACTGTAGACAGCATACTTGGTCCTTCCACCATTGGAGCCTTGGCCGTCCCACCATGCTTGGCCATTACCGTCGATAACAGAGCCAGAAGCACCTTGGATAGTAATGTTCTGTCCTCCGATCTGAATGAGATCTGAGTCCCAATCGGTGAATGCAAACGTCTGTCACAACTTGGATAAAATATCGAGCTGTTCCAAAGACATCTGACGTACAGTTTTTCCTGCGAAAGTGACGGTTGTTCCAGTTTTGAGCTTGCTCAAGTTCAATGTAGTTGAAGTCGGCACTGCCAAGTTGGAGAGCACGATTGACGTACAGGAAGCAGTTGCAGAAGCAACTTGAGCTACTGCAGTCACCGTACAAGTCTGCGCCAAGGCGCTTGGGACGACAGCGACCAAAGCTAGCAAGAAAAGCTGGATTTTAGACATGTTCTTTAAAATTTGGAGTGCAGTGGCACGTCGAGCTTTAATACCCTGCTTCCCGGGTGATCGTGAATTGAACGGGCCGCTGCAGTGAGATATTTTACCGCATCTAATGATAGACGAACAGGTGAGGCAAGATCCGGTATTAAGCCGAGTTTGCATGACCACTCCTGAAAACCCGTTGTAATGGGGCCCGACCATAAATTTCAAGTTCAAGGAAGATATCAAGTGCAAAGGTTTCAGGATCAGTTTTTTTTGCCAGCTGAAATCAGTTTCGAGACTTAGTCTTTTCAGACCTGCCAAAACTATGCGGCCCATCCGGGCCGCTCCGGCCGTCCCCAAACGAAGGGTGTCTGGAATTCCCCAAACCTTAGCCGAAATGATTGGTGGGATGGCCGCAAGCGGCGAGTCACAAACCAAACCGCTCGCTCGGGCCGCGCTTCGCCCTCCGAGCTCATTGGATCGAGAACCATGTGGAGCTTACATAACGTCTTTGGGTCAGACAATCCTGAGCACGGTAAGACACAAAGTGTTCAAACCAGTTTGGTTTGTGAATTTAGTTTTCAGAACAACGGTTTTCCGGAGTGAAGATAATTATGCTTAAACTTTCGGGCCGGCCAGGAGTCCCCTGACTAGGGTTACTAGAATCAGCGAAGCGTATCCCAGAATATAACGGTCAGGCGCACCAGGCCTCGAGTCCCAAAATACATCGCACTCCAGTCGCCTTGTGTTATATTTGTATCATAGTCTCTCGTTAGACAGATGCTTCAAATAGCTCGCTTGTTGACAGGCGTGCTCTTTTTTCTTCTTTTTTTTTTTGAGCGTTTGGGCTAATGATACTGAGACTCAGTCTGCAGAAATTTTATGCTCATCTGCTCGGGTTGCTGGGTATTAGCCAGTCGTTTGTTTGTCCAGCAGGAAATGCCGCTACGTACATGTTTTAAACCAGTGTGGGACTCTGGCAAGAATTATCCTATCCCATGTCTATCAGCTATGGGCTGCATAGCCACTAAGACCCTCATCATGTGTCCAATCATCCGGCAATGAGTGTTCATCCATAATTAGGCCACTCCATGTATTTAAAAGCAGTTCTTTCAATGTGAGTGGTTCGAATTGAATTTCATCATTCAATATGAAGAATCTATATGAAGTTTAATTAAGTGGTGCCTGTCTCAACACATAATCCTACTTGATCAGTGTTTGATTATCAGTTTGGAGGGAGAAGGCATACGGAGCAGTGTGTTGCATAATTAAACAAAATCAATGCCCTGTTAAACCGGGTGTTCTGTTAAATAGTTGTTCAACCAAAAACAGTGTTCAAACAACAGTGAATATGAAACAGTGCGGGCAGTGTCCAGCTGTGTGCCCACGGAAATCTAAAGACTATCTAATGTCTGAATCTAACCATTCTACTATTGCCGACTGGGTAATCGGCCAAACTAGGAAGTCGGCCACTTGGATAATAGCAGCATGTAGACCAAAGAGTATGAACTGGTTGTGCTTGAGGAAGGGAATGGGACCTCAGGCGCGACTGTAAATTGGAAGCGAGGTGATGAATTGATCCTGAGCTGTGATCCGTTTGATCAGAGGGCGAAGCGTGGGAGGATTATTTTCTTAACTCCGAGCAGCTTGTCTCGCCCGTTTCTCGACCAATTCTCGGTCAATCCGCAACTTCCTAACCCCAAAAATAAACGGATGCCCCCCCCCCCCCCCATCCGAAGAATAAAATACATAGGAAGTGGCTTTATCCACAGAGACATCTCATCTTACTCTTTTTATAAAATTAAGATGTCTGAAGCCATTTAAGCTCCGACACGGACATCACCGAAGGTATTGGCGCGGGACGACGTGTTGAACACGTCTACAAGACTACAACCACGTCGTACGCGTCAACGTGCCGCCACGACACGACACGACCTCCCATCAATTTGTTGGCGCCTGACGACGTGGAACAGGACCCCCGATAATAGGCGGTAAGGCTAGGTCCGTGTCCGGACAAAATATTTGAATTTTGGTCCTCCAGGCCAGGTTCTGTCCGGACAAAAATTGGGTGGTTTAGCCAAAATTCCAGGCCTCTCCGGACAAAAATCACCGGTTGGGACAGGGTTGGGAGCAAAATTTCGATCATGATGAGATCAAGATTGTATTTTTGCTTGAAACCTGATTGAAACGACCCACATTCATGCACATCAGCGCCAAGCTCGCAAAGAACCTCATCACCACTAGTACTGCTTGTTTGTCTTCTGTAAACTCGTTGTTCATGTTGTGGACCTCGCGAGTATAATATATATCCCCCCCCCCACCTTTACGGGTTTTTCGGCAACTCCCGCGAAACCTGCTACCAACCGAAACCGCACTCCCGTAACGCGCGATCCCACCCACCGCACCTCGCACCCTTAACCCGAAAACCTCCGACGAAACCCACCCCTCCGCGCACCCACGCCACCCTGAAATAACCTCCAGTAAACCGCCGAGAAACCTCCCCCAGCACCCAACAATCCCGCTCCGTTCCTGCTGCACGGCAAGCAGTGCCGCACTCCTGCCCGCCCACGTACTAACACTCACCACGCTCCTAATCCGCACCTACGGCCCCATTTCTCGCCACATCCCCCCGCTCCGCCGGCCGCCGCTATTTTGTAGACCGCGCTCCCGCCCCGCATTCCCATCCACCGGCATTCTCCGAACACGCCTCCAGTCCAACTCCCGCGTAATCTTGCTCGCCTGCCCGAATACCCTCCCTTGTTTCCCGCCGCCGCCGCCCGGCATTCTAACATCTCCCAGCCCTCCTTATTTTCATTTTTTTTGAGGCAACACCTTGAACAGCGCGTCCGGCATCACAACGGCATGTCTGTATGCGCTTGTTTGTCGGCGCTTCCCAGCTACATCCACCACAGGCGATGTTGTACGCCTGTGCCGATCCCCATGGTCCCAATACACTCCCTCCTAGCTACTACGGGTCCTCTTCAACTCTCTTTACTCTGAATTCTCTTCCAGCCCCCTTCCTCTGCGATCAGCGTCTATCTGCGCGTTCGGTATCGCGCCATACTATCCGGATTCGCGCGGAATAGTCCTACGACCATCACCAATTGACTCTGAACTCGTCCACCTCCCTTTTACTCCAGCCCATGCCGCAATACGCTAATAACTGCTTCCTCTACGCCGGTTTTAACCCCCCTCTGCCGTTCCTGCACCTCTCTGTCCTCCTGGCACGGTCAAACTCCATACCCACCCGCGAGCGCCATCGTACGATACCACTTACCCACTTCCACGTCCAAATTTTGGACCGCCAACGGTCTTCGCTCCGCCAATCGCGCGCCACCCAAGCGCCGCCGTTGTCCGCTTCTCATCCAGCCCGCTTCGCCTTTGTTCGCCGCCATCTGCGATTGAGGGTCTGGCTAGAGGTGTATTGAAGAGAATGAGTCGGTTGGGGATGCCATCGGTACCCCAGGTATATTCCATGCGCTCATATTTCGGTTTTCGCCCTTTTTTCGACTAATCGGCTTGGCCCCGCGCGAATTCATCTTCGTTTTGCCCATTTTCAGCTCTGGTGAGTCGCCCCACATCGCTTCTCTATAAAATGACTTGGCGCCACGTTTTTTCTGGCCTCAAACAGGCTCGCTCGCCCATCTCCGCGTCATTGCGCGTACCGCCACACCGGCGCGTCCCGATCGCTTCGCCGACGCCATATCCGGATTCCGCGACCTTTAACACCCTGGTTGGCCTATCGACGCGAGGCCCCTGGGGCCTCAGTACGTCCATTAATTTTTTACTTGCTGTTTCTGTGCTAATCTGGCCTAAGTACTGCATGTTTCCCCAGCCATCGATCGCCGTCGTCTTCGTTCTTGGATTCACGGAGGAGTGCAGAGGAGATGATAGACCAGTTTTGGGACGTAGAGCGGGTTCCAGGTGCGTGGTATGTACTTATATCTCCATTTTTTGCTCTTTTTGGGGACTAATCTGCTTGGTCCCGCGCCTATTCATACCGGCTTGGTCTCATTTAGCCTCTGTGAGTTGCTCCATGTCCCCCCCTCTTTCCCTATGCCACTAATATTGTCAAAGCCGCTCGCTCGTACCCATCCTCCTGTCGTCGCCCAGATCGCCACACCCGCGCGTCACGATTCTTCCGCCAACGCCATATTCAGACCCTGCGGCCCTAAAAGTAGGGCATACTATGCCCGTGCGCGGTTTCCGCGGCCACGGTACGTCCCCACATGATTTTATTTTGTTTTCTACGCTCATTCTGGTGTCTACTCATGCATTTCGCCTCAGGTGCGTCTCCTTTTGCCCCTCCACCCCATTCCACTCGTTTATAGTCTACCCATTCCTCTCAACGGCCCCGTTCGTCCCATGCCCGCGTCATCTGACGGTGTGCTCAAGTCAACGGCAGCTAGGTGTCTCCATTTTGGAGTCACTGCGCGCCGCTGACTTGAGCCGTGCCCGCTTGTGCATTGCGCGCGCGAATTGGCACATCTGCGCGAGCTATCGGTACACTTCAGAATTTTTGTTTGCTCTCTATAGTTTGCCCCAGGTGCGTCGAATATGACTATTCTGTCTCTACTTTAACTCCTCCACCTGGTCACCGAGCGCCAGTGAATTCCCTGGCAGTGCTCGCTCGTCACCATCTCGTGCGTACCGCCACTCCCTGGTCAAGGCTCATTCCGCCAACGCATCATTCGGACTCCACGGCTCCGAAAAGGCTGAGTGGCGTGCCTGTCGTACTAGCGGCCTAGGCACCTCCGTGCCCTTTTTGCTTCGGCTTTGTGGGCTGATTCTACCAGTTTTGGGTGCCTACTCTGGCAGGTTTGATCCAGGTGGGTCGAATATCGCAATCCTATTTTCATTTCAACCGCTCTACGGATTAGCTCACCCATCTGGGCTACAGGTATACCTCGTACAAACAAATGGTTCTCGCGAGCCATGTGCCCAGCAACGCTCCGCTCAACTCAACGGTGACTACGGGGTTCTTTCCACCGCTCGCCACCCGCCCCCCCCCTCTCTAGCCCTCCCGCCCTCATCGGTCTACCCGGCTAGCAAATGCTGGCCCCCCCCGCTCCCACCCCAGTTCGCCAGACGCGCGCAGAACTGCGTGTCCCCGCCGTCCCGCCTGCGCCGCCGACGCGTCTGATCGTCGTCGCCGGCATCGTCCGGTAGTCCCGCCGGGCTGCGCTGTGTAGCGCTGTATGGCGCCTCCCTCTCTTTCTTCTTTCCCACCCACTTCGTCACCTCAACGCACGAACGTAGCGACGGCTGCAGCCTCCTGCCCCATGAACCACAACTCTGCCAGTCCCCTACGCCCCTGTCCTCCCGCTCCCTCCCGTACTTTCTTGCCGCATCGCCCCATCTTCCTGCCTCGTCTTTTTGACAACCCTGGAGTCCTTCCGCCCAATGTCCCCACCCGATTCCCGCTACTGCTTCACCATTTTGCCCCCCCCTCCTTTCCTCATCCATTCTCACCTGAGGGGTCGGCTCCCGTTGATGTTACTGTTCGCGACGGCTTCAAAATCGTCGCAATTACAACGCTTGTCTTGTTATCTTGGGCTATATGCGGCTTTCGGTGCATCGGTGTCCTACTACTACTTCATCCGCCTTCGTCTCACCTTGCCCCTCCTCTTCTCCTGTGCTCCTTCGTTCTCACTAACAAGGTGTTCCATGGTCCAAGCAATGCACCAAGTTTGGTCAACTACGGCAGCTCACCGCGCAGAACGTAAACGTCGGCATGGAGTACCTCCACCCACCTGTGCGCAATTTCTTTGACATTCTCAGCTTGATACAGGCTGCCAAATATTCGGTACATCCTCTTTATCTGGGATTTTTTCTCGACACGCATCCTCTTCGGCCCGCCTTCCCGATCTTCGTGGCAGACCTGCTACGTCTTGGCCGACAAACCAGCGTCGCTGTTCCAGTCTCCAATAGGAGTATCGGTACCCCTCTGGCTTGAGCGCTCGAGTTTATCACGGTTACCCGGGCTATGGATCCGTCTCAAAGTTTGGTGTCGATTTATTCGCAGGTTGTTCGTTCCAATTATTCCCATTTCCAGCTCGGCCTTCTCACAGCTCTATACACAAACCAAGTGCGCCTCGGACATCTAAGCGCCGCCGCCCCCAGCGTGTCTCGTCGCCTGGCTCTCAAACGAAATTATCTTGGACTAAGACGTCGCGACGCCCGGCCAGCCCCTGATAGCTCTTCTTCACCAGTAACACAACGCCCCAGCAGCCGCCAACTGCCGCTCCCACGCCCAGTCTCAGCCTTGACCCGAAGACATTTGAATGTCAATATCCGAAATGCGGACGGTTCCAGCAAATCGTGGCGATGGCGCGCGTCCAGGCTCATGCACGACTCAGTGGCTCCTTTCTTGCCGCGTCTCCTTATCTTGTCATTCTCGTCACCACCACTGCTTGCTGGACCAACCACCCGTCGCATCGCTCCCGTTGTCTTTTTCTTGTCTTACTCCTGCACTTCAGCTGGACTAACTGGCACTTCGATCGTCGTGTCCCATCTCTGCCATTATCGCTCGCTTCGACTTCTGCTGTATCTCATTTTCGGACTCGGGACCTTTCTTGTTTCGATCTTCATTCCCAGTTGAGAGGAAATACGTGGTGCGCGTATCCGAACTGCTGCACTTCTACAGTCGTCTCGTCATCCCTCAAATGGCGTATTGCTGCTCATTTTTCTCTGCTTACTCATCGATCTGACTTCCCTTTGCTTTATTTCCTCCTCCTCCTTCCGGCTTTCAACTGAATCAAAATGCAGTGATTTTGCGCCTGTAACTCGACGCTCGGCAGAGTCTACCGCCCGGCGAATCGGCAGTGTGCTGGATAACCTGGTTAAACTGTGAGTCCATCTATTAAATATTCCTACGTCGCTTTTCTTGCGCTGACCATGCGAGCCGTATGTACTGGGGATGATCTACTCGTACTCCTCGTAGACGAGGTAGAAGTGGGTGAGTGGTATGCTACTCTTGATTGTTTCATTAAGTTATAGCATGTTTGACAGTCAACTATTGTCTGGAGAACATCACCGCTTGACGGCACCAACTTCCGGCGTCTCATTCTCGACGAGTTCTTCACTGATTCACGACTTTTGGGGCTGTTATGTTCGTAGTAGGGTCTATTCCCTTGCTATATGCTTTTGTGGCTGATACGGCCATATTTTTCTTAGCTTTCTTCTCATCCAAGTGTGCTTGGCATTTCTGGGTGCTTGACATTGGCCGCTCCGCAGGGAGTAAACCCTCAATGATACGGAGGGCCGCCGTTGCATATCAATTCACAGGACCAATTTAATGGACTGGGAATACTCATCATGATTTCATGCATCAAAACCGGTGCTGGGAGCTCACCATTGTCTCAAACCAGATATCTTCGAACATCAAATCTGGAGTTTTTTGTGGACCCCATCCAGATTTAGATGTGAATATTCGCTGCAAGAACTTTCCAATCTCTCATATAAATCCACCGCATGCGTATTTTTTAGCCTCTATTGCGCCTTAGTGGTGTACGACTCAACTTCCTCAATCATCGTGATTTTCACTAATCTGTGCCTTGGAGAAGCAATTATTTCTACCAATAAGACGCATATAACCTATTATTTAAATACCGAAGACTGTGTATTGGTTCTCCCGCGACATATTTAAGCAGTTTTATCCTAGTTATTGGTGCAAAAGTACACGATTTGGCCGCTAGGTCCGTTTCCTGATATTTACCCCTTTTGGACTGCCGCCGAAAGTAAATTTCCAAAGCCCACACCGCCCCACTACAAATCGGCCAAAAATGCTTCACAGGTGCGCAACAGGCCTGTCTTCGATCCCGGGCACACAAAATACCATTTTTAAGGTGTGTTAATGTCGCTATTCACTGATTGCACTTAAGTGGCCCACTTCCCAACGAGATATAGTAGATGTTGAACTTGCACTACAGAAGAGGCTAGAATGAAGGTGGGAAATCAAACTAAATTCAAATTCCACAAAATGTACAGCTGCATTTGGTGAATTGATTCATTGCAAGTCGTTAAAGATCAAGAAAATCGAGGAAGTTGGTGAAGCTCGACGGTGTTCAAACGGCGTTCTAGTTTTTCCGAGATTCAAAAGTTTTGATCTTATAATTTTGAATTACACAACAGCGAGACCATATCATCCGCGATGTTATTCGCGGCCACATAAGGCAAATTAGAACGAAAGTTTTTAAAATGCCAGCTGCCATGCTTTCGCGGCAGCTTCGGGTGGATGAATAATCGTGCGTATCATGTTTCACCGGCATCAGCGGCATTTACTCGGCTGGTTGTGAAGCCGAGATTTTTTGGCAGAGACAATCATTGCTGACTCACGTGTAATGACGAAAATGTGATTTACTGCAAGTCTTAAAAATAGGGCGCCCTAAGACCTAAAGGTAACGGGAATTGTTAAAGCATCTGTCTAGGAGAGACTAAGGCGAAGGCGGAGTTCAATCCTCTTAACGCCATGAAGAAGTTGGCGCGACCTAGCTTGGATAGGCTGGTCAGTGGTGGTCAACTGGTGGTTGTTGATTGTCTAATCGACTGATTCAAGACTGATTTGCACTTGCAAAACAAAACATCCCCGCATATTGTAACGTTTAAAGCCATTTACTGTATTTGTAGCCCTGTCTCCTCTCTGAATTCATAAAGTAAAACAGAATACGAATACATCTGGAAACGAACTGAAGATAAGTTTACGGACAGATGTAAGTAGCACGGAAGTAAATGCTATTCGATTAAAAGTACTAGAGCTCACAAATGTCATAGCCTTGTGCATTAATGACTGAAAGATCAGTTCTCGACGAGCTCTGGGTGAAAAAGTACTCCATCCGAGAAGTAATCCGTTGCGAAGCGAAAATCTGGCAATCCGACCACTTGTACGTCGCCGATAGCGGCTAAATTGCCGTAGCTAGACGTGATACAGGTAGAGCTAGGAACTATGAGCGATGTCCTCTGGACATAGAGTGCTGACAGAAACACACCTACGATTCAATCATGCCCCATGGCTGTCACCGACATCTTCCGGAAAATTTGCTTTGTCCTGCGTCGGCTCACGAAACATATGTTCCAGTTTCGGTGTGTTCATTAGGGTATTCGTATTCCCCCCATTCGTGTCCAGATCCTCAGCTTTTGAAGGAGGTACAGGTACCGGTGCAGGAGGGCTCTGATCGATATGCTTGACCCACGACGAACATTCTACTCCGTCATCGTGATGGTAAGTCCGCTGGCGAGGCATTTCGCCCAGCTCCTGCGCCTCTGTCGTGGTGATTGTCCCGTTTGTGTCCTTGTCTCTCACAGGCGGATGCGATTCCGGATTCGCCTCCGCCTGTGTGGCGGCAAGCCTGGATCGTTTCTGCCACCAAAACCAGCCGCCGACCAGCCCGAGGAGACAGACGACCACGGCGCAGAGTCCGAATATCTGCCATGCATTCAGGGAGAGTACACTGGGCTCATTGTTAGCTTAATGTGGTGCGTAAGTGATAGTGGGACGCACACTGCGTCTGAGCGTCGAGAGATCGTCCGGAGCTTTCCGCTGGCACGAGGGCGTAATACGGCGGGAGACATGAGGATCGTGGTCGATGGAAAGAGTGTCGAGACTGGGATACAACCTTAGAAGGTTCTCAGTGGTGTCTCAGAGCAAGTACACCGTGCAGTATAAGCTCATGAGAGGGCTCCCACCAGAAGGCCTCTATGGATTAGCATCTGGCCTTGTGACCGTCCTTTGATCCGCCAGCAGGTTGGCGCAAGAGGAGAGCGGCAATTCCCGGCCGGACATCTTGACAGTGCCCCCAAATCGGGAATGCCGAACCCGGCGACAACTTTGTTCGATACCGATCTTATGTAGCATATTACTAGGGGTGGGTTTAATGTATTTTTCTTCGTTTACAGAGTATTTGTCGCTTGATAAATACTTGGTAGTTGACGGTTGATGAATTTTGAGTCGGTTCGGTGCGGACACCATTAGTGGGTGTTTCTGCGACAGCGCGCGACAGATATTATTTGAGTAAAGTCTGCACTTTGCTTAAAAGTTCGCCAATTTTGCTCATATGCTTGAATAACTGTGCCTCGGGATGGCCGCAGGATCCTGAAGAAGCGTCTATATAACGGAAACTTTCACCATCTTGGTCTCCAATGGCCATTGATACAAGTTTGGAATGGCAAACAATAATAAATACGAAGCTGTTGTACATAAGGATTCAACGATGATGTTTTGAAAATTTCTGTTCGTGGACTGCAATCACAACATATCTGGGTGAAACCCTTGGCCCTCCTTGCCCGAGACCTTACTAATTCCTTTGTCGGCGCTGGTCAGTCCGGTCTCGTTGTCCGCGGGTAACGTTGAGTGGTCCAGAGTGTGTGAAGAAGGAATTGTGATCATAGCGTGGGTTGTTGAAAACAACTGCTCCCTGACATGGTCGCGAGAATTGAGACTAAGTAATAAATCGGTAAGTTCATCGGTAGAATCATGAATTGTCCCTCCGTACATGGACATGAAACTCAATGCATAGACTAAATTAGGCGTGAGTATACAATTTAAAGAAAATTTTGAAAGACCGACGTCGGACAAGGACGAAGAAGAATCTGTGACGCAGTTCTTTAATTGCAGTCATGCAACATGACATGACATAAGACCTACGGAACATAAATCAAAGCCGAGGGCAAGCAAAGGAACTGCCGGCGGTGTAAATTCTGGATAAAGACAGTGCAGTAGGAAATGGACTAACTGTCACAAGATTACAAATTGCGAAAGTCATTGTAAGTGCTCCACTCCTTAGAGAGTACGTAACGAGGAGATTTATTGCCTTGCTTGTCCTTATGGGGCATGCTATATGAGTGTCATTCCGAAATGAGAATAGAAGTGGCTCTACTTGTGGAAACCCGTTTTGTTTCGCAACAAGTGGTATACCATGGCACTGGCGATGAGAACATCACAAGCCACTGTAATCGACAAAGTGCCGGCAAAGTATGGCTAGGGAAAATCAACCGAATGTCCACAACAAGTCGCGACAAGGGACATACGATGTCTTCACTCGCTTTGCTGAAATATTTGACCTGGAATCTGATCCTATAGTTGAAATTACGGTTTTTCAGCAAGTGGTGCATCTCACGTTTTGTGCACAGTAGCTATTGCCAGCCCTTTGAATTACCTGGTTCGTCAACAGTTGATACAGATGGTCGGGACAGCCCACCCAGGTCAGCAAGCGCGAGAACACCCTGAGGCCAAATTAACTCATGGGACATCTTTGTCTGGACGGTTACCCACAATGATGACCGGCAACACGAGAGATTTGTTTGAGAGAGCATAGATACGAAAGGCATAGAAGAGTTGCACGAAGGTGGCCACGAAAACTAGTAGGAAGTCAATGAAATGTGTAGGGATCCACGACCAGACCTCCATACTTCCAACGGCAATCTGAACCTTCATGTGTCGGTGGATTAACATACAAAATGAGGAGCATTGTCCATGATGCTTACGAGGTGACTCCTGTGTGGTCGTTTGCATGCAGTATAACCTTCTCGGACTGGAAATACTCACCATGGCGGAATTCCTAATGCACCATAGTCACCGAAATTGGTGACCGTTATGAAATAGAACGCATGGGAAACGAGGGCGAGATTGAAGGTGTCCAATGCCAAGAGAAGAGCCACCTTGAAGTAACGCAAGTTGAATAGGTAAATGGTAAGGCGCCCTCGGCCACGTACAAAAGTTTTCAAGAAAACTGGGTCTCGCCCACAATGTTTTGTGAAATAGAGATACACTTGAAGGCAAGTGACTCCAAAAAGCCTTGAATAACATTGTCAGCCAATACGAGATTGGAAGGACTGTCTTACACTGAAGAAACGATAATTGCGATGAACCAGGCTCCGAGGGAATCGTCCAGTGGAATGAGGCTGGCTCGGGAAAGAATGGCGCCTGACATGAGGGAGGGTTCAAAATTTGATGGACGGAACACCACTTCGTGCGTTTTTAACTGTTCTAAATTGAGGAGCTTTATTTGTCGAAGGATTCATTGCGCTATTTTTGAGATAATCCCGCGCATTTCCGCTCCTATCTCGGAAGGATAAGATGACTGATGGACCTCCCATCTTTGCGCTGACAGATGGTCTTCAGCAGTCAAGATGAACAAGGCATATTTTGGGTATCACAGGAGCGCGGTGGGGCGCTTCGCGCCCCACCACTTCGATTGACGGACAAAGACCCTTTGCCGGGGCAACCTCTATCATCTCATGACATGAGTTTGTTTGGGTGTGAATGTGCGGGTAAGGGCCGAAGCTGTTCCGAATCTAGCCAGCTTGTCTGAAAATTGAACCCCGAGCAACAGCAAAATAGATGGCGGAAATCTCGGAATGGACAGTGGTGAAAATATTCTTGCCAGTCAAACAACAATAAAAAATTGGAAGAACAATCAAGAAATGAGTATCGGCAAGAGAATTCGTGGAGCGCAGCTTGAAAAGGCTTCAGACGGACGGACAGAGACCGTAATTGTATAGATAGGGTGACATAAAATATAGTTGCCCATGACCCAGACATGAAAGGCAGCCAAACTGAGCAAATGTCGGAAATCAGCCCTGAAAAATAATTCATCCGTTTGCTCCTCTCGATCGGAAGCGCTGCTTTCCAGAATATTTGAACGCGACGTACTTGTGGTTCCACAAAATACGTTGCCCTGACATCGCATCCCCTCAACTCTGCTCTCTCTGTACAAAATGATGATCAACAGTCCCCGCATCGAACGTCCAAGTATTCCGGCATCGCCCACATCGAGCCTTGTTATATACCTACGCTCGAAGTATTGGTACTCATCGGACGAGGTGCACGGTGCACGGCTGCGCTTGTTATCATACATAGCCGCGATCCCCTCCCACACGCAGCAGCTCGCAATTCGACTTTCCGTGTTCGAATGGCGGTTTATGGAATTATTTCTGTGTTACGTCCTGTACTAGTATCATGTTTCCTAACCGCCTAATTGGATTGACATGTCAAACTATCAAGAAAGAAGACGAAATTAAATCTCGACAGCTCTAACACGCGTGTAAACCAGCGTACTCTAATGTAATGTTTATATTCGTACAACGTTAGTCAAACCCCGGAAGTTCCTCTCTGCCCATGAGCTCAGTTTGTCCCCTTCTATATGCACCACGACGCTCTGTTTTAGAACCACGCCGACTCGCGCCTGGCTGCGCAGGTCGACCACATCTCCCAACTTGCGTGTGCGTGGCTGGTAAAATTCCATCAAACGCGCTTGCACGACGCGCACTGTCTCTTGCGGTATATACCGCATGAGATCCCGAAGCGAAGGGTGCGGTGCGGTAGCTTCGCGGTTAGCCATGGGATCGACCAACATATCTCCCCGCCCAATACAAATATTGTGCCCAGATCTGATAAATTGTGGTCAACCTGCAACGAGGAATTGAAGGCACAGAACAAACCTGGATCAATCACCCAGCCCAGGAGGTAGATTGCCATGTGTCCGCCGTTTTGAAGGAAACGATCCAGCTCCGATGACGGGGTATCCACCCACAAAGCTTCGTTCCCAAGTACGGCCGTCCTAGGTAACGAGACGTCGAAGTCGAAGAGGTGACAGAACGTGCTAAATGCGCCTTCCATCGCCTGGTGATCCATATCTATCCCGTAGAACATCAGCTGGTATATACATCATGTGAGATGAAAAAATACCTGGAAGTTTGCTATCCAGGGACATTGACCAGTGCCGTTGCCGCTGACACCACCCCATACACTCCCGCTGCGTCGTGAATACCAACGTATCCTTCTCGCCGACCTCGCCAGTGGAACCTCCGCGCGAACGAAATCCGCATGCAGGCCGCTGTTCCTCACCAAACCGCAGATAACCAGCGCGCGCAACGGGATATACACCGCGCGGCGTTGGTCTCGGTGCGGTGTGCGGCCGTTAGGTCGAAGACCAACAATTCTGTCGCGCCCGTTGGATCGAGAAGTTTCTTTCCATGGAGGGCACTGAGGCGAAAACTGCCAAGGGAAAAGTGTCAGTGGAGGGACGGTGTGTAGTAAGACGCTCTACAGATATATTCTGAGACGAGGACGACGCGGGTGTTGATGTCCTGCAACAGATCAGAGTCCTCGACGGTCCTGGTGTCTATGCTATCGATTGCGCTGTTTAAACCCTCGCCGATAGCAGGGAGGAGATCTTGAGGACTCAGAGGCGGTTCAGACAGCGGCGCCGAAAGGCGCGTCCACTGGCTCCACGGAATAGTCTTCGCAGGCTAATGAAAGCGAGGAGAAGGAGTAAGCGACTGTTTTGGAACGCAAGAGGCATGAAGTTCGCACCGAATCCAGAACCCCATAAATCAAATATACCACTGTCGCGGCGCCAATTCCCACTCCAAAACCCTAGTAGGTTGCCGTCGGAGCCTGATATTCATGTTCCGTGGCTGATCCAGCCACCGGTGGGTGGCTGTGCTCAACAGCCTCCGCTGCCAAATACGAATATTCGTTGGATTTGACTTTCGAAGTTTGTTCGAAATAAGTAAACCATTTCGCATCCAAAAATAAGTAGCCTCTTCTCTGATGTTCCCTCTCCTTACGTACACCCAGAATACCCGAGCCCACAAGAAAAAGAGAACAAGCGAACAATGTGACGAAAATGAGGGAGGAAGCGAGGGGGGAAAACGAAGATAGGACCTGCGAACCCACACTCACCGCGCCGCACCTCCCCACCCTCCCAACAAAATAAAGCAGCAAAATAAACGAAGCGAGTCACAATGCAACGGAAATGAGGGAGGGCGCGGACGCGATTGTAACAAAAGAGGGCAGAAATTAGATGGAATGGAAGCAAACGGGGAAGCACGCCAGTGTCTCACACCCCGCCCCCCCAAATAAATAAAAGGAGCAAGCGCGCAAGTCAATGCGTGCCAACAAGGAGGAAACGATGTGAAGAAAAGCGGAGGGATCGATGGGAAGGAAGAATGAAGACGAGGACGCACGCCAGTGTCTCGCACGTCAGCGAACTCGCACTCCACCCCCCGAAAAAATAAAATAAAATAAAATGAAGAAGCAAGTCGCAGCGCGCGAAGATAATGAGCAAGCAACGAAAAGTGGGGATGAAGCGGATGGGAGAAAGAATGAGGAATGAATGAAGACGCACCTTTCTGCCTATGACCCCACCGCGCCCTCCAAAATATGAAAGAGCAAGCGTGCAAGTCGTAATGCGATCAAAATGAGGAAAAAAAAGGAGCGACCGATAGATAGTAAGAAAATGAGGAGAAGAACGAGGAAGTATACCAGTGCCTGACCAGCATGCCACCCCTAAAATAAACAAATAAGCGAAGAGCATGACAACGAAGTAAGTCGCAATGCTGCTGCGTGACGAACAATGAGGGAGGAACGGAGTGCACCCCACGGAAGTGATGCAAGAAACCAAAGAGGGACGCGACGCCAAAAACGTGGGGAGGAGCGCGCGCAGTCGCCCCAAGACGAAGAAGAAAGCGCTGATATATACACAGTCGACTCCGCAAGAAGAAGGTACGAATGAACGGGGGATAGGGGACTCGTCGATAGGAAACGAGCGCCGAAGAATCGCGCAGAGTAGACGATGTGCGTCGACATCAGGCGCCCCGCCGTGTCGGAGTCGAAGTACGCGCGTGCGCCGAGTCGGCGGCCGAGCGCGCTCCGAGGCGTGTCGCAGGACGTGTGCACGCAGGCCGCACCTCGAAGGCGAAGCGTAAGCCGCAATTTGGAAGAGAAATGCGCTACCCCTGCGTTGCGCCGCTGCGGGGGGAGCTATATATTCGACGCCGCCGACTGCAATGCCTATTTTCAATAATGAGGAGTGGGCTGGTCATATGGCGACAGGACGCGGGAGGGAGAGGGGAGAAGGAAGAGACATCGAAAGAAGGGGAAGGAAAAAGGGGGGGGGGGGGGGGGGGGGGGGGGATGAGGGGTGGTGGGCATGCCGAAAGGGGAGGGACAGACAAAAAGTGGGCTAGGGAAGAGGGGAACGGCATATACGCGCGAGGGCAGAGCAAGAAGGAAGTGGAAAAGGGAATCGAAAATGTAAAGAGGACTAGAAGGAGCTCACCATACTTGCACTTGCATCATATTATCTGCTGCGGGCGTGCTCCAAGCAGTTCTCCTTTCTCTCCACTTTCGCCACCCACTCCACCAGCACCCGTGTCCCTCATATACACCGCGCGCGCGCGTGGTACGCGCCGTCCCAGGTGACGGTGGAGGGCGCAGAATTCGCGTTGGAGTTGTGCTCAAGCAGTTTCGTGACAAGGGCGGAATCACAGATGTTTGTAAGGATTCGGTACGGAGGAGCGATAGGAAATATGGGCTGAGGTTCTGAGGAGCAGCCGTGCGCTTGATCTTCTGTGGGTCCGCAAAGGTGAGTAGCTGTGCGAGCGGGGAGGGCAGACGTATATGGTATCAGGAGCATACAGGCACATATTTGGTGGATGGATGTCAAAGTCGGAGTACGGATCACCGCCGACTGACATGAAGCTGATCCGTAGCCGCACCGTTGCCGGCCGATTTCGGCCGCCCTTCCACTTCACGCCGCATGACAGTGCGAGCGCCGTGCTCAGGGCAGCAAGCTAATGAGTACGCTCCCCAACGTCGCCCTGTCAAGTCCACACACCCTAAGATGGCCGATTAGTGGTAGGCCTGAGCCTGAGGATCCGAATTTATATCCGTGGGCAGGGGCACATATGAGGGAGCGAATTTCACCCAGGCAGTCTGAATTGATAACCGCGATTTCGTGCAAGTGCACGATTGTCTGTCAGGGCATTCCGACACGAACGGGTTGGCCCGGTTGCAGCGGTGCTTTCACAGGTTTGGAACACTCGCTGAAGTTTTCTCGCTAAAAATTAATTTTCGTTTACACACATTCCTTCAAGGGCTCAAAGTATTTTTATTTCCAGATACGACATATATACAATTCTCATTCGAAGCAATTGTGGGGTGCCGTGTACGAAATGTTCCCGCCTAGGGGCACATAAAATACCAGGTAGTGACAACTACGACGTGTTTCTGACTCATGCAAATGTAAATACACGATGAGCTCAATTTCCCCGCGGTGGCATTCCGATAGTCGCAGTGGCTTTCATTAATTTCTGGGCCGTTTAGCAGTGGGGAATTCCAATGTGATTCATTCACATTTGGTAAGATCAATTTTTGTTCCGAATAGAGAGACCATTCTAATTCGAAGTTGAGTGCCTGTAGTCTGGGCCGCCGATTACGAGATAATTCCACCCGCCGCGGGGGAATGTATTCTCACTGATGCAATAGATGGATTTCGAGCAAAGTATGGTCCATTATAATTAATCCATCCTTCCCTCAATTCAAAGAGTCTCAACATCGCCCCGAAATAAATCACCCGTGAAGCGCACGAAAATAAAATAAAATCCATACAATTTCAGGGGCCTCGGTCACTCCTGCGGATCACAGCGCCCGCCTTTTCGGGGAGCGGGAAGCGAGGTCTGCGTCAGCACCGCTCCCTCCCAGCACATCTATCCACCACATGCATACGCATCCATGTCCGCAATATATCACGCGCACGAGAAAGCAGGGAAGGGCATGCGAGCGGCACACACAGAGACGCACGTCGACGACACAGATGCGCACGCATGAGGGTGAGAGATGCAAGCTGGGAGAAGCCCCCCTTACTCACTCGGGAGTGTTCCTGTACTCCAAGGGCCGTAGGACGCATTAAGGATGATATATTATCGCAGTATCGAATTATACAGAGAACTCAGGTATGGTGTACGGCGCACAGCTGCTGATTCTTGTGCAATGGTATGGTTGCCACAATGAGCAAGCAGTAAGACGGGGTTCGATCCCCGTGCCCCCCATGATCGTCTCTGATTGAGTTTTTTTACATTGCATTCGAGTATGCTGATGCATACTGGTCCAAAGGGACTGGTTTGCATCGGGTGTGGTGTATGGTACACGACTGCTTCATTTACAGCCATACGGTGTTACACAGGACGAACGCATGAAAGCAGTCAGCGCTAGTCAGCCGAGGTTCGGCTCCCCGTACCCGAATGGGCGGTCTCTATCGTTCCTTTTTGCTGCGCGCGAATTTTAAAACACCCGGTAGTTGGGCGTAAAAGGATGAGGAGTGCATCAGGTGTGGGGTATGGTGCACGACTGCTGCTCCTGCTTGCAAGCAATAAAATTAGGTTCGACTCCGGAGTCCGGACTCGGATAGGCTTTTACGATTTGGGGCTCGCAAAAAAATCAGCCGGTAGTGGGTAAAAGGACTTGTTTAAATTGGTTGAGGTGGGCGATGCACTGTTGCGATTCTTGTAATAATTGAAGAGTAATAAAGCAGGAAGGCGGGCTTCGAATTCGACTCCCCGTGCCCGAATAATCCTCTCTCCCTCAGTATTGTTTTTTGCTGCACGCAAATAATTCATGCTGTAGTGGGGTGTAGAAGGATGAGCAGAAGAGGGTTTGCACCACTGCTGCTCTTGTTGGAAGCGATTATTGGAAAATCTAGAGCAGTAAGCTGGGGGTTCGACTCCCCGTACACGAATGCGGTGTGATCCAAGTTATTTTATTTTTTCTCTGGTGCAGGATTCGAATAAATTAGGGACAAATGGATAGGGAGTATATCGGGTGTGATACATGGTGCACTGATTGCTCGCCGTACGTTAAAAGATGATGAAGCAGTAAGGCGAGGTTCGACTCCCCGGAATGATCGAGTCTTGGATTTTTCTTTCACAATTTGCGGCTCGCGAAAAAATGATCCAGTAGTGGGGTGTAAAAGGATAGAGAGAACCCGGGTATGCTGAGCGGTCCACGACTTTGGCTTCTGCTTTATGAGTAGAAATGAATGAAGGAAGTAGGACGGGGTTCGACTCCCCGTGCCCGAATAGATGTCTTTTTTGCGGCGGCAAGTAATAATTATTTGAGCATAATGAAAGTCATGGGAATGAAGAGTACCTTAGTGTCATGTACCAATGATGGTAGCAGCAAGTCGGGGTTCGACTCCCTGTACCCAAATGTAGTCGCATGCTCATTCATCTTGTTTTTTGGTCCGGCAGGCACCTAAATATTTGAGTTTATTCGGTTAAAGTCAACAGGATGGAGAACTCAGGTGTGATGTACAGCACACCGCTGCTGATGATGGATTTAACCCAATAAGCGGGGTTCGACTCTTCGTGCTCGAATAGCGACTTGCAATTTTTTTTGACAGGCACACAAAAATGATATTGGAGTATTACGAAGGTCAGGAGGATAGGGAGGAACCGTTAGGCGTGGACTGCGCCAACCAAGTACTAGCACCTCTTTCTGCACGACGACGACCCCTTTCTGCGTTCCAGTCTTGAGTCTCTCGCACGATATAAGGCGCTGTATCACACCTGACACCACACCCACATCCTTCTCCCCGTCTCCCCGAACCGTGGGAGGCCGACAGGCGCCGCTGTGTCTAGTCCAGAGCCTCGGGGAAGAGACCTAGACTATTGCATTGGCCCACGGATCGAACCGAACAAGCCTATAGATTTTCAGGACAGAGTGAATAGACGGATTGGAAAGAGACACAATAGATGTCTTCAGATTGGTTAATTAAACCCCTCGCATGAATAGAACAAACGGTCAACCCAAGACCGAAGTCTCTAGCAACGTCATGCAGATGCGAATGGAGGGCAAGGGGAGGAAAGAAAGGGAATGGGATTTTAAGACCGCCACGACGCTGTGGCGCGCGCAGCTCTGCGAGATGGTAAGGGGAACGACAATGGGAATGGGAAAAGACGAAGACATGAACGAATGAATCGAAAGGCAAAGAAAACACAATATTAATCAACTTGAAGTCAAAGAATTCAGGATTAGCGGGCGGGTCCCGGACTCGGACCATTCCGATGCACTTGAAGACGGGATCCAATAGGATGAGTCGAGACTCGAGAGGCAGGAGCAGGCCGCCATTCAGCGGACGCAGAAGCATTATGGCAGATAATATATCAGAAAATATTACCATTCTATTCACATGCTTTCGGAGATATAATTCAGTACAGCAAGCATGCTGAGAGCTGCTGAGAGCTGCTGAGAGCTTTATGGACCTGTCGGCTATTAGGCGCACACGCTGGCGAGCCCAGGTGAGGTGAGGTGGCGCGAAGCTCCAAGAAATCTCTGCCAGAGCCAAGTCAAAGGGCGCTTGAATCAGCAATTCGTAAATGTTTGATGAGTTTGGACGTAAAAATAACTAAATTCACCGCGTCCAAATAGCCCATGCAATCGCCACCAGAACCGAAGTTAGAGCGAGAATCTTGCCCACCGCGCGTCTGTAAATCCGCCAAATCTGCTTGCGCGATCCGTCCAAGATCATCTTTGCGTCGTTCTTGTGCGGGAACGGCACGTCGGGTACGTCCTTCCCCAGGAACTCGCACAGCCGTCTCCACCCCTCCCCCATCTCATACTCGATGAGCAACTCGGGCGGGACGAGCGCGCGGATCCGGGCGTTGTAGGCGACGTACCGCTCCTTCGCGTGCGTTTCGGTAATGGAGTCGAGGGGTCCCAGCAGAATTTCGAGGTTTCGCCGCGCGAAGGGGACGAACCTGCCGAATCCGCGCGGGTCTAACCAGCGTGCGAGCCGCGTCTGTTTGGTATTTAGCATAACGAGGAGCGTGGCGCGGAACGATCTCCACCACCGGTCCGGCGCGCGGGTCGTCAGGATGACGCGCGCCTCCGGGTACGCATCGATCAGCTCCGCTGCAAAAAGGATCCCCGGGACGTCCGCAACCACCTGGATCGACATTTCACCCCGAGTATTTAAAATAAAGATGATTTCGGAGATAACACTCACGCTGAACTCTCCGAGCAGCTGATCAAACTCCTCCCGTCCAAACGGCCGCCCTTTAGAGTATAGTTGGGCATCGAAGGCCGCGTTCCAGACGTCCACTTCCGCGGGATTGACCATGAGGCGCCCGATGTGGTGTGCAGGACCGTATCCTAGCGCTGCTAACGCGGCGCGCATCGCTGCATGCAGATGACGTCAATTCCAGCGGTGGTATACGGCGAGCTACGCACAGGCGGTACCGGTGCGGCAGAAGCCGAGGACGAGTACCTCCATGGGTACAGCGCGCGCGCGCGGCCGCGGTGAGGTGGTCTCTGGGTTCATTTCAGCTGGACGACGTCGAGGTTTGCAGAAAGAAGCGAGGCCATGCGGCTGCACTGCAATGGCTCTCACACTGTCGGTTACTGTACTATTTCGACCAAGTGTTCACAGGGTGTTACGCGTTACGCAATAGTGTTCACTAGAAGTGGTGTTCATTCTGTGGGAAATTACTATAATAGGGTATCCGGGCCGCCGATTTTTTATTTTTGAACCCGATTTTGACCTAAATCTGGACAAATTCTGGCCTGTTACGCGTGACGGGGGTCCAAAGTGTTCAGTTTTTTTTTACAGGTGGCCGTTACGCGTTATTTGAACAGTTGGTACAGTATTCGGGTCCGTGCGGCCGAAGGTGTGGTGCAAAGAGAACAAGTCGCTCTGACGATACATCGCTGCACATGCTGCTTGACCTGAAAATATACACATGTTCTGGATGTTGCTACAGTTGAATAAATACCACCACTTGCCGTTCCATCGGTACACGTAGGGTCAGGATATTTCTCTATTTTGAGTCCGCGCCATCCTCGTCACCTAGTTACTTCGCTCAGTGTTGTGGAAGTTCGTGAGTTCAGCTGGATTTAAGTACTACACCTTCATCACTTCCTCTGCACACCGTGAAAGGTCGTCACTTGACGATAACCACCTGACTGCGTTCGGTCGCCGAGGCTGCCGTAGCCGTTCCGTGGGCCATTTGCTTGCCTTGATGACGACACGCCTGCGGCAAGGGGGATCAGAGCTTTCACTCGGCTTTGACAGGCCCTGTTTCCGTTTGCCTCCCACAGAGCACGGGATTGTAATAGCCACAAAAAAGAAATCTTGAATCGCGGATTTGGATATGAATGAGACAAGTGAGATGTGATGGAAGTAAGCATGGGAATCAATTCGGTGATCTCGGTGATGCTCGCATTCGGGCTCAGCGCGGGAGCGAGTAAATTAGTCTGGTTTTATCAATGCATTTTGACAGGAGACTAGATGGTATATCTTTCCTCTAATATTTACTCTGCATTTGATATTCTGTTTCCAGTGTTTGATATTCTGTGGAACGGAATTGCATTTGCTTAAAGCCTGCAGATCATCCAAGGCAAGTGAATACACTTACATCGCTTTCATTCAGTGTTATATCGGCTTTATATAGTAAACTGCTGCACCCGCCATATCAAACTTTGGCCCGAATCAGCCGCTAACTTGCGTGTGTTCGTGTTTGACCGTAACTCCGGATTGGACTGACAATACTTCTAAGCTCAGTTCTATCTGCTCTATCCTCTCTATATATTTTGAAGCCTACTCAAATCAATTTACAGGTACATAGAATCCCGCACATCGGCATATTAGACTTTGACCGAACTAGGCAGCTAACTTGTTCCCACTCTTGTTTGACCGTAACTCCACCAAATTGGGCTAACTTCGAATAGTTTTGGATTAATTTCTATCTTATCCATCACCCCGAGGTGTCTCTGAGCTCACCCAAATAAATTTAGAAGTACATAAAATCCCGCACTGCCAGATCAAACTTCGGACAGTTAACTTGTTCACGCTCTGGTTCGACCTAACAACAAACCATAATTCCGACGATCAAACAATCCACATGGCAAGCGCATCCGTCGCGCGCATCCGAAAGTGGCGAGCTTCCGCCAGAATATAATTGAAATGACAAGCTTTCCCAGAAATAAGTTGAAATGACGAACTTTCACGCTTTTACATCAAACTCACGAATTTTATTATTCCTAAGCGAAGTAACTAAGTGACGAGGATGGGTACGACTCTTTCGATTTTGACTAGTACGGTGCCGCATCTATCCCGAATGTGAGTAGAAATGATCCCGGCAAAGGTTACGACTCGCCTCTCTTCCACCACAGTCATCCATCCATATTTCCAACCACCCTCCCGCAAGCAGCTGCCGCTCTCTTCTACTTCTGGATCACCAAAGCTGCCGTCCAGAAATTCATCTCCATCTGGAGAGCCCTCAAAGCCATTGAGTGACTGAAAGAATTTGACATCCCACAAAGACCATGCCTGAGAGCGCACCGGTGACATGCAGGAACTGCTCAGGCGGAACGCTCACCTGGCTCCATCCATTCCGCGCTGCTGCCATCGTCGTGGCGCCGTGGTTCCCGCTCCGTGGTCAGATCGGATTCTATCATGCCAAGTTTTCTAGTGCGTTTTGTTTTCCAAGCGCTTCAGAGATCGGCTAGCTCACCACCAAATCAGACTACAGTTTTCTCGAAATTCAGGAGCACCTGCATAGGGTCCGTCATATTCTGGGGCTCCCTCCTGATCTTCTGGCTCGCCGATGCAGAGGCTATCAAAATCGTCGGCGCCAATCGTGAGTTATTTCGCAAGGACCTCGTTGGGGTGAGTTACTTCAGCGTCATCCTGTGATGTTCGATCTCGATTCCAAAATATAAATAATTACCTCCCAATCTCAGTACGAAGTCGTGAGCGTGTACGGCGAGAACATGATTGCAACAGAAGGCACCGCGTGGAAGAGACATCGGTATTGCCAGAGGGGGACGACAGACCTTCGAACAACATGGTGTGCAGTCCATCCGACTCGCGTAATCCCTCAGCGATTTAACGAGAATGAATTGCTGCAGTCGCACAGAGAGATAATGAATCACCTTGTGAGTACTCCTCCGCATCATCGCGAAACGGAAAGAACTTAACGATGCTCAGAAGACCCTTTTGAAAGAGCCTACCTCCAGTAAGAACGACACTTCCAGGCTTTCCTGAGCTTGCTCCCAGATACGTGTGGAACACCACCAAGAATATTAAACATTGATGGACCTGTGCTTCTCCAGATGTGCTTATGATATTCAGAGGCGGTCAACACTACTACAGCGAAACAAGAGTATATTACCCGTAATTCTCCGCGTTACTACAATTCCGCGATCAATTCCACGGGAACTTTATTTCAGGCCATCCAAAGCAAATCCATTTAGTAGCCACTTGATTTGCCTGTCCCTTCATTCGAACTTGAGAATCGCCATGGCCAAAACTTCAATCCATCCTGCCGAGACAGATGCCGAGATCTTTTCCGAGCACACGTGGATTCAGGGCGCTTTCCTCGGATGCGTCGCGTATGGAATGGAGGCTATTCTCTTCGTGGTGTCTATCCGTCTCCTCTGGATAGCTCGCAAAGGGGGAAACAAGACACGGAACCTCGGGCTCATGGTTTATATCACTATTATATTCATCCTCAGCACGCTTTACGTCGCTGGTCTCCTCGAATTTACTCAGAAATCTTTCATCGACAGCCGCAGCATCAAAGGCGGTCCCAACGTGTATGAGCGTGTCATTTATAGCATTCCTTCCTATTGACATGCTGATTGATGACAAAAATCGTTAAAGCTTGTGAGCTTGTCGACAAGCTGACAAGCTCACAAGTCAGAAGTTGGAAAGAAAGCAGATACCCCAATTGTGCTGAAAAGGCCAGGCAAAGGAATTTCGGCGCAGCACTGGCTTTTGACCCACGCAACGTCAGTCTGCGTTAGTTCAGTCTGCGTCGGGTGTTGAACTCACCTTAACGGCTGGCCATGCCCTCCCATATTCTACAGGCAGTAGTCGGTGTGATTAATACATCGTTTAGCACAATAATGCACACGGATCGTCAACGTTGTAGGCGTTAAAGCATTAAAACATATCTTAGTGCAACGTCGGTCAACGTCAATCACCGTCAACCAAACAACGTCAAATGCGTCTCAGCGCCACTCTGCGTCAGTTTCGCACGTCAAACTTGCGCCTTGCGCGTCAGTTCTGCCGCGTCCAGCGTCACTCTTTCTTCCGATTCACGTCAGTCAACGCCGGTCTGCGCTGCGGCATTGCGTCAGTGCAACTTATCTGCGGCAGTTAAACGCGCAAGTTCAATGTCAGTTCAATTTCCCCCTGGCCGCCCAGATCTCTCTGCGCCGGTCTTACACCTTTCTGCGCGGATATTCTTACTGTCTGGGGTGCTACTGTACCCTTCTCTTGTATTCTTCATCATGGCCTAGTACACTGGTGCATCTAATCTCCCTTCCACATTCCGGCCATCCCTTGCACTCCAAAATCTGCCATTCCCCGTGGCTGACAATTTATCCGTAGCTTAACCTCGATGTCCTCAATCTTGTGCCCTTCCACACAAACATTTTATTAGACCTGAAACTAGGATGCTCTGTTGAACTCAACCTGTACGTTGTCACTGAGTCAATCGTCAATCACCGATCTGAGCCTAGTACTGCGGCTGGCCAAATTGTTTCAGTTTTGTGTAGGTAATGCCGGCAACGCTCGATAACTCAGAGAGAATATGAAGAAGTTCATTGTGTACAGGTATGAAGGGCCAAGATATTCTAGATTCAATGCTACAGGTGATATATATATAAGTATGTAAGAATACTGTATTTTTTCAATCAATTCGACAGGGGGTGTGACTGTGATGCAAAATTTCCGACTCGACAGCCCGGAAATTTTGGGTGACCAACCGGAAATGTTCGACAAAAAAAACCGCAATTTTCGTTGAAAATGAACTTTTTTGCGTGTCCTGGGCAATTTTGTGGGTGACGGACCGTTGCACACATTCGACAAGTACCCCTGTTACGCGTGACCTGACGGATTTCGACACCGACAGTCCCCCCTGTGATGCGTGACTGTCAAATCAACTGAAAAAGTACAGTATTGCAGGAAGTTGCCCAAAGTGCCTCGAAAAAAATTGCAAGATTCCATCCGCTGCAGAATACGCGCGCAATTACAACGCACTCTCAGCAAAACGGATACGAACTGAAGCTAGAACATGCGATATACGAAAAACGATCAAAAACGACCCAAAATGGAAAAGAAAATGCCGGCGCCCTAAGTTCCGCAACATGCTGTAAAGACGTCAATGCTCCGAGCTACCCGTATCTTCTCGCCCTCATCACTCGAGGCCTGATGAAAATACGAGATGGCCGACACAGGACCCGTAAACCAATATCTGTCGCGCACTGCGGAAAGAAGCAGTGGCCAAGGGTCCGAGGGACGAAACACCGTTCCTCGATTAAATGGTTCCGGAATTTTGGCTGCCGACCCACTGTGAAACTACTGAATCAAAAAACATAGTGATATTCAACGGAAGCATACCACAAGTCGTGCCAATATATTGGCACCCCGTTGAAAGACGGCGCTGATGGTCTTGAATGGTTCTGTGATAAGTTTCAAGTCCGAATCTTCGATTCTTTTGACGACTTTGCCGATACTTGAGAGCGAAAGAATGCAGTACTAAGAGAAGGGTACTGACAGCGAAGAAAGCTACTACATGCAGCGCGGATGTCTCAGTCGTATGTGGATTGATGTTGTGTAGCCAACGACATGGTCATCCGAGTATCCGGTAAAATTAGCAGTACTTAACCCCGTCCGATCGGAAGAGTCGCGTATAAAAGGTGTAGGAGAGCTTAAACTGGTTTACCTACGAAATCCATTGATGCCCATGACAGCAATTGTACGCCGGATGTCCATCGATGGGCAGCCAGCGTCCTCTGACGATTGTTTCCCACCTAGCCCAAATCCACAGATATTCTCGTCATCGGGGGAGGCCCTTCTGGCGCATATGCTGCGTCTGCACTGGCCAGAGGTGGGATATTTTCTCATCCGCTTGACAAATACGACCTTTCTCACCGCCTCTTGTCAGAGGGCTTTAGTGTCACTGTACTCGAGAAGGAGCACTTCCCGAGGTACCATATTGGAGAGAGCATGCTTCCCTCGTGCCGTCCATTTCTACGATTTATCGGGGCAGAAGATAAGGTGGTGAATCATGGGTTCACCGTGAAGGTATGTGCCTAACTCGAGCAGACAAATATCAGTCTCTCACAGCGTTGCATCGAACCAGGTTGGAGCAGCAGTTAAATTGAATCAATACAAGCGCGAGGGGTGTCGGTCTTGTTTCTAATTTTCTCTTCGCCTTGGCTCACTTCTCACAGACACGGATTTCATTTCCCCTGATCCAAGGAAGGCCGCTTGGAATGTAGTGCGTATAGTGCATATTTCCAATAGAAACTCCTAGCTAATTGTTTACTTCCAGGTTCGCTCAGAATTCGATGAGATCCTCCTCCGACATGCCACAGAGAGTGGGGCGGTGGTTTACGAAGGGGTTCAAGTTACCGGGATCCAATTCTCTGGTGAGCGGCCCATCTCTGCGGCCTGGAAGTCGGATATAGGGAACACAGGCGAGCTACGCTTCAAGTGGCTGGTCGATGCCTCCGGACGGACTGGTATCATGTCAACTAAATATCTGAGGAACCGCAGGTTCAATCAGTCGCTCAAAAATGTGGCGTTTTGGGGATATTGGAATGGGGCGAATATGTATGCACCAGGAACCAAGCGGGAGAATGCGCCATGGTTCGAAGCCCTCACTGGTGAGTTACAGATTCGCTGTGCCTTTCGCCCCTTATATATGATTTCAGACGAAAGCGGCTGGGCCTGGCTTATTCCCCTACACAACGATACTGTTTCTGTCGGCGTGGTCATGAAGGAAGAGTTTAGTCGCATAAAGAAGTCGAAGCTCTCTGGGCCAGAAGCCTCAAGCAAGACGCACTATCACATTCAACTGCTGCTTGCTCCTGGAGTTGTTAATTTGCTGGGAAACGCCAAACTCATCAGCGAAGTCAAATCTGCGGGGGACTACAGTTATTCTGCCGGAACTTATGCTGGACCCAACTATCGTATTGCCGGGGACGCTGGAGGCAAGTAATTCGCCAACGTTCGTATTCTAAAGTCTCAAATTGACCACTTATATTATATCCAGCCTTTATCGATCCCTTCTTTTCCTCCGGTGTTCACCTTGCGTTTGCGGGGGGACTTTCCGCCGCAACCACTATCTCGGCATCCATTCGGGGTCATTGCAGCGAAGCGGACGCAATCAAATTTCATAACGAGAAGACCGGAACGTCGTACACCAGGTATGCCGCGACATGTTTCGATTCTCCGCATATTGAATTATTTGCACCAAGATTTCTTCTGGTTGTGCTCAGCATCTACAGACAGATAAACTCGCAGGCAGCTCCAGTATTATCAGATGTGGACGAAGATAATTTCGATAGAGCGTTCGATTTCCTGCGGCCAGGTGTGCATTTTGTCTAATATTCACGGCTTGAAGTTCTTAAACCATTGCTTTCGTAAAGTAATACAAGGCGCGGCCGACGCAGATCCTCATGTGACAGAGAAGATGCTCCAAAGTACCATGGACTTCTGCGAGAATGCACTTGGTCCAACTACGCCGGAGATGCATGCGGCTGTGGCAAAGCGGATCGATTCCAAGCTCATGGCCGCCAATGGTCCTATCGTCGACCCCAAAGTCGTTGCTGCCATAACTGGAGAAGACGAAGAGGCCAGGCAGGTTTTGCTGCGCATTAATTCCCGCAAGGCCGTCGAAGGGATTTACGACTGGGAACAAAACTTTCGGAGCGAGAATCTTGGCGGGTTCTCCGTCATTCTGGAAAGAGGAATTTTAGGCCTGAAAAGAACTGCTGACTTTTAAGTTTCAATGCGCGGTATATTATTTGTGTAACAATATGTTTATTGAAGGTCGGGTCGACAGTTTTGAGCACAGAAATTCCGAGATTCGCTTCAACAATCATGGTGTGCGTCGATTATTCTACGTTGTCCAGGATAAAATCGGCGAAATAGAGTTATAGCTTTCAGTTTCGAAGGAGACATTTGGAACGCTATGTTTCCGGTGCCATCCTTGAAGCAATGAGGCACAAAATTCTGGCATCTGCTCGTCATTTAAACGAAACGGTAAAGCCATTCCAGCTGATCCGCCAAACCTTCCTCTCCTTGGTGCGGCGCTCACCCCCTCGAAGTCTGGTGGTTAAATTTCAGTATAATAGCCTTCTAAATTGTACCTCTGAAGAAATGACAGCATTTGAGAGCCGTGAAGAAATTCGGTGGGATGCAGGGATTTTATACGACAGCAGGCGATGCAAATATACGTATCCGCAGTGGCATCTTCTTCTGCGGCGCAGCATGGCACCGGAGCTTGCAAATTACGTGTCATATCAGCACAGTCAATACCGCAGACTTGGACTGTGGCACAGTTGGTCTTGGGTTGCGAGTTCAGCACATGAGGTCTTTTATTTTCCCCTGCTCAGCCACCTGAGCTGTAGCACAGCAGGAATGTGGAGTGGATGCGGAATTCCATGGTGGAGAATGGGGAAAGGCTGTATCGTTGCTGCGGGATGGCGAGAACTGAGATACATTGCATGAGGAACTATTGAGCAGGAACCGGAGTGGATATAATACTGAAGGGGATGTGGCCAAAGACATACAAACGAACTCGAGAGATTTCGTTAAGAGAACGGATAATTTTTAGACTGATCGAAGATATAGGTATAATTAGCAGACTAAGGGCAAGTCAATTTATATATTTATTTATAGCTCAGTGCAAGGGGTGTCTAAAAGTTGAATGATGGACCATGACTATAACCGTGTGGTATGTGATCTGGTATCCGGGGTCCTGGGAAAACAGGTTTTCCCCATCAATTCCTGAGGTTTTCGCATATCTCCCTGTATCTCCCGATGCTGTATAATTTTGGGTGGTATTCAAGAGACAAATATGTTCTATTGAGTTGTTATACCAATTGTATAAAACAATCTCACCCATTTGAGCATTCGTTCGAAGGATATCCAGCAGGCTGCGCTGCGCAGGACATGATGACCAATGATCATTGACATAACAAGTATACACAACGCGTACGCGCTTTATCTTTTTTCTTCTCGCACGTGCTGCAATCAATGTCGGAATGAGCCGATACAGCCGCATATGGATGCGGATCATCGGACCGAGAGATAGGCGGGTGGTGGTGGTGGTTCTGGTATCCGGGGTCTTGGCAACGAGATTTTCGGTAGTCACGTCCAGAGGTTTTGGTTTCGACACCCCTTGGCTCAGTGCCAAAGAAATCTATTTGACTCCACAATTGGATCTGGAAGCGGTACACCCGTATTTTTAGACGGGATTAAATAACAAAATGCAGATCGTGATCTATGGAATCCGTTCAGGTGATCCGGGTGTACAGCACTCCAACAGCCGCGCCGATCTCACCATGTATTCAGGAAATTAGATTGCAAGGAGTATAAATTATCGTCAGGTTCACAGTTAGAGCTTGTAAGAATGCCGTCGTGGTACCAAATAGATCCGTTGGTTTCAACTACACGAGAAGTGAAGTGATTGGCTTTCAAATATACAGCACCACAAATAGAGTATCGGTTAATGGTGGGTCCAACCTGTACACATCATAGAGAATGGAAAATAGAGCGTCATATGCACAGCTTTAGTTAACCTGGTCCCACAAAGTAGCCGAAGGTTTCACAACATCCTGGAGGTGAGATTTCTTTTGTTGTTTTCCTCCCTGACTTTTACATTTGCGTTTAGAGGGCACGGACGGAACGTCATCCGAAATTTTGTCAGATTTTGCAGGCTTCAAGTCTTTTCCCACAGGAGACCACTGGCCAACAATTGGTATTGTGGGAATTTTGGGGGCATCTCCAGAGCGCCATTGAAGCGCATAGTGCAATTCTACTGGATCGTAATCACTACCCTGATATTCCTGATAGGCCTGCAACAATTCAGACCAAGTGACTCCGGTAACGGATGGCTCATAATGTTTGCTACGTTGGGGTATGCAGTTACCAGGCTTTTATCACCGAGATTTAGCACTTATGCCGGGTCCGCAGATATCTCTACTCATTCGGAGTCTACGAGGGTGAGCATGAAATAAAATGATATGCCCGCCGAAAGTCACAGACAACGCGCAGAGTTCTATGCAGCCAATACTCCAAGCAGTATTGCGTGCGTAAGGCTTCGATTGCTGGGTGTTTAAATCCTGATATCTCTGCAATGGATAGGAGGCTTTCAGCTCATGATGCCTTTCGCGCTTGGAGGAGTCGTACCCACCTTCGTCACTTCGTTACTTCGCTTAGGAACAAGAAAGTTCATGAGTTTGATGGGAAAGTGTGAAAGCTCGTCATTTCGACGAATATCTGAGAAAGCTTGTCACCTCGACTAAATTGGATTGAAGTAGAGCCATCAATCCGTCACGGCAGGATCAGAGTGCCCATCGGCGCTATTTTGATGCGCTGATGACCGCTTCACAAAGGTTTTCCTTCATTTGCGTGAGGAGGACCAGCCATTTGATGCCCCTCCCCTCCCTCGCTGCGCTCGGGGGGTCCCCCGAACCGGGGCATCTCAGGTTGGCACACTAAAGTCTCGTTCCCATGGAATTTCTGTCCTTTAACCCTAATACCCTATCCCTAACCTCTAGCCCGAACCTCTAATCTAACCCGAACTCTAACCGGTGAATACCCGCAGTTAGGGCGCTTGCCCTAACTGCTCGAAGCGGGGTTACAGGTGGATACATAACTGTTGGCATCAGATAGATCATTGATACATGTTTCGTGCCGCTAAGTTATGAGCTTTCACGGTGTACAGAGGAAGTGACGAAGTTCTACTAAATCCAGCCAAAGTCACAAACTTTCACGGAACTCACGAACTTCCGTAACGCTAAGCGAAGTAACGAAGTGACGAAGATGGCGTGGACTCCGCTTGGAGTTATCTCCGGAAAACTGTTTGATAACGGCCATTTTCATGCGGTTGAGAGAGATTTTTGCTTGTTGTATACTGGGATACTTCCCCACCCCGGCGTTCCTCAGCGGGACCGTGCCGTGTAATCCTACCTACCTACCTACCGCTTGGAGTTGTCTCCGGAAAACTGTTTGATAACGGCCATTTTCATGCGGTTGAGATTTTTGGAGGAATCATCTTCGTTTTCTCGCAAGTAGTCCAATTCGCCGATCCAACCACTCATGCTGACGCTTTTTATTTAGTGTATTCATTCTATCCCTGGCGAAGCCTTTGCAGTACTATCAGGCATGTTGGTCTCAAGTATACCTTCGATAACTCATTATTATTATTTTTGGTCAGATATTCCTGAGGTAATTGCCAACTTTTTCGTGCCGTAGCGGTTTGACCAAAACATTTGTTTAGTCAGGGAGTTGGGATGGGAATGGGCCTTGGATTCACCTTCGTACTGGCGGTAAGTCGTATTTCGTGTTCACAAGTGGACAATTTCCGTTGACATCTTTGAAAAAGGTCAGCATCACCGTTCACCATTTCTCCCAGAGGACTTGCATCAGGCGTAGCATTGAGCGGAGGTTCATTAGGCTCCGCTGGCTTCCCTATCTGTGCGTAACTGTCTCAATATTATATTTTGTGGCTCATATATGGGACCTTTAGTGCTCAACTCATTGGGTTTTTTAAATTTAGAAAGACAGCTTTGCTAATTATTTGTGCAGTCATTTGATCCCAAAATTTGGGTTTGCCCAATGATGAGCGCTGGCGAGCGCTAGCCGTGTAAACGGATCACCGAGCCTAAACGGATCACCAAGCCGGTTTTACAACACCTTCCGAGCCAAACACAACGTCGCGTCCCCTGACTCTCTCCAAGCTCTCTCCTCACTCGCTCTCGCCTTGCTTATCCACTACACTAGCTCGCCGCCCGCTGTCAAGGCGTCCATTCTATCCTTTTCAAGCGCTAAATTACTCTTATCTGTGATCACCATCTTCCCCGCCTTTCTCCGTGTCGGCCACAGCATCTGTTTTGCATCTATGCCCTGGCACTAAACCCTATATTTCTCAATATTCCAACAGTACCTGTGCTGGTTGTGGCGCTCCATTCTCCGCTGCCAAATATCCTGTCAACAATGTATTTTATTTCTCCTTGGTCATAACTCATCTATTATATGTAGTGCCTTTTTGTACGTGAAAGAACAAGTTTTTGCCCCATCTTTGAGTCGAATCTGAGTCTTCTGTCCTCGTCCTCGCGTCCCTCGTCGTGTCCCTCGTCGTTCTTATCGTCCCCATCCGTCCCGTGCAGTCTACGTCGTTACTGCACCAGTTGTTCCGTTCCCCCGTTTGTGTGGGATTCTGCGAGCACCGTCATAAGCTTTCGCTAAAACGGACCCTTACCTATTCCCATCCTCGGCCCTCAGAGCGGTTTCACATCGCTTTTTTTTGGTTTAGCTCCGCTCTCAGACGCGCCGCAGGCGTATCACCAAGCTGTGCGCGCAACTGTTTCATCGTGTTGGGCTGCATCGTTGCAGGAAACGCGTTGATGCAAAGGAGACTGCCCCCACGCTCTAAGCGACCCAATGCCGTTTCTCCTGGCATCAAAGTTTCTTCACCGATGCTGCATACATGTGGGCCGTCTTAGGGTATGTAAGCAACTTCCGACTCGAGTTTTACAAATGAATATCGCCACCAGGGCTTTATTATCCGGTGTCTAATTCTACTTCCCCTGTACGACGCTGCAGTGTGCTTTCAAATTTCAATCTGATCTTCCTGCTAGTTATCTATATCCAGCTATTTGCCGTACAGCATTCAGTCGGAAGTGACTTGGCTTTTTACTCCGTAGGTCATTACACTGTCGATAATCAAGTCACCTCTGAGGTACCGCAGATTGCAATCATGAACGGCGCAAGTGCCTTTGGGCGTGTTGCAGGCAACTGGGCCGCCGATGTGTATGGGCCTTTCAACGTTCAGGTCTGTCGCACTGTCTAGATCTGACTCCCCGCTGGCTCCAACTCTACTCGGCACACGGTAATGGACTCCTGCGTTGCGTTCACCGCTCCCTCGCAGCGTTCACCACCTCCCCCGACGCGCCGCCCCAGTTTGGGTGCAGCTCCGCGGTGGCTGCCCAAAATTCGGACGGCCCCCAGCTTTCTGATTTGGGGTCCGCGTCTCCGTTCTGATCAGAGTCAATCCGACCATGATATGCACTGATGTACATTATTGGCAGGACTGGACGTACGTTCCTCTTTGTATTATTATGTGAGGTTAGATTTTATATATATAGTCCTCTTTATATTCTTCTGTGTATTAATTTTCAATATGCTGAAGGGCCGATCGCGCACATCACGGCCAGCGTTGCAGCGTCGCATTTTGGGTGGGCAGTGCATGTTACCTTTCAATTTACCGCGACACAATCACTTCATTCTGATTCACCAAGCGTTGGAAAGCAGAGCGGCGCGCGCGGTCAAGGTCGCCTGTTACAGAATCTCGGCATTTGAAGTTCCAGGCGGACATTATATGGGCATTAACAGAGCACCGTAAGTTTCGAAGCCAGCGCCGATCACAGAGGTTACATGGAACATCTCAATCACTTCAAGTGTTGTTGTTGGCTGCGGGGTTCCAGGAGCTTCTCCGCTGGCATCAAATCAACGCTTGTCATGTATTATCGTCGGTCGAAACTCAAAGTTCCGATAGATCCATCAGCCTTTAATAAATCTGTTGTGATTTTTTAGAGGCTTTGGGCTTGCCAATTTTGTTTCGAAACAAATGTATCTTTACCGCCTCGCTGGGTGGATCAAATATTACCCTGGGACACCGGGCCTAGAACTGTCATATTTAATTGTTCCTCCCATCTATTAGCTGCGAAAAAAAATTAGGAAATAGATGGCCAGAAAATCGAACATGATAATTCTAGGCCCGTTTTGTTTTTGGACCTATTTGTCGAGGTTTTGCTATGACCACAATTTCAGTCGTTCTGATTTTTCTGGTTTTGAGCTGTTTCGGGGGCTTTTTTATGGCAAAAAAAGCCAAACAAACTGACAACATGCCATGTCTGTTCATAGTACGTCGACCCCTCTGAGCGTGCGAACATTGAGTAGTTCCTTTAGGAATTGATGTGGGTGAACAACGAACAGCCGCGTATTGTGGCAGCTCGAGCCACGGGAAACTCTTTCCTGTTCGGGTGACATCGGTGTAATTACCCGCCATCGCCGGATCCGGGATAAATCTCGTTCTTTGTGGTAATAATGACCTCCACAGGTGTCTCGCGAGCTCGTCAGTAGCCTGCTCTCGGGCTCGTTGACAATGCAAGAATACTGGAAAGCCAAGGGAGGAGACTAGGAAGTTGCCTGTGTGGCTCACGGGGAGGTAATTTCACCGCTGTCTCCGCGGCCTGCTTCCCTCTTTGTCCGACATTCACGGTCATAAGCGGCAATGGGTCGCTATCTGATCAATCTGGGTCTTATATACGCTACATCTGTCCCGGCGGTTGAATTATGGCAGGATTTACGCTCTCTGGTCAAGATTTCACGATTGTGGACAAACCCAAGAGGGGCAAGAGTTCGAACCAAAGTGTAACCTCTCGTAGTTCAGAAACAGACTATCAAGCTCTCGCAACCACCGAAGCGGACCCACTTCGCGGCGTGCACAGGCTGTTGCATTATCTGGGTTCTCACTGTCAGTAGTCTGTCATGGGAAAGCTTGTAAAACGGCTGCCAGTCATGACAGAGATAAGCTGATGGCACTCGAAAAGGAAAATCCGAATTCATGGATTCGTTTTCATGCAAGTTACCGGCGATTTCATCGGAACCTCCCCATTACCACAATCCCGCGATCATTCCTGGAACTTATGTCTTGGGAACTTCATTTTAGGCTATGCAAAGAAAATCTATTCAATAACCACTTTCGTGTCCCTTCATTCGAACTTTAGAATCGCCATGGCCGAAACCTCAATCCGTCCTGACGAGACAAATGCCGAGATCTTTTCTGAGCACACGTGGCGTATTGAATGGCGGCTATTCTCTTCATGGTGTCTGTCCGGCTCCTCTGGATAGCTCGCAATGGAGGCCACAAGACACGGAATCTCGGGCTCATGGTTTACATCATTATTATATTTTTCCTCAGCACGCTTTACGTGGCTGGTCCCCTCGAATTTACTCAGGAATCGTTCATCGACGACCGCAACATCGAAGGTAGTCCCAACGCATATGAGAGTGTCATGTACAGTACTCCTATTGACATGCTGGCCAATGTCACGCTGGTAATCCTGGCGTGGATGTGCGATATTATGAATGCAAGAGTGTCCAGCTCTCACTTGTATCCTCTTGAACCTGTATCACCTATAGGTTTGGAGATGCTATGTCATATACCTTAGCGCAAGAATTCCCTCGTACGTTGTACTGGCCATTCCGGGTCTGATGTATTTGTCTACAATGGGTGGGTCTTCACCCGCTCCTTGCATCCGTACTACCCGCTTTCGCAGTGATGGGTATCCTCTGGTTAAAACAAGTGGCCGCCCCCACTGCTTCTCCCTGGGACGCACTCGGAGTCAACTGGACGATTCCATACTTCATTATGTCACTCGCCCTCAACCTACTTGTCACCATCCTCATCGTCGCCAGACTCCTGGTGTGTCGCGCCGAAATCAACAAGGTTTTTGGGAAAAAAGTACGGAGCACAGTACACCTCTCTCGCCGCGATGATCGTCGAGTCCGCATCCATATATTCAACCTTTTCCCTCCTCTTCCTTGTCCCCTTCGCCATAAACACCCCCACGTCTCTTGCCTTGTCCCAACTCTTTTTGCAGGCGTTGTCTCCCGTACAGGTAGGAGTCTGCTTCACTTTGTTTTCGAAATTGAGCTCAAGGATTCATCAAGGTCGTTTCCACCCTTCTTATAATATTCCGAGTGGCGCAAGGAAAATCCTGTTCAGCCCAAACCTCCATCGCAAATACAGGCGGGAGTGGGGAGTCACGCACCATCGGCGGCTCAACGAGGAATAATGCCATACGTGTCGAGACCAATGCTGCCACCTACAATGACACCGGAAAAGAGTCAATCACTCTGCAGTCTTTGGATAAGTCCCGCAAACTTAAATTCAATGAGCTCGAGAGTCGGAATGGGGATGTTTGAACGATCTTTTTTCTTTCCAGACCGGGATTTTGATATTTATGATTATATTCTTTACTTGACTTGGGTGTTGCCTCTCTCGGCAAGGCTAGCTACCTGCAATCGATATCTATGTGTTTTGCTTTCATCGCCAGCGGGTAATCACATATTCCGGTGTGCCATTTCATTTCTAATGACTCCAAGATGATCCTACGCTTCCAATGAGGGACGACAAATCATTGGTTGATAGCAGCTGAGCACACGGGGGGGTTTTCACATGTTCGGGTGTGCAATTTTCTGTTTCCATGTTTGATTCTGTACAAGGCCTCCGTGATGACTGTCAGTCACCGTTCGATGTTCTTCCTCAGTCAGTTAATCAGCTTGTCATTCTTCCGTCTTCATTACTTCCGCGGATGAATATTCACTGATAGACAGCTACGAGGGCAATGATATTCAGCAGGAATCAACGGCGCGCGCGAAATCCGAAATTAAACACGTCAATGCTCCGAGCTACCCGTATCTTTCTCGTCCTTGCGGCCTGATGCGGATGCGGGATGGTCGACGCAGGACCCGTAAACTAATATCCGCCCCGCACTTCGGAAAGAAGCAGTACCCGAGGGTCCGAGGGACGTAAACACCGTTCCTCGATTAAAAGGTTCCGATGCAAGGAATTTTGGCGGCCGACCCACTGTGAAACTACTGAATCAAAAAACATAGTGATACTCAACAGAAGCATACCACAAGTCATGCCGATATATTGGCACACCGTTGAAAGATGGCCCTGATGGTCTTGAAGGGATCTGTGATAAGTTCTACGTCCGAATCTTCGATCCTTGTGACGAGTTTACCGATACTTGCGAGCGAAAGCAGTACTAAGAGAAGGGTACTGACAGCGAAGAAAACCACTGCATGCCGCGCGGATGTCTCAGGTGTATGTGGATTGATGTTGTGTAGCCAACGACATAGCGGCACCCCAGATCTCGCAAACTATGAATCCGGAAACAGCATCTGGCAAATTGTTGGCCCAGTGATGACACAAAATGAAGGAAGTGGCTAGACTCCCACTGGAACAATCCCATCACTAGCGAAATCCAGCCTCGGACCGGTTGCGCCTGACTTCGACATTCGGCGCGCGCGCCTGCCAATAAGTCACCCTGCAAGGCAATAATAGCCCTCTGAAGGAAGAGTGATAGAAATCTTGAGGTTGTCCTATTAAAGAGTTCCTGACCCACGCCGATACTCGCGGAGGTCCCGAGCGCCAGAAGGAACAGAGAAGATAAGTAGTTTGCTGCCCACAGGTGAAATATCACGCACGCGACACCGGCGGAGCTGCGCAGGGACTTTGATATCTCTCAGCGGTTGTTGATCATTCAGTTTGTCTTCAACTTGTTCTATGAATTTCGATATTTACTTTTTTTTTTAGAATGATACTGTAGTAACGAATGGATGTCAGCATTGAGTTTACTGTCAGAGATCATCAGGAGTTCGAGTCCGCTGCGGCAGGGAGTCTCTAGAGACAAAACCAGAGAATTGATGAAGTTACCCCTCATCAATTTTTTCTCTAGAGAGAGCCCCATCAATATTCTATGAAAGTTGCGCGTCAGCTGGCTCTCAGATTTGTCTCACGCTTTAAGGAATGACATATTCGGCCCACATTACATTTGACCGTCTGCGCGCTTGTAAAAAATGTCTAAATAAAGTAGACAGTCTAATACATGGCCCGTAGTATACACAGGAATCAGTACTTTATGCTACTTATGAATGTGCCATGTAGAGGGCATCAAAGAAAAGTATATGTTCTTCGGAATAGAAGGAGGAGAAGCAATTAAATTATGACCCCGGCAATGCCGCAGTATGGCCTGTTCGTCGTGCCTACGGCAAGGTCCGAAGTGAGTGAGTGGGACTTCCAAGACGACATGACCTCTGTGGCTTCCATCAGCCGCATCAATTTTGTCTCTGGCGCTGTCTCTCCTTTCCATCTGTTTTGCTCTCGAGAATTCTATGCGAGTCCATCACGCATCAGTTATCTCTCTGGTTTTATCTCTAGATAATTGATCCCAGAGGGCTCGATGCTCTCGAGATCGTGATAAGCCCAGAACCAGAAATGACATGGAGGTTGAAAAGAGGCGATCAAGCCTCCTGCACAGCGCCACCAAACTTCAGGCACCCAACAAGATTGATCTTTGTTTTCGGCTTCCGTCCCACCATTCTCTCAGAGCCTCCGTCAGCTGCACCCTGGCCATTAGCCATTCGCATCTCGGAGGGATGAACACATATATCATACGCTTCTGGTATGAATTTGACGAACTCTCGAAACTACCACAATCTTGACTCAAATATTGCCATCGTAGCTCAAACTCGACGATCGTATACTTTCAAAAATTCCTCTGTCGGCTGCCTCCCCACTGCCCAATCTTTGATCCTCCAAAAATCTCGGCACCAATGCTCGGTGCTCGTAAGGAATAGCACCTCGGGGCCATCAATATCACTGTTGTAACGGCCAGGCATCGGTGTAACATCGGCCGCACACATAACTGTCTCGCGCATGATGTCGATACAATGAGCTAGATGAGAGACGTGGAGCTGCTTCTCGGTTGCAGGGGATTTGTAGAAGTCTGGATATAATGACATCCGGAGGAGATTCTGCCAAAAATACTGAGACAAAAAGGTCTTAGGCGAGCTCAGCACGTAATAGACAGTGGAGATTGTGGAAAACCGCGAGCTAGCAAGAGCTTGGTTGAGTGCTGATAGACGGGGGAAGAACTCATATTCACCGTCGTCGAGTGTACCTCCTCACCGTTGACCATGATGGGCTGGGTCCAGTTCGAAAGCTTCTTTACCTCTTGTGGGTAGAGCATGACGTGGCCGACTGAGAGGATTAAGCCAAGAGTTAATTCAAAGCCAAGACGGATATCAGCAAACCGGAATAGAGTTCGTGCCAAGCAGCATCCACTTCTGGCCCGTAGAGTTGATATTTCGTCGGGGATGTAATGGTGGACTGGTGAAGGAGTTCCATAGTATACGAGATAGCATTTTGCGCCGGTGCTAAAAAATGAGATTTAATGCCTTTTCTATCACATATAACGCACTTACAATAAATGGGCCCGAGCTCATTCTGGCACCGGGGCGACTTTGATGCCAGTGCCAAAAGTACTAAAATTGTGGCAACAGTGAAGCCATTGAAAAAGAGTGAAACACGGGTAACCCATGCTCGAGTGTGCACTGCCTGGTGTGAGGGATGTAGAAGAAATGACTCTGCTTCATCGTTGTCGTCAGTAGTCGACAGACGTTGGTGTGCGCCCATAGTTGAGGTGAAAAAGACCATCTGCGAGAAGATTGTATACTTAGCTTATATGATGATCAGACTAGGACCGGTGGGCTATAAATGTATCCTGCTTCTTGCTTCCTCATCAGCAGTCTTTCAATGGTCAGTGATAGGATAGATATCAGATTGAATCAAGGAATTTCCGAAGATTTCTGGACTATAGTAGATGTGCCAAACTCCCTATTATCGCTGATTGGCCCTCTCCGTCCGCGCAGGTCCAATATTGTAGGAATCTTATACTATGCTGCCTCCGACATGGGGATTCCCCAGGGAAACCCCACCGCCTTCCCCTCAATAGCGGATTATGTCAAACATCCATCCGTGTTCCTATATAAATGGGGACACCTCTGTCTTGGGAAACACCAATCTCCCCAAATGCAACTGACTACCTTGTCCGCATTCGTTTTCTGCGCCGTTTCATCGGTTGTGGGGCTTTCCATCGTGAGTCCGGCGCACCTGCGACTAAGGAGTTACTGATGGGTATACAGCCTAGCGGCGCACGTCGTGAGCTGGTCTGTTCATATTGCTTGCCACCCGATTTCCGTTGAACAGCTGCAGGATACTTTGGTTGCTTTCGACTCCGACATCAGGGCCCGTAACCTGGTCTGTCTACAGTAGTTGGCGCTTGATTTCTTCATTGACCAACTCCAGGCTGATCCTTTGGTCTCGTTCGACTCCGACATCAGGGCTCATAAGCTGGTATGTTCACAGTCCTTATGACTCAATTTTTTACTGACAAGCTGCAGGTCGATCCTTTGGTCGCCTTCGACTCCGACATCAGGGCTCGTAAGCTGGTATGCTCACGGTCCTTATGACTCAATTCTTTACCGACAATTTGCAGGCCGATCCTTTGGTCCCTTTCGACGAGGTCATCGATGCTCGTAAGCTGGTATGCTCACGGTCCTTATGACTCAATTCTTTACCGACAAGCTGCAGGCCGATCCTTTGGTCCCTTTCGACGAGGTCATCGATGCTCGTAAGCTGGTATGTTCACGGTCCTTATGACTCAATTCTTTACCGACAAGTTGCAGGCCGATCCTTTGGTCCCTTTCGACGAGGTCATCGATGCTCGTAAGCAGGTATGTTCACAGTCCTTATGACTCAATCTTTACTGACAAGCTGCAGGCCGATCCTTTGGTCTCGTTCGACTTCGACATCTGTGATCGTGGCCTGGTCTGTCCATAGTCGTTGCCGCTTGATTTTTTTACTGACAAACTGCAGGCCGATCCTTTGGTCTCGTTCGACTCCGACATCAGGGCTCGTTGCTGACCGGCTGCAGGAGGATGCTTTGTCTCTTACGACGCCGTCATCATGTCGTGAGCAGGCGGATAATTTGGTTCATCGACGTTACTCAATCTCCTGACGTGGTATTCGAAAATGATATCTGGGTCCCATTTTTCAGCTATCCACATTCTCTGGCGGTATTAGTTTATCATCTGTAACCGTGGTTTTCATTATGTAAAGTTCTGCATGAACACCGATGTGTTTGATTTCACCAGCACATTAGCTGGAAGACTTTTCGGCATGGTCATGTCGAACCACGGATATTCTCATATAGGCAGGGGGGAGGCGATATATCGAATGAGAGTGAGCGCCGCGCTCCACGAAGACTTATTTGCATACTGTGAAACACGATAAGTGGGGGCGGGGATGACTACTGCATTTAGTTTGCGACCATTTTCCAGTCCAAGAAGTCTCCAACCCTGTGTCTGCAAAAGAGACAATGGGCAGCATAAAGAAAATAGAATAAAAAACGACGTTCTAACCCGACTACGTCTTCGGGTGGAGTCGAACCACCGGATCTCAGTATACGCCGGGCCCTGGATATTGAGTGAGACTGAGCAGCCCGCTCTACGAAGACATTAATCTCATACCTTTGGAGCGGGAGACGAGGGCGTGAATTTGAAGCAGGGGGAATTTAACCATATCGGTGCACCGTGAATAAAAAATTGAAAGATTAGTGCAATTAATTGTGCAGCCACGAGCCAGATACTCGAATCCTGTCTCTGCAAAATGAGATAATGTGGGACGCACGAAAAAATAAAGAACATTTCTTTGCGGGCGAATTATGCGAACCACCGAGTCTCTCATATACGTCAAAAGAACCACCCAAATGAATGAGTGAACGCCCCTCTCTACGATGACTTATTCTCATACCTTGGGAGTAGGATAAGTGTGTGCGTGAATTCGAAGCAACGAGAGCTAGGACTCGTCGGCACAATATGAAATACGTAGAACGGCGGGAATGTTCCCCCGAGACCTGCGCGTGGATGATCTATTTATTTAATCAGCAGTGTCCAAGCCAAAGACAAACCAAAATCATAAAAAATATTTCAGGCTTTACGTTCACGTCTGCGGGTAGAGTCGAACCACCGGGTCTCTCATATGATTTTTTTTTTCTTTTCTATTTCGCCATAGGAGGAGAGCGAGCCCCGGGCTCCACGAAGACATATTTTGCAAGCGGAATTAATGGCGGCGTGTCTGGAATTGGGCTTTTCGCGGATTCCATCCCTTCCGATTGCTAGCGGTGAGTGATTTTGAGGACTGTGCGGGAAATTGCAAGGATGTCGATGCGCAGACGGGGAAGGTGGGTTTTCGAACCTAAGGCTAGACAGCCAGGCAATTCCGAGTGGAGAGTCGTCTGCGTGAATTTTGAAAAGAAAATCTCCGCACCAAGGGAGGACGGAACAATCCGGAACAAGCAATTGAGCACAGCCCCCCATCATTTAGTTGTCACTGTTGATCCCACCGCCCCTTCTCCTCCACTCCCACCATAAGTGCCCGTCTGCGGCTACAAACCCGCGTCTCTAACCGCTCAACACATCGCGGCCATGGCGCCCTCAGTCCCCGGCTCCCCTCGGCGCTCCTACTTCTGCTCCTCGCAGCCTCCACAGCGGCGCAATCGTCCTCTTCCGGGCGCAGCGTCTCCGCCGCGAGCGCGACCCTTTGCGCGGACCTCCCGACGCTGAGTGGCGTCCCGCCTTGTGGTCCAGCGCAAACTCCACCGCCGCCTACACTACCGCCTTCGCCGCCTGCCTCAGTGCGTGCTCACCCTGCGTCCTCGCCGCCGAGGCGGTCGTCGAACGCTTGCATCCCGTGTACCACGACACGCGCGATACTCCCATATTCCCGCCTACGATCCCCATATTCGGCCAGCCTCAATGTTCCGCCCGCGCTCGCCCTTCGCCCTTTGATATTCGACTTTGCACTATCGTGACATCCCGCTTCGCTCCTTACCCCTCCATTCCATACCACAGCACCGAAGCTGCTTCTCCGTGGACGTCCCGCCTCCTTCCTCGTGCGTATCCATCCCCATCCCCCTCCTATATTTAAGATCTGTCTTCCCATATGACGACCAACCAAACTACGCCCACGCGACGCGCGCGTCGTCGTTCTCGCCGTGTTCTTCTTAGCACCATCACCGCCCACGCCTTCAATCCTGTCACCAGAGGTGCGTGATCACGCTGGGATCCATACACCTTTCGAAACTTCCATGCATACCTACGTTTTCGCCACCGCAACCGATATATGTTACAGGTTGGAACCTGGCTCTAGGGCTCGCGCGCCCCGTTCACCACCTCCCGCACCGCGTTCATGACCTCAGTTCGGGTGCAGTGACGCGCCGGACAAGTTCGTGTTCGGCAACGTGACGACCTTTGGGGCTAGTTTCGACGGCTGCCCAAAGTTTGGACCGCTTCGCGATTTGATACAATCCTACCATAATATACACTGCTGTGACCTATTGACAGGAACGACTATATACCATCCTGGACGTCCGTGCCTTCCTCTTTGTGTTTTTCTCATGTGTCAGGTTCGATATGCTGAATCTTGATTTTGTGTTCATATGCTGAATTTTTATAAGTGATGCTCGATATATCTTCATGCGCCTTTCATGCGAGAGGTTCGATATGCTGAACGGCCGTACACACATGCGAAACATCGCGAGATGTGACTTGAATGATCTTTTTGGAGAGCAGGTCAGGGCATTCGTACGTCTTGTTTGTTACATTGCTCTCACATTATTCCCGAGGACGCATACATGGTCGTATATTCAGAATATGGGAAGGCAGACGGAACGGTGCTTAATTGTACGGCCGTGCCCCAGATAATCAGTCCCTGTCTCAGCAAAAAGAGATGCTCCCATCGCCTCCATATCTTCGGATGGAGTCGAACCACCGGATCTCCCAATTTCGAAACCGTAGAGTCGTAATCGGATGAGAGCGATCCCCCGATTAAGTTTTTGTGGACGTGCCCCAGATACCCGAATAATCTGGCGCAAAGGAGATAATGAGCAGTGAAGAAGAAAAAAAAACCGTGGGATCTTGTGCACGTCTTGGGTGCAGTCGAATACCGCGTCTCTCATACGCTTCTAATATTTGGCTACAAGGTGAGAACGAGCGGCATGCTCTACGAAGTCTTCTTCATGTACCCATTAAACGAGATAAGTGGGTGTGAATACCGGCTGAGCCGCTCCGGCGCATGGTGAATGAAAACCTGAGGACTTGATTGAGTTGATGGCCGTGCCCCAGATAATTCAATACTATTGGGATAATGAGGGACACGCGGAAAAAAGAAAAGAAAAATCACAACCAAAGAAAAATCACAAAGAATTGAAAGAAATGCAAAGCAGCAGGATCTTCGGGTGGAGTCGGACCACTGATACTCTCATATAGGTCGGAAAGAGCGGGGTATTCAATGAGAGCGAGCACCACGCTCCACGAAGAGTTATTCCCGTATTGATGGGGCGGGATAGGTGTGCGTGAACTGGGAAGCAGGGAGAATTTGAGCTTGTAGCACAATCTGGATTGAATGGAACTTGGATGGATTGCGGCAATTAATTTTGCTGCCGTATAAGAGAATCCTGTCTCTGCAAAGGTGATGATGAGCAGCTGAAAGGGAGAAAATTTGAAATATACGCCAACCACGTTTTCGGGTGGACTCGAACCACCGTGTCTCTCACATCACACATTTCTTGAAGTACATGATGCGCCACGCCTCGCGAGGACTTGTTCTCATAGTTTTTGCTGGTATAACTGGACGTGAACTTTGAAGTTGAAGCGGAACAGGAGGATGGCCGAAAACCGTCAAATTTGCCACTTAGCGGCTGGCCGCCGGTTTAGCCGGCAATGTGGCTGCAATGGTGTGCAACGCCGAAATAAAAACAAAATGTTTTCCTGATCTCCGGAAGTTTTTGGGTGGAGTCGAACCACCGATGCTTTCATATATCTTGTCACAATAAATGCGCGCTAATGAATGAGTTGGAGCGAGCCCTGCACCACGAAGAGTTATCCCGTGCCTGTAGCTGTGCGCGAACTTTGAAGTTGCAACTGGGAAAGAGGAGATGCGATGGATCAGAACTGGGAAGTGTGCGGACGTGCGCCAGATAATTGAATCCTGTCTCCGCAACAGGGATAATCCTCGGCACTTTGAACACCTGGTCCAGTGAACACTTCGCGGCACGCGTAAAACCCACGAACACTTGGTCGAAAGGATACAGTAGTACGAGCAACAGGAACAGTACATAATATACAAGCCTAACGATGCATTGAGATTCAGGATCAGTACGAGGGACGTTGGTATCGACACTCACAAGTCCAACAGGGGCAAAACGTCGGCGAATCACACAATGGTTTCGGCCTCCCACCTAACCGTCTTCTCCTGCACCTTATCATCCGTCTTCATGGTCATCCCGGACTCCATTGACCGAGCGGAATTCGTCCTGTGCATGTGCGCGTGCAAGCCCATGTCGGACCGGGCCATTGTTTCGCCGGCACATGCTCCCGCGCCGTCCTCGCTGACGCCCAGCCCTACGCGCACAATGATGAGCGTGGGCACCATTCCCTATGTCATTAAAATTGAGAACGCTCAAAGAAGACTTCTTTTTGTATACAAAAATACGCACGACGATCTGCCCCAGTGCCGCGTACACGATCTAAAGGCACGTCAGAATCAGGGCGTCCAATAAGACGGTGGTTGAGCAGGGCACCGCATCCCGGGGGTCCTGGTAGTGGAAGAAGCCCATATGTATGGATACGAATACCGAGTAGATGAGGCCGGACTCCAGGCTACGTATGATATTAATGGGCTGAGACGGAGTTGGGGAAACACGCCCACATGATGATCATGGCATTCCGGCCTTTACGTCGCGTCACGGCGCCGGCGGCCCCCCGAATCCTTCGTACGACCCACCACAAACGCGCCGCTGGGACGTCAGTCAAGAGAAGTGGGAAGTCATCCAACACTCACCTATTAACTATTAATTATAACGTCGGCAAGAAGAGATTCATGGAAAGCGATAGGATGAAGATGTTGGGGAGCTGGATGGAGTATCCGAAAACTGGACAGGACGCAAATCCGTTAAGTAAACAGCGGAGAAAGGGAGGCCATGAGGACGACGCACTCATGGTTGCGATGAGGAGCAGAATTGGCACAATTGTGACCCAGACAGTATTCCAGATGACATAGCATCGATAGATGAGTAGTGCGTCTGCGAACAGGCTTGGGGAAGGCGCACCGGTCAGCACTCCCCTGCGCACATAGGTCTGAGCTGGATGGCACACGCGCTTGTTTGTTACATATACCACCGCACCAGCCGTCTGTAGGTGGTCAAGGCGGGTCGTCCAGCCATTGTAGACCACCGCGCCTTGCATGAGGAAAATCGCGAGGTCTGCAGTGGCGAGCATGAACATGATGATGGCGCTAACGAGGAGCATAATTTGTTTCTTGCCCCGATAGAATATGAGAATGCAGCGACAGAACAGGACAAGGTAGATGCCTATGTGACGCTCGCAGGATTAGATGGATAAATAGCAAGCGGTAAAGAAACGCGCCATAAAGGAATGTGGAAACCTGCACAGAGTCAGTACGAAGGCAGCAACGAGGGAATATGGCATGCACCCATAAAGTGGTGACGCCTACCCACAGGGAAGTTACCTAAGGTGATTTATGTACTTCGGTTCAGAAGGAATTTGAAATCGGACGCACCATTAGAATTCAAGAGTCGTCCAGCTGAAAAGGAAAGGAAAGGAAACGTAGGAAGGGAGAAAGAGGAAATTGTAACGGTCTTTTCATCAAGCTTGTTTCACTGCCATATCCATCATCTACAGTCCGCAAATCAGCCGCTGATCATTACCAAAAGTAGCCGCGCTCTGGCGGCTAGTTGACCTGTAAAGGACCTCAACTAAGGCGCTAATGAAGAATTTCGAAGTTCGTGGATACGAAGGTTTTTTTTTTTTGTAGGAATATCTAACTGACACAGGCTCAACGCCGCATCGGAGACCTGACGACCGCGAACTTTATTGGCTGAATTGAGACTTCAGAGCTGTAGTCAGTGCCACAATTATTCCTGATGTCAAGTTCTCCCGTGCTATCGGTTAAATAAAATTAACATACAGCTGCGGAGAATGATCGCACAAGTTAGATTCCCCATGGGTATTGCCGCGCTGATAGTAGGCAATCCGTACAAACATGCACTGCCGATGGGCTATACATGAAGGAAACGAAACCGGGTGGAGGGAGTGCGCAGGCGTAGAATCAGCGCCCATGGCGTTTTTATAAAGCCGTACGAGAAGGCCACCACGGTTTGGGCAGTGTTGCTTTGAAAATCCGGTTGAACATTAGCAATTGATGCAAATCCAGGGTCACTGTTATATGTATCGCATATTTGACAAAGATAGTACCCGAAATAGAAATATGTCCAAGCTGAACGAAGAAAAACCCAGGCTAGTAGTACACGGAGTTCAACGTACCTTCGAAGCTAACACCTCAGAAACCGAGTCGGAATACCTATCGGCCTCTATGATTCTTATGGAGGACATCGGCGGTTATGCGCTCTGAATTTCAGGGCGCGGAAGACGCGGGATCTGCATGACGGCTGACCGACATCTTGGTAAACTGCCGCAGAGAGTTTTGCTTCAGCTGTTATGTTTAGACGCCGGCAACGTGTGGGCCGGGTGTGTGTTTCCCTTGGAGGTAACTAAAAAGCTGTGCTTGAAATCAGTTCTAAGGTCAGGTTCCTCCCCAGCCGCGGTTTCGAGGTTCAAATATACAGAGCGTGGTATTTGAGTTGATACAGAAATGAGTGACCCACTACGTTCCCTGGCCACCTAGGCAGAGCCCTTGCCTAGATCTCTAGGCAGAGATAGGCAGAGGTCTCTGCCTAGGTCGCCTAGACAGGGTTTGCCTAGGTATGCCTTGTTGTGTCTAGGTCTTTGTAGGTCTGCCTAGATATGCTTAGCTGAGTCTAGATCAGTGTAGATCTGCCTAGACGTCTCCGCAGAGGTACAAATCTGTGGCGAATTGTCATTTTAGCCATTCTAAATGTTGTGTTTGAACGAAAATAAATTTAAATGAGACCCTCCTGCTAGGCAGATTAAGGTATGCCTAGGTGACCTAAACACACGTACGCGAAGCTACGCAGGGCTACGCAGAGCTACGCAGAAGTCTGCCTATACGGCTAGGCATGGACTACGCCAAGCTCCGATCACCTAGGCAAATTTGTGCCTATTTGGCCTAGGCAGGGCTTGCCTAGCCGCCTACGCTGACCTATCCATAGCTCCGCAGACCTAGCCAGCCTCTGCCTAGCAGACCAGGGAACGTAGTGACCGGAAGATTCGGACCGATGTGACTGATGTGATTAGTGACAGAAAGTTGAGGTGAACCTCTCCACGGCGGCTGGCGGATAACACTTGTAAACACCACAGCCACAATTTCATCAATTTCACGAAAGGTGCTGGAGATCTCTTCCACACACAGAATTAATTTTTTTTCTCATGGAAATAGTGTATATTATGGACCTTGAGTCATCCTACTGATTGAATAACTAAATATTAAAAAACTCTGACTGTGGCTCATATGGATACCAAAATGCGGCGGAACAAGTACACTCGCTTTCAACATACCGATTTTTTGTTTCAAACCTTCTAAAAACACTTCTGCCATTGACAGGTATGTTATGAAATAGTCAACTATTTTTATTGCTGAACCTTTAGGTTTGGCTACCCACAGGAACATGGATTTCGGGCCATTTTGCAACAAGGACAAGCAAAACTTGTTATCCAAAATTGGTCATCATAAAAGATGCAGCAGAAAATTGAGGAAAGCTCTCTGTGGCTGTTCATTCAAAGAGTTAGTTTCCACCCTTTAGCACATTTCTCCCCCTCATAGCGAGACTTCTTTTATGGCCTGACATTTCTGTGAGTGCCATTTCTTCCTCCGGCTTCATTGGCAATTTGTCATCTCTGTTTCGTGTGCGGGTCCGCTGATCGGACTCGGAGAAAGCCGAATTACGTCCGGCGGCAGGTACGGCTCTAAAGCGGAATTTGAATGTATCGTTAATCCTCCGTTACCATCTGTCTGTTAAGCTTTCCAGGAATGCCGCTGGCCACTCCTCTCCCTCATCCTGCTTTCTTTCATTCTCTTTGCACACCTCAGAGCAGGTTCCCAATGTACCCCACTCTTTGGGTTCGCATAGGCATCACGGTGTCTAGCGATGCCTAGCGGTTGTGTGCCCACCTAGGCAACCGGTGTCTAAGCCGGCTAGGCACACATGAGCACCTAGCTCTGGCTATCAAGGCCTAGCCCTCTAGGCGCCTTTCGGGTTTAAGACGGGGCTGAACGCAGTGATTTCTTTCCTTTCATCGCAGTCCTGTTTCTGCCCTTATTCCACCTTCAATGTCACATACACCAAAGATTGACCCAGAGGAGTGATGCGACTCTCGGTATCAATCCAAGACATACAGAAACAAGATTGATAGTAATATTGTCGGTCCGCGAAGGGGCCGTCTTCCGTGCATTAGATTAGCTTTGCACTGTGCAAAGTATACGACGGTGGAATCCTGTGGTACTGAGTGGTGTCTGACTTAATCCTCTGCCGAATGATGGTGCTGGATCCTTTTACATTTTTGATTTGCCCCTAAGTATCCGAGATCAATTGTGAACATCGGATGCGGTGGCCGGCTGCCAGATGAACCACTTTCTGAGGGTCTTGTGTATATTATTCAGGCACCCTCTTGTCAGAAAAGACTCCACAATTGGAAGGTGTTCAGTGAAATTCATTTAAATCTCCAGTCCTCCATGAGAACTTGAACATTTACCAGTGCTTTGAATTTCGTTGAGTGCGGTAGAGCACTTGTAGTTTGAAGAATAAGCAACCTGCAGAGTCAAATTCATGCTCATGATGGACAGTGTTGCTTAAACAAAGTTCAATACAGCTGATGTACTTATTGATGTTGCAAGCATCGAAACGACACCCTAGTTCGACTCTGGGGAGTGCCCTTAGCTTTCAGCTGCATCTTATGTGGTTAAATGAAAATGCATGTCTGAGCAGAAGTACACACAAGCTAAAATGAGTTGAACCTGAAACTTTGACCTTTGACTTTTTGCCAGTGTACCTACATTTGATCTGTTCTGGCTCTGGTGAATTGGGGGGGAAGTTCTTTTGTGGAGCAGGACAGGTTGTTTGAAGGGGATGGGCCCTAAATAATCCACCACTGTTTCACATCCCGTTGACAATGAGTTATGTTGGAATTGTCACGGACACGGGTTGGGGTTGGAGGCAACACGTCAGCCCGGGCAGAGCCACGTGAGCGTAACGCAAGCATAGAGAACACGACGTAGAGTACGTGTCATGGAAGTGGAGAACATGCACCGCAGACGTGTCCATGGTACACATTTTATAGCCATTAGTCGGAACCATGGAGACGTGTCTGGACGCGTAGTTGCTATGTATTTTACATGCCACTCATTGTTCTTAGAGTTGGGGAATTCGAACTCCGGATTATACCGGCTATTCATTGTTCTCCTGGGGAGTATAAATACTGTACTGCAGGACCCAGTTAATATACGGGTTTTCCCCTTTATTTCTCTGCAAGTTACCAGGTTTCAGTATTCAGCGGGAAATTATCCAATTATGTTGTTTGCAAGTCATGAAGCCCAGGTTGCAATTGAGTTGCTCAAGCTTTATTGATGCCCATTCCTAAAGGTTCAGCTCCTGCCTTGCAGAGGCCTAATCCCATGTCATTCTGAGTGTGGAAGAGATCTCCAGCACCTTTCGTGAAATTGATGAAATTGTGGCTGTGGTGTTTACAAGTGTTATCCGCCAGCCGCCGTGGAGAGGTTCACCTCAACTTTCTGTCACTAATCACATCAGTCACATCGGTCCGAATCTTCCGGTCACTCATTTCAACTCAAATACCACGCTCTGTATATTTGAACCTCGAAACCGTGGCTGGGGAGGAACCTGTTCTAAGGTGCGTTGTGGAGGATAGCTTGAACCATTACCTGATCCCGGCTAAGTAACATGTCCTTCAACGTTGACCGTGGCGTCGAATATGATGCAGCTCTAGGCAAAAGTTCAGACAGTCAAGTTCGGCCATTGACAGATCCGAACATCGGCGATGAAGAAGGAGGTGTAACGAACGGTTAATCCAGAGTCATTTTTACCGCCACAATACATGCACGGAGCACGAGACATACATATTTTGTTTGCAGGGCGAGCTGTGGAAGGACTGGTGAGCACTCTGGCCGGGGATCGACCGCCGCGCACGTACCTCGCCCCGGTCAAGCGCGCGCACGCCGATGAGGTTGAAGAAGGACAGCAGAGCCCCAAGTGGAAGCGCCATCAGCAACGTCGTTCCCGTCTAACGCCGACGTCAGCAAGAAGCGGGATTTGCTGGGTGGCATCATGACGTACGACATTGAAGACGACCGTGAAGAGGAACGCAGCCAAGGCGCACGGGAAGTTGATCACGTGGAGGTGCAACAAGGATTTGTCGTACGCATTGCGCGTCACGGGCGGAAGTACCATCGCCAAGCGCGGCGAGACCAGAACCGTTCTGGTCGCGTGTGCTCGTCGGGAACCTCTCCGGCTGAAAAGAGCAGGTTGTCCTCTGGACCGCCGTCAGTTCCGGATTCCACCTCCACCTCATCGTCGTCGTCGCGAAAATTGGATGCGATAGTTTGTGCAAGCGATGGGGCCACAGAGGTAGAGGAGAATACATTGGGCTGGGACCCAGATCGCGGCCGGTTAATCACGCGTCTGGGCGCCAGAAAAGGTGTCGTTTCCGTAGGTTCGCCCTCTGTTCCCTCCTGCGCAGAAACTTGCTGAGGCGAGAGTGTCTCGTAGTCAGAGTGCGAGTCAGTCGACGATATTTGGGTGTGAAGCGCGGTTTGGATTTCACGCCGATTCGGACGCCTTGTTCGCCTTCCACGAGAAGGATATGGATAGTAGGGCCGTGGCGTTGCCCGGCAGGACTCGTACTTATTTTTTTAGATCAATACATAGCCCATAAAATTGGAACTTACTTTTGTAATAGACCATCAACGCAGCATCCTTCATCGTCTGGAAAGGAAGTAGCTGAGATAATTGAGACTGTGAGTAGGTAGGATAGGGATGAGGCTGTAGGTGTGTAACTGAGAAGCTTGTTCATATTTTATGAGGAGTAATTGAGGGGAGAGGGGGTGGGTGTCGAAGAAACAGAATAAAATCTAAGAATGACTCAGATAAATAAAGAGTGTCGGCGTAGAGAGCCGTGTACCAAGTTATTTGACAGAAGAATGTGAACGTGGTGCTCGAGAGTAGCTTATGCCAAATAACTATGGGGAAGTATCAGCATCTTGCCGATATGAGAGGAGGAACGGCTCACCAGTAATGACGGTAGAGACGTCGGTGAAGAAATCCGCCGCACAACGAGGAAGATATTTTATCCTGACAGGCGTGTGTTAATGACAGTAGCACCCGACAGGATTCTCCATCGTTGGCTGGAGATTGCTTTGTGCCCAGGACAAAGGAACGCGTCGCGAACACGTTGAGGAAGATATAGGGCTTCGACCCGTCCCCGTCCGACAAGCGAGAAAATCTCGTTCTCGGACGGGCCGGCGCGGGACGGGTGGACCTGTCAACGGGTCATCCGTACCCGGCCGTCGACGGGTGACGGGTCTTGTGGATCAAACGGTGCCACGGCTGCAGAAATTCAGCGCAGAAAATTCAGGGAAATTCTATAAACTGGTACAAGAGTCAGAGAACCCAAATATGCGACTCTTAGTTTTCTCCCCGATTTTCCTCTTACTGTTTGCTCGCCTCCAGAAATCAAGAAGCGTGGGAATAATCAAAAACTCTTCATCTCAACGTCTCAATGTCCAACTTCACATTTCAACATTTCAAGCCTAGTCGGTCTTCGACGCAAATTGCGCACCTGCATCTCATCAGCTCTTCCCTAGATCGAAATCGCAACTTCTGGGTGCCTTGGGAATATGCGTAGCAGACAAAGTCATTTTCCATCCTTCTAGCATCTCATTTTGACCCAGGAAAATATGTTGGATGCTCCAGCAATGATTCCTCAAATAATTTGGAATATATGCTATCCATTCTGGGTCAATTCTGTCAACTGAAGTTACGACATCAAAACTACTCGTCGACGGCCGTAATGGGTCTGACGGACGGCACCCGTCCGTCAGTGTATCGCCCTTGGAAGCCTGACGGACGGGTGGGCGCGTCCATCAACCCGTTCGACCCGTCTTGGGGCCCGGAATACCCCAGCACCAACTGATGATATAGGAATTTAATATAGAGGGAAAGAATTTATGGCATACAATGAACATTTTATCCTGTACAAGATATGCCTTCGCTACGCTCCGGCAATAAGGATGTTAATCAATATGGATGATGATAAAACGAATGGTTCATTTGTACTACATGCGAGTATTCAAATTAAGATATGTGAAGGCAGCAAAAAGTCAGCGTGAACCTGCGTGACAGAGCTCTACTCCTTGTAACTCATTCCTAAGTTCTCCAAAAATGTAGCTTACCAAGGTGCACACATGAGAGGGAGAAAATTGACCGTTAAGTCGGGAGAATTGCAGCGAAGTACTGGCAAGATGCCGAAGGAAACGAAGACCGTACCAGTGCTCCCCGATTCCTGTCCGGCTTTCGAGGTTTTTGAACGTTAGCTCTTTGGATTTTGTCCAGTAGTGACGATACAGAATGGGTAAAGGAAGAGTGCGCCAGAAAAGATCTTTCTCTTTTCAAAACCCAGGCCATACGGACGGACTCAGCCAGAGAGGTTGGGAATAAATGACGCAGCCAGCCAGAGACAGGTTTTATTTTTGACCATGAATATTTTGTGCGCATTTGAGAACTATTTGAGGAGCGGAAGAGGACAAAAAGAAAATTAAAATCAGAGGCAGGAGTGATGCAAGCTGAGGGCCCTGACAAAACTTCGAGGAATGTGAAGGACTTTTATACAACAGGAGGCGATGCAAAATACGTGGCCGCAGCGGTAGCTTCTCCTGCGGCGCAGCACGGCACCGGACCTTGCGAATTACGCGTCTTGCGGCACATCCGGCGCCCCAGATATTACCACGGCACAGCAGGTCTTGAGTCATTGGTTCAGCACATGATGACTATTAATTTACTGCGCTGAACCACCTGACTGCGGGACCGCAGGAATGCGGAGGCAATCCGGGGTTCCATTGAGGAGAATGGGAAAATGCTGTATGATTCCTGCGGCATGATGGGAGCTGAAGTTGTGTAGTGGAAAGCACTACAGAGGAAGTACTACTTATGGGGATGTTGCCGACCTACAAACAAATTTGAGACATCTCGTTAAGAGAACAGATATTTTGTTGCGCCGAGTCACCTGAGCTGCGGGACCACAGGGATGGCCGTCGAGTTAAAAGGGGAAATGCTGTATAATTTCTGCGGCACAGTGAGAGCTGAGTTTACGTACTGCAAAGCACTACGGAGGAGGTGCCACAATGGGGATAATGCTTACGGGGATGTGGCCAAAAGTCATACAAACTGATTCGAGACATCTCGTTAAGAGAACGGATAATCACCCGGAGGAAAACAAAAATATTAGTGGCACAAATCGGTCTCAAAGATCCCCCCCATTTGGCCCATCTTGATCCAAGCCTCTCTCCGAGATATACCGGGTATCCGGTCCGGAGAGAGGGTTGATCCGAACCTAGTGGTACAGAAGAAAAGAGGCGATGTTTGTCCCGAGTTGGTGATGTTTTGACTCCAGATCCGGTGTCGGCCGACTAGACTCGTGAACAAGTCGACGTTAACGGGCGATCTCACTCAGAGAATTCCGGACCTAAATCTAAATTAGGAACATCAGTAAATAAGGACAAAAATCAGACAAAGAGCATACAACAGGGAGATCACCATTAACGGACTGGGCCCTCTGGGCACCATTTTAGCAGAGGGCGAAAAAAGTAACTTATTTCCTAACTTGGAACTTTACTTGCCGCCTAATTTTGGCGCAGCTAACTTAACTTTACTTCGCTTAGCTTTTCCCACGGGTGGTTCCAGTTTACTTTACTTGCACGGGTCAAAGTAAGTTTTTCCTGCTCATTTGGGAAGTGTTTCAGCGAAGATATGAGATCATATATCACATTGAACGTTACTTGAACATGATTTACATGCGCCTTTACTTGGTGGGCCTGAGGGTGGGGATGTTTGGGGTCACAGGCTAGAAATGTTTTATCACCAATATTAAATTTCGGGGAGCCCCCATAATACTCCAGGCCGGGTCATGGCACCTATTGTAACTCTAAATACCCGTTCTTTGACCAAATTTGACCTCCATGAGAAAATTAGGAATAAGTTCGTCCTTTCGTGGCACATCAAAATGAGTTTTGATCTCGTCGTCGTTCTGGGAGCTTAGCCTAACGTAGGTGCAGTTGGAATCAAGAGAGCAATCCAATATTAGCAGTGAACCCGTTGCAAACGCGCGGGGAATCTTTTGTTGTCTACGGTACTCAAATACTGTTCTAGAGTAATTAATGTACCAATTTAACCTCTCGGATACAATAACGGGCAGCCATAGGAAAGCAGAAATGAAGGAAAGAAAGAATGAACGGCGGGGACCTGGTAGTAAAGTGCGCCACAAATCCAGCGCACATGCAACTCGTAACTCCAACATGGACTTCATAATTGTAGCAGAACCAATCAGGCATACCTGGGGATATGATACATCACATTGTTCTGGAGGAGAACAACGCCGTGATGCGTCGCCAAACACGGTCGCGATGCAGCAGACTTATGGCTCAACAGGCTCCACTTCGGCTCCCATTCGGGGCAAACCGCCTCGGCCACACAAATTCCTTTCATCACTTCGCCTTCAATTAATCCAGTCAGGAGCTTCCTCGGCTCTCTCACCGTCAAACTCAATCCAGACCAAAGAGGCTGTTGGGCCGCTTGTGTATCATTAAGAAAACACGAGCATGGTAAAGATCCTAAGTCACGAGAAACAGAATATCATAAGTAAACACCGTCCGTCCAACGTTTTTGGCCCTCTGCTCAAGGGCTCAGCAACGGAGAGTGTGAACAGCAGGAACGATGAAACTCACGATATGGAACGCACACGCGGACGATCTAGGCAGGCCAATTAAAGGCAAAGCTATAATCCGAACACCTCAGCACGGATACATTCATAAATTCTGACAACGGGACACTGACGCCGAGGAAGCAGAGATCTGCGCAGCACTCTGAATTGACGTAGCACGACTTCAGGGCATGCTTGCACTGGCCAGGGGGTACGCCAGAGGGAGTTCCGCGTTTGGCAGCTAAAGATTTTGTCAGAAAATCCATAAGAAATGGTTTTGCACGCATACCAAGGGCTGGAGTAGACCGTTGGGCGGGGGGGTTAGGAGGCAACCCACGCGCCATACGATAAGAATTGGTGTCGACCCTAGCAGCACTAACAGTTGCGACAGCAGTGAGGGAAATGAAGACAGTGGAGAACTTCATATTGGTGAGCGAACGCAGAGGAGAAGTTCTTGAGGATGCGAGCGAGGAAAAGAGCCGCCTTTTAAGCAGCTCTCGATTCCCCAATGACATCGCAGAACCGGTTCAGATTTAGCAGCAACAGGGATTATGTTGTGGCGGATTGATTGCCAGGGGCGAGCGCAATCTCATTCTTCCACCCAACTTGTACATCCACCCAGCTTCCACTTTGGTGGCACTTGAGGAGGCGCAAGTAGCACCACTGACTCCAGTGCACATCAGTCAAGCATCAGCGCAAAACGCAAGACCTCGTAGTTGCAACCCTCAGAGTCCGCACAGCTTTAGTTCCTGAATCAAAATCAAGAAGGACACAAGACAGATGGAACAACGGAATATAAACGCCGCAACATGATAATGTCAAGATACCGTACTATTACGGCCAAATGTTCACGCCATGTCACCCGTCACCTCAAGTGTACCTGTTCATGAATCCAGCTCCAGTTGGCTTAAGCCAACACCGTCTCAGCCAACTTTTTGATGTAAGTCGGCTTAGACCTAAGCGAAACCTAAGCTGCTTAAGTGTATTATATATACAGTAAATATAATAGGCAGTAATAATCATGGGGTCCCTTAAGCCGTGGCTTAAGTACGGCGTAAGTGAAATAAATAAGCCGCCGCGAGGGCGAAAAAAGTAACTTATTTCCTAACTTGGAACTTTACTTACCGCCTAATTTTGGCACGGCTAACTTTACTTTACTTACCGGAACTTTTCCCACCGGTGGTCTCAGTTTACTTTACTTGCACGGTTCAAAGTAAGTTTTTTCTGGACCCATTAGGAGTATCCCAAGAGAAGATATGAGGATATATATCACATTAAATGTTACTCCATCATGTGTTTCACCCACATTTGCTTGGTGTATCATTATCGGGGATGTTGGACCCTTGGGCTCTAAATGCGTTAACACCATCAGTAAATTTCTGGGAGTATTGAAATGTTCCTGAATACTTATATACGACCTATTTCAACCCGGAATTGTGTTCTTGCTGGCCACTCTATGCTCCAGCACAGAATTTTGATAGGTTTCTGTATTTGCGGCACCTCAAATAATGTGTTTTGATCCCGCAGTCGTTCTAACATCTTAGCCCGCTGTATGCCCGTCAAAAGGTGACAGATTGATATTAGAAATGAATTCTGATACTCTCTTCACATAGTAGTTGCGCAATTTGTGAAATTGGTCCACCCCGTCTTTGGAAGCTTCTGATTACCACGTCATTTTTGAGCGGCAATGAGCGTAATATTGATATCGGGAGACCGTCGTAGTAATCAGATTCATTTCCTAACCAAAAGACTTTTTGACTCGCCAACTTGGCAGTCATCAATCAAACATGAACAAACTTACTTATGCCATCAGTTGGCCAAGTTAAACAACCGTTAGGTTAAGATCATGGATTGAGGAAAATATAGCAGTGTATTGGCTGTATACTGTTCCCCCAATGCCCTAAGGCTCATATTTGGGCGGCAGCTGCAAAATGGGTAGCTTTACCTCATATTGAACTCGTAGTTCAAAATTTCAATATGGGCCCAGATAAAATTCTGGGAGCTTGAGAGACATGGAAAAGATGTAATTAGGTCTCATTCATCTCGCCCAAATTGAAATACAGAGATCTAGAATTCAAATGAGGATATTTCACGGTACGCCGGTTGCGTGCTTGACAGTCTGTCTATCAGTTGAAGAGAATAATCTCTTCCACGAGGCTGTTGGGTCAGATAGCTGTGCAGGATGATTACTTTGAGCTCCATGAGCTATATCTCCTCCCAAACTAAGGCCTCAGAAGCTCACAATGGCGTCAAGTGCACCGAAAGTTACCTCGCAACAAACGCAACCACACTTACTTTGATGGCTGATCCGCGCGTGCCGTTAACTTTACTTATACTTCCGGTTAACTTTACTTGACAAATTAACTTCCTGAGCCAAAAGTAAAGTAAAGTAAAATTTGTATGGCTAAGTTAATTTGCATACGTTACTTTGTGAACCACCGCCGCACAACGATGAAGGTATTTTATCCTGACAGGCCTCTGCTACTGACAGTAGCACCTGACAGGATTCTCCATCGTTGGCTGGAGATTTCTATGTGCCCAGGATAAAGCAACCTGGATATGCGTGAGACGCGGGACAAAGGAACGCGTCGCGAACGCGTCGAGGAAGATAGCCGACGGGACATCGCGCCAGTGGCGCGGTATTTGTCTTTGTTGTACAGAGCCCTACCCTTACAACATGCGAGGTACGGGCTTCAACGGTTGTAGCATCTGTGTAGGAGAGACTACCTTACCCTTGGAATCTGCCTTTACATTGAGGCCCTCAACACTCTATCCAAACTGGTCCAAACGCTCCAACAGCGGAGGTTAAAGGGCTTCCGGAGAGAGAAAAGCAGAGATTCGAGCGTCCCTACTGTGCCATTTCGACCAAGTGAGCCCATGTCACCCGTCGCCGTAGGTGTTCATTTTGAGGTGCCTGCCGGGCCGATTTTTTGACAGATTTAGCCACTAATTGGTCGAATGTCACCGTCACTACCAAAAGTGTCCAGTTCGGAGGCCGGTGTCACCCGCCACTTGAACACTCGGTCGAAATGGTACAGTACCGCGTCTCCGCATAAATTGCGTCTGTAAAATATAGTCTGGTGGAGCTAATGCGCTAAGCCTCGGGGCCTGGGGAACAAACTTGAAAGTGGAGTTTAAATGACTTTAGACAGACACCCATAGTTTTACAAACTTGAAGAGGATGGAATAAAATGTCTCCTATCGTCCGACCGTCATATGCCCATAAAATTAGCGTGTCTGCCTTTCTGAAGCCTCTTAAACTCCGACTTGGTGCATCACCGGAACTTCGGCTTCCAGTATTTCAACTTCGCCAATCACTTCCACAGTCACTTACCGCTCTATCTTCCTCGGTTCATCTCCTCAGATCTCCTCTCATGCCAGCTCATGCCGCAATATTACGCCTTCAGGGTCAACTCTTACGCCCCAGCACCTCCTGTGCCTTTACAATAAATATTGACAGCAGGAACGTTCGTCACCCTCTTCTGCGCCACTGCTCGCCATCCACGCGTCCCCATAGATCAGTTCCAGCCGAAGACGCCATACACAACCACTGTCCTCCAACAGCACTAGGAACGGCCCACAGGACGAAAAATTAGCTTCTTCCGATGCCCCTATCCCACCATCCCACCTGTCACCTCCTCAGCAGGAACGGAGACTCACGACGTGAATGCGCAGAGAGGCGGCACGAAAGCTCGAACCCATAAGCACATCGACCCCCCACTAAAGGTGCTCTTTCCCAGAAAGCACGGCGGCAATGTGGGCACGAGGCTGCAGCGCTCGGGGACCTCAAGCCTTCTTTTGTCTTTTTTTTTTTCATTTAGTAGTCTCACCTTCAATCGTAGAGCCCCTGCTTCCCAGAAGGGCCCACCTTCTCACGTTCTATAGGTCGGACATTCTGTATCTGTGCCACCGATCCGGTTCTTCTCGAAATAAACCGTGAAGAATATCATGAATGTTTCCGGCTTCATGTCAAGGCAAGCTGACCGAGTTCTTGGACCAGTACACGGCTCCGCGACGAGAACCGGCGGTTACAGATCAACGGTGCTTTCGCTATAATCGATATCCCTACATCGATATATATCTTTTATCCTAATGTCGAAGCATCTACTCGCCAAAAAAAAAAAAGCCTCAACTCTTCAGGTCAACTGTAAACATTCACATCTGTTCACCACGAAATGCAGATGGGCAAGGACAAATGCTATGAATGGCTAGTAGTTTCTTTCACTTTCTCATTTCAACTTTAAGCGCACCCTGGCCGCGACGAGCCAACCTTCGATTGGCGAGGAGCGGCGCGGTTATTGCATTAGATTCGGTGTCTGGATAATAATACACTAATTTTGGAATGCCTCCTCGCAAATATTTTCTTTTGGATCTCATGGTAAGGCTTCAGTTCAGCTTTAAACGTTCAAAGTTGTCCGGAATGACTTCAAAATGCAGATTAGCACGACGACTCGGGTGTATGACCCATCTGAACCTATATTTTACTTTCTCATTTCAGTTCAATTTCAACTGCAAACGCACGCTGGCCACGACGAGCCAACCGAAGGTTGGCGAGGAACGGCGCGGTTAATTCGTCTGGAGTAGTTATTCAGACATCTTTCACTGTGATGTTCTGGGTAGGATCCCAAATGTCCAGAAGAGGTAGCATCCATTGGCGACATTAATCTACCAGCTTTAGGTCTCTCCCGTAGCGTAGCACGGGTAACTGCTAGTAGCAGATAAAACCGAAGTTAATAAGTCACAATAAACATCGTAAACACTTGGCAACTGGCGCACCAAACACGGTGCACAACATCTTGTTCAATTCCGCGTTGACGCTCTGCGCATGATTCCATATAAATTCATTTCTTTGATTAAAATTTAGCCTGTTATGCCAAGCGATTTTAGACATATATTTCTAGTGGTTCCAGTACTCAAAAAGGTTCAATCGCAGCATGCGGCAGTCTTTTTCGGCCCCTGGATAGACTGAATTCACTTATAAATGCCTGAATTCGGGGATGAAATCATTTAACCGAATGTATGTAGTTTTCTGGGCACACAAACGCGATCAATATTCAAGCATGGAACTCACTGCGGCAGTAGTTTGAAACGCGGCTGCGGCAGTGTCCCTCAATATTGCCGTTTGACTGAATAATTAGTTTTTTAGATTAGCCTGGATATCAATGTATCTAGGCTAATAATTGAGGTTCCACGAATGAAAGTCCTCTAAAATTGGTTTTCCCACCAAGTTATGTTCAAATTATATTTTCAGACCATGGGCCATGTCAGGATCCAGCTGCTTAGAAGTGGAGCTTCAAGGATGTTCAGTGGATTCTCAGCATACACTACGGTGCTTCATGGTTTGCAAAAGGTCTAGAGCACTTTCTCGAGGTTTCAGAAAATGTATTTGTGGCATTGAAATGGCCAGCATCAGTTTCTAGTAGTAATGTTATTGGTGACATAAATTGTGGTGTATTAGAGGCTGATATGAACTCAATACGGTAGCCTCACTGCATTCAGAGGGTCCTTAAAACCGGTTTGTGTCGAGCCGTCTCGGCATTGATAGCCGGAGCTAGGTGCACACGTGCATCTAGGTGGCATGGCAACCCCGGTAAGCGGCTCTCGCAGCAGCGAGACCAGCATGAGTGTAGACGGGCAGACGCGTCTGCACTATGTAAGCTAGACCCGTCTCACAGGTCCTCAACATGTGCCTGGTCGAGCCGGTCTAGACCTGACAGGTCTAGCCAATCAAGCGCACATAGACCAGTTATCAACCGATCTAGACCCGTCTCACAGGTTCTACATTTTTATGGTTTTAGGGGCCCTCTGAATGCAGTGCCTGTAGTGTCCTGCGGCAGCCTGCGCAGGCGGAGAGTGACTCTGCGGCAACCTGCAGCAGCAGCGGCACTTTCACCGTGCCCTTCGTGGACCATGGCGCTCACTTGATATTCATAAATAGAAGAGCATCATCCCTAGATTGGGCATGGAGTTCGATTCTCCCCGAAGGCATATTTCGGCACCGTACGTTTTTGTCCCCATCACGGAAAATGGGGTATATAATCAGGTGCTCACCTCATCACCACAATGGAGTGCGTGAGGGTCGGGGTTCGATTCCCCACGAAGGCATGCCATGCCTCCCATAACGTCGAAGATATTTGAGGTTAGCTTCAATACTTAGACGTTAGGCTCGAACGCTCGCTCATATATCGAAATTTGTGCCTTGAGAGTATGTAAGGGTATGGTTTCACCATTCTTTATTCGGACACGATACATATCACCGGGAATTCCCGATATATTCGGCTTCGTGCAGACGCAATGTACCGTGGAACATGGAGCCTAACGTGTTCCGTAAATGTAGTAAGAAAAATGGCGAATATAAGCGGCAAATTTGGATGGTGAAAAAATTTGAATCAGATGGGGGATGGAGAATTTATGGAACGCTCCTCGGCAGGCTCAACATGCGATAAGGGTGAATGAAAGTTGGAAAAGCGAGGATTATACACGAATTTCTCGCCGGCAGAGTGGGTTTCAATGGCCGCTGGCGAAGAACGGCACAAGTCCGTATCATCCTCATACTTGTAAGTAATAGCCTTCAAGATCCGCATGAGGGCAGTAGCACGAAAGAAGTTGAATACCTGGCTGGACTGGATGCATCGAATGCACGGAATGTGGCCCGCACAGTCTGCAGAGGCGACAGAAGGCGCGTATATGAGAATCGGTCGATACAGATGAGACCGAAGGACGCAGAGAGCCGCGGGGTTATGCGACAGGTGAGCAGATAGTGCGAACAGCCACGTTGGGTATTCGGGGCTAGCAAGAATCAGAAAGATCCCGCCCTGAGAGTGCCGAACAGTGACAATATTCGAGGGAACCGGATTCCGTGCATGTTTATCCCTAACACGACGGAATAAAAAGCGCATGAGTTGATATTCAACGGGGTGCCAACAGCGATATTCGGGTCAAGAAAGCGACCGGGTTGTCTTTGGGAGTGAAGGAAGGGGCGGGAAGAAAAAAAGAGTACAGAGGCAGGGAAGTGGGAAAGGAGTGCAAGTGAGCCAATGGACGGAGATAAGTTTCAAAAATAAATCAAGTCGGGGAAGGAGGAGAAATAGATGGATAGAATGAATGGAACAAATCCACGGATGAATCCATAGTAGCTTGAGCTCGGTATGTGCCGAAATCGATGAACGACCGAAGAACCTTGCGGCGGTAGCGTTGTCGAGGCATAGTCTCGATGACACGCGACGTGCTGGTATTAGGCACGACGAGTGTGCGACGCACCGAGTTTGGGATTCCAGAGCACGGCGCAGGTTGCGTAGTATCGACACTAGATGAAACGCGCTCAAGCGGGCCAGCGTCGTGCGCGAATAGTAGTAGCAATAGTGTCGAGTACTCGTGCGCGGGACAAAAGGAGAGTAAATGATGCATCAGGGAGGCGCGCGATAGCACAAGGAAAACGAGCGAGCGGAAAGATAACCCACAGAAAACAGATAAAAAACGAACAAGAAAGGAAAGAAAGGCGGGCAACACAACACACCTCGTCATCCGCCGCGGCACATGCAGCCCGCGCCCGAAGCCCCGCGGTGCAGCGTAGAAGATGAAGCCGGCCTGCCTAAAAAGAGTGGCATGGACACGAAAACCACGCGGCCGTCGCGAAAGCCGTGCTCGAACGCGGAGCGCGACACGCCGCGCAAGACGGCGGACACGAGGCTGCACGCCGCTCCAGCTACACCAGACGAAGGCGGGCGCAAGAAAACAAGCCCCGAAAGTGAAAATGCCGTACGGCGGTCCGTCAGCGTATGAGGACGACGCAGCCGGCGCACGACGGCGCACCAGCGCACCAAGCCGAGTGGCACGCGACACATGCAGATGAAGCCGACGAAAGTGGACACAAAGGAAACAAAAAGCCAACCAATACGAGCGGCAGCGAAATCGCGCGCCGCCAGTGCACGAAGCTGGGTGGGACGGCGCACAGGACCCCGGCAGGCGAAAGACGAATCACCGAGATCCTCTACCACACAAGAAAAAATACGCAAAATAAGGGCCGAAGAAGAAAGCAAGAAAACGGATTGGAACGCGAGGGAGGAGTGAGGGAAGGACATACCGCCTCGTAGGGCATGTCTGAATCTTGCTATCTCCTCGCTCACCGCGTCCGCGTCGACATCGTGCACGCCGGCGGCGGCGGGAGCAAAGTTGTGTCTTCTTCCTGTGGGGGATAAAGGCACTGGTAAGAGCACGAAGAAAGAAAAGAGCGAAGAAAGGGGGGACGAAGCAGGATAAAACGGAATATGGGGGAGGATGGGAAGGGAAGAGAAGACGGTGAGGAGGAGGGGATGGGGCGGAGTAAGGGCGCCAGTAGATGCGTGGGAGACGAAGGGAGGGAAGAGAAAGTGAGAAGAAGATGGAGGAACGGAGTGGCGCAGATGAGAGGTAGAAGAATGAAGGGGATGTATTAGAGAAGAGGATGGAGGGGGAGCTGGATGGGTTACCGGGCGAGTTCATCGTGGTGGCGGGAGGAAAGCAAGGTTAGCTTGTTTGGCGCTGTTGCGTTTGACAGGCCGGTCGGAGTTGATTGCGCTTATGTGAAAATGATATAAGGTTGAATGTGGACGGAGTCGAACCCAGTCTATATCGGGCCGTCCACACTTGAGAGTACGCGCCACGCTCTACGGAGACATGTTCACGTAGGGATAGTGCTGCCGCGGCTCGGCTACGGCTGGCTCGGCTCGGCTTTTGATGGCTCCGAAGCCATCACGTCAAAAGCCGGGCCGAGCCGTTTAAAAACGGCTGGCTTCAACGGCTTCGGCTAAGCCGCGGCTTGAGGCTTATTTTTGTGAATCGCTCTGCCCTCCCTCCCTACGCAATACTGACGGGCTATAAAGTATATAGACTGTACATAGGGCACACAAACTGCACATAATGACCATAGAACTTAGAAGATGTCGATTAGGAAGCAGGATATGAATGATTACTTCAATAAGTAAAATATTCCGCCGTTCTGCTCTGCCCGCATACACACAGCACGTACCGCCGCTCGGATGACAAGCTCACGCTTGTGTATGAGTCAGCTGCCCCCTCCTCCCGAAAGGACAGCGGTGGCACGTCGAAGCGGCGTGCACGCCACCCACTGACCGTCTCCACACCGCTGCCCGATGAGCTCGCCGATCTGCAGCGCAGTGGTCCACATAGTGCCCAGCCCACCAGCGATGGTGGTGTTGCCGTCGCCGTTGTCGAACATTTTGAGGGCGCCACTGAGGCCCAACAGCCGCAGCTTCACACCTCCGAGGTCGAGACAGGATGTGATCACGTAGGACCCAGAGCGGAATTTCTCGATGACCAACACGTCCTCGCAGGCGCCCCAGACCGTATATACCGGCACCTGTGTGATACAGAGATCAGTAGGGAAGAGAGACAGGCAGTAAAGAGGAATGGACCAGTGTATTGAGGCGTTTGAGCCGAACCCGAATATGAGGACGCTGGCGGGGATGGAAATGCTCGCGAGCCCGATCTCGAGGCGGATTTCAGGTGCGACTTCGACATTGGCAGCTGCAGCGCGATGTGGTATGTCTGGTATAGACAGTGGACCGTGTACTGCGGGCGACTGTCAGAGGCATGGCGGGCTATGAGGTCCAATCACCGGTGTATTCCGCAGCGACAGACGCCCTGTAGGGCGCGAGGGCGTGCCAGAGAAGACAGGCAGTTGCTGCACTCGCGAACGCAGTGCAAACTTGGGTGTCTGTGTGTGCGCGGCAGCGCTTCGGAAGGGACTGTCATCGTTGTTTGACATGGACGATTCCGGCCGCGACACGGACGATAGATGCAGCATGAGGATGGGGATCATCGACCGGCTCGGGGGCCGGGGTGGGTGGGCAGCGCCAGAGCCCGACGTGGAGAATGCAGGAGAGAATGCATGCTGCATGGCGGTCGTTGACCACCCATCATCATCCCACCCATTGTCGGATTGCGGAGATGCGATTGAACACAATTTGTTGCTTGGTGCAGGGATGTGGCTGGAAGTCTTAGCTTGCACCCGGCGTTGTCGGAACTCCAGGCGTATAGGAGCGAGAAGGAGTTTGGGGGCACAATGGGGTTTGTGCTCGGGAGGGGTTGGCCACGAGATGAGGTTTGCGAACGCGTAGTGGCCGCTGATAGGGCTGCCGAACTAACACACTATAAATGTATATATAGGAAAGTGTATAAGAAACTGCTATAACCAGCAGAATCTATATCACAACCCAACTAACACACCAACAATGCCTTTCGATAGCTGTTTTTATTGTAGGAGTCAGACAGCCAAGTATTAGGTGGGAAAGATATTTTATAGGATGAAAATGTATGTATAGGAACACGAACAGGAAGTCAAACAAAGTCACCCGAGGGTTTCCAAGTCTTTATAGGGTTTCTCTTTTAACGGGAGGACCGTGTAGTGTGGACACTGTAATGTCTCAACTGATAGCTTCGCTTATATAGGCCTTCTTAATCCAACATTCTCAAAAGCAACCAATGTTCTGACTGCACAAAACCCGTATAGCTTGTATTCTTATAGCTTATATAGGTCCCTGAGATCACTGCAATTGTAACTTCAAAAGCTTATAGATTCTTTGTAGCAAAACCTCTAACTGAGTGTCTTTTATGTATCTGAGACTCTACAATTGGCCCTATAGGGAGACAACTACTACTGTAGCGGTCGCCGAAGTGGGGGGTTGCGTGAGCTACTGTAATCTAACGAAAACTCCTACCTATATACTATTTGGAAAGCTATAAATAAACAAACGATCGAGAACTAGGGTTTAGGGTATGTAAGATTTATAAGTAACAGTCATTATAGGCTTGGCAAAGAGGGCTTGGCAACTCCGTTATTCGCACGTGTTCTGTGTTTTCCTGTCCGGATAATCGTATAGGATGCTCAAACTGAGCTCGGAGCTTCGTTCCGGGTCCTATAGGCTTGGAGGCCGCTGGGTTGTGGAGTCTAGACCGTCGCGAGAGATTCACTATTGGCCCTTCCTATATCATGTGTTTAACTCGGCTCTACGGCAATTCAGATGCAGGTTTTCCCTATAGTTCCCTTTATGGGTTCCGTAGTTCAAAGTGAACGGGTGCAATTCGGTAACCGCCGGACTTCAGAAGTCCACCCTATATGTTCCGTATCGGATTTACTCAGTTGGCCGATCCCTATAATGTCATGACCTCATTGCATGTGCTCCTATAGCCGGTTCGGGCCGTAATAGGAGACTTGTTGTATGTCTTTTGTGAATATAGGACGCGCTTCCGCTTCAAATGCTTTGCTCCTTGATTATAGGACTACGTTCATGTCTCCTATAGATGCTACTCTGTGTTGTGTAGTCCATCTTGGATGTCGCGGAGAGTAAGATAATGATTATAGAGGCCCTCATTTGTAAAGGTACCGTCTATAGGACAATGTCTAGGTGCTCTTTGACCATAACCGAGTTTCCTATAGCCTATATGTCGGAGTCATACAGACTGTTAGGGATCCTGCCGTCTATAATACTCTTATAGGAATCGCAAAATAGCGTGTTTCAAGGCTGCGATTATAGACGGTGTATCACCGCTGCTCACAAAGAAGTCTGTGTCCTGGATGGCGGGCGGAACATAGGAAGGGGAGGGTGTGAGGTAGATAGTGTTGGGTGGGATGAAGACTGTGTTGTGGACACAGAAGATGTGACTGGAGACCATGGGCGCGACGAAGCCATCGAGGTCCGCGAAAAAATTCGTTTAAAAGTTCCGCCAATCATGGATGCCATGTCGCCATATGCACCAGCAGCAGACGGCGAACGTTTCGGTTCACCGTCGCCCCTTGCCCGTCCGAGTCAACCTTCGTTGAACTATTCCAACATTGCTTGACGGGTGCAGTCGTACTGGTATTGGAACTGGTGGTTTTACTGCCACAGGGTGAGGAGTTTGGCGTGACGCTCATACTATATCTGTGCGCCGGTCGGTCTGGCGTAGTAGGCGGCTGCAAGGGATCTTGTCGCTCAATGATTTCGAGGCCTTGGATGAGGTAGAGTGCGATAGGGGCTCTTCAGAGCGTCGGTGGACTTGCCATATGAATTCCTGAGGTTTGAATTGAGAACACTTCTCTCTAAGCGTGGATAGACCACGCACCTGGCAGCGATTCACGGCCTTCTCAAGACTCGACATCATCCCATCTGCCTGGTCGGTGACCGTCCAAAACACGGTCAACCACTTGTCCTCCTTGAGTTCCTCACGCAACACATCACTCTCATCCTGCATGGCTTCCCACTCTGTGGTCAGCGTGGCATGCTTTTTGCGAGGCTGTCACAGCACGCCTCGCCTGTTATGGGGTTTGGGATGATGCCGGTGGGGATGGAGATGGACAGGGGAATGGACAGGGGGTACGAGGGCGCACGGTATGCGGAGTCAGCAGTGCGGGATCCAGGTGCGGGGTATGCGCCTTCCTCCAGTGACAATGGCAACGTCAGCGCAGCGTACATGGATCCAACCACGAGCAACGACGGCAGCACGTCCTTCGACGTGAACGGCAGCAGCGCATCCTTCAACGCAAACGGTGCCGCGCCGTTGCGGTACACTCCGTGTGTGTACGACACGCTGGGGAACGCGATGGATGTGGATGAGGGGGCAGGGGCGGATGCGCTGGGGATGCTGGGGCTGGGGCTTTGTAAGGAGCCTGTGCTGGCAAGGCAGAGGCGAAGGCGCGCACCAAGCGCAAGTGTGGTTGATGAGAGTCGTTGTTGCCTTTGGTTTGACAATGTTCTCGTCCCAGCGATCGTCTTGAATTTTAGTCGCGTTGCGTCGGATTGAGGGGCTAGTGTGAACTCGACCTTGAACATTGCAGAAGCTCCGAGCACCACATTCGTGTGCATCCCTATGTTGTCCCTGTGTCGTCCCCATGCGGCATGAAGCATAAGATGGCAAAGAGCGTAGTATCGGTCATTAGAGGGGATTATGTTGGTTGTAGAAGCTCAGCGACGGTGTACGAAGACCTCAAGAGCCTCAAGATGGCAAGGGAGAGGTTAGAGAGAGAGACTCGCAGATACAAGCCAATTGAAGCCACAGCTAAGCCGTTAGTGGAGCCGGCTTGAGCCGCAGCCAAGCCAACGGAGCCGCCGTGTGAACGGCTGGCTAGGCTCGGCTTATTTTTGGCTTGGCTCCAATGGCTAGCCGAGCTGAGCCGAGCCGCGGCAACACTACGTAGGGATAAGCAGGTGATTTGGGCGGGGAGAAAGTCGGTGCACGGTGGACCAAAACTTGGGATGGATTCAAGGGGCTACCAATCTGCGAAAATCTCAACATACCTTCCGTTTTGTTTTTCAGCAATCAGCGGGACCTCCCTCCCATTACCTAATCATCACGTGCCATCAAATTCCCTTTTTGGGATATCTATGAATAGACGACTGACTACCGACACCGTTTTGGCCCACACGACTTGCATACCCAGCTTTTGTGAGCCGAATCAACATCCACACAGTCCATGTGATACTGTTAACATAAATCAGTGCTCAAACCTGGCAATTTAAAGCCGCCATACCCAAACTGTCTCACACCCGGCCTTCGTGCAACGGATCGAGACACTTTCATCGTGTTTTTCGTCCTTGGTTATTTCAATGCCACAGCAGGTGAAGTCGAGTTCCTTGCGTTTCTTGCGCTGCGGCCGCCCGCTTGCAATAATTGCGGGAGCTTGTGCAATAATTATGGGAGCTTGTGTTGTTGTGACCGGCAGAATTGAGTCAGCGTTGCCGTCGGAATCCAAGCCTGGAGCCATGTAATTCTCGACTGCAGCATCCATCTCGTTGTCTGTTGCAGATGGAGGTAGGCTTTCAACACGAGGATGAACGTTCAGACCAGGGGCTGCGCAATTTTTGATTGCTGCATCCATCTTGTCGTCGGTTGCAGATGGAGGTAGGCTTTCGACACGAGGATGAATGTTCAGACCAGGGGCTGCACAATTTTTGATTGCTGCATCCATCTCGTCGTCGGTGACTGCCGGAGGTAAGTCCTCAATGCGGGGAACATCAATGTACTCAAGCTCGTAATCGGTTGCGGACTGTTCCGACTCATTGGGGGCAGTGTCCTCATCCGAGTCTGAAATAATGAGGCGACGTGCACGCGGCCGACCTCTGGGAAGTTCCTCGCTGTCTTCCGGTTCTGATGCAGGAGTTTCATCTGCGCTAGTGGGCATAGGATCCTCGGCTTCAACGGTCCTTTGAGAAGCCCGGATGTTAGAGTTCAGATCTAGAAGAATGCTTTCCACGCACCTGAAGGCAAGATTGGACGAATGTGCCGCGGATATTGCTAAAGGTGGCTGAATATTCTTCGTTTTGAGCTTGCGTGTCTGGGGGTAATTCTGGCGATTTTCGTAGAGTGTTTTTAGAGCGGTGGATTCATTCTGTGTCATGTGGTATCTGAATGGAACATTTGTCAGTGTCACGAGGCCATGGCGCGGGCCACGATAATGCGCTTCGACGTTATAGGTCCATATTACCATCCCGCATCCGAGAGGGAAGGAAATGAGATGATTTGTGCAAGGGGAGCTCTCACTCCACTTCTGGGCTGCAGCCATACTGAACTGCACCGGCCGTAGACAGGTTGAGCGCTTCCAATCCACTTGGTGCACGGAATCTGTACCCTTGCCTGAATTCAGAAAGAATTCGCACATTGAGAAGGGGCGAAGGCAGAGTCCACAGGGTTGGTCCGACATGCGGAATGTTTTATCAAAGAGAATATGGCCGGCATTGTGTTGCAGAACAAGTTGCTTATTTCGCAACGACAGAGGTACCGGCGGATCGCACTTGGTGCACAGGAAAGAGTCCTGGGATTCCAAGTTTCCTCGATAATCAGAGTCGTATGGGTCAACGTGGAAACAGGCCTGTCCTATGTGTCGTTGTTATACAGTGAATTAATAATAGAAAGAAGTACATACCCGCATAGCGATACGGGAACCTTTCTGTGCATTTGACCGTAGGAAAGGACGGTGGATCGAGAGAATGCAGACGGGAATTTAAAGCAGCAGCGACATGGAGCAAAATGTCGCTGGAGAAGAGGTAAGTAGACTTCCAGCGATGTGATTACAAACTGTGGGATTAAGCGGCTGGATTAAAATTCTTGGTACTTCGGAACAGATCGCCTCGAAGGATAACGACCAATGCCAGTCATGTCCGCCTTCAGGGACTTCCTCCTCCGTCGCAGGAAGAAGTCGTAGGATCTGAAAAGAAACTCGAGTCCCCGCATCCGAGAGAAGTTCCAGAACAATTGAATCGGCATCTTGGGACCCTACAACAATGCGGTTGACCTGTCCCACGGCAAGGAATGTTTGTTCCTCGCATGCTACTAGTGCGGCAATGGGATTTCCGATCCGTAGAGCCGCAGTGCGGAGGGATTCATCTGTCGTGATAAGACAGTTAGTTGACTGTTTTAATGCTGGTATGCCCATGATACATCGTGTTCTATCCCTCGACATCCGTGGTGACCGACCCTGCATGAGTTGGCTCAGGATGCTCGCCTTTGAAAGCTTCTTCCCGTCGACAGTAACATGAGGATTATGATTTTTGTCATGGGGGCTTTCGATTGCTATGGCATCCTCGAGGTCTCCATCGGCATCGTAGAATGGCTCGGATTCTGGCGCATTAGTTTCACCCGGCGACGGCCTAAACAACGTGGACGCCGGTTCGAAAGCATCCACAGTATCGGGAACATTGACCAAGCACTTTCCGAATGGTGAAAGAATGTTGAATGACTTGTCCAGGCCGTATTTCGCTAATGCCTCACGGCTTCCTGGAATTAATGACTCGACTTGGACCCGCCCTTGCTTCCAGCACGAGAGGAGAACCACACTGCCAACATGAAGGTCGCCCGTGCACGATGCTGGAGATATGTGGTCTGCTTTCGGGCTGACGTCTCCATTCTCGTTGATTATAGCGGGGAGTTTGATACGCCATGGACCACGATCCCAGTGGGGACGAAGTGCGAGGATAATTGAAACTTCAGTCAGGTTGGATGCCCGTGTCCCGAGCTGATATATAACGACGTTGGAGTCGGTTCCAACCGCCGTGCGAATTAAACCGAATAACTTCTCGAGCCGATCTGTCCCGAGCAGAATTAGAAAGAATTCGGAGTCGGGAGTGTCGATTTTAGCCTTTGCGCCACAGAAAAATGCGTTCTTTATCATGATCATGATATTAACGAAGGTCTGGTTTGCCATGAAGTCCGTCGCCGCTCCATCCATTGTGAACAGGATGAGCAGGAGATGTGCGGCCGTGCTGAGATGAACGAGCTGTTCGCGAAGCGATAACAAAATGTAGATATACGGCATTATCAAATGGTACCCGAGCCACCCAAAAATCTTGAGAGCCACACGTGCACGGCAAAATGCTGGGGAGTCGTCAGGAAGTGCATCCGATAGGTCCCAGAGTCCTTTCAGAAGTTGATAGCCCTTGGGAACATCTTGTTTATCATTTGGATTGAGGAATCCATCGATTTTCGTTTCAGTATGGCCCGCTGCACGGAGGTGCTGTTTAACAATTGCCGGAGTAATGACGAAACCGAGGACATCGATCCCGATCTTGCGCATAAGCAGTGTTCGCAATGTCTTTATTACATGGCGATAGTCTTTGTCTGGTGTTATGTCATCCGGGCCGACGAGAAGGTCCATGAGTTCGAGTGGGGCAAGTAACGGGTAAATTGAGGAGGTGCGACTGAGCCGGAATTTCATGAATTCCAGTGCTTGCGCAAGCCCTCTCTTTGCTCCGCCATCTGAAGAAACACTGATCATCCGATATATGATATTGCCGTATGTTGTCCGGTTGTTGACCGCAGCGTTGATTATCCGAAGGAACCCTGCCTGCCCAGGACCGTTTTCCTTCTTGCACATTCCTGAAATACAGATGGGAAGCGGATTAAACTCTTGCGGATGTTTTGACATCCGTCCTAATGCGACTATGGTGGCCTAATGAAGACGGAGGTGTTCAAAAGATGGTCGCAGCATCGCTGATATTGCTTACCTCGCTCGCCGGATGCACTTTACCATCGTTTATATCCGCAATTAACATCTCGGCATCGGCGATATCCGAAAGCTCCAACGACGTGTCAGCGGAATGCTCCCGACATGTTCCCTTTATCATGTTATCCTTGTTGTCCCATCGCAGCCATTCATCTACTTTCACCTCGTCAACCATAATTATCTGGTGGATGATTTTGGGTGGCCCGATAGGCACGTCCTCTCCGTTGGTGTAGGTGTCGATGTTCTCCTGAACCTCTTCAATAGTGGGCATATGCGGGGATGTTCGGAGAGGCCTAATGACCGTGTTCTTGCGGAGAGTAGTCAATCCGGGAAGACCGAGTGCACGGTGAAGAATATCTGCGAGGCGTGCACCATCGAGTCGCAGTGTGCACAGACCGATCATACGCTCATCAGGGGTTACGAGTACTTATGTAATAAGGATCGTCTCTTTCATATCTCGGGGGACCTTAATTCGGGTCAGTGACAAAAAACTGTGAGGAACTTTTTAGTGGCTGTGTGAAGTCGTTTTTATCGCTTTATTAGAAAAAAACCTAGTGAATTTAGTGGCTGAGTATTGTACATGTTTACGTACTCGGGGAAAAATACCCCCTACTCGGTGAAAAATAACAACATGCGCAAACAATGTAATTTTTTTTTTTGTCATCGCATTCGGAATGATCCGACAGATTTTTGCATCACGTTACGCGGGCATGAGTTTACGGCTGCTCGACGTCTAGAAAGACTTGTGCAGCACATTTTTTATGATTGTCCACTACCTCGCCGTGTGTTCGCGTGCACATCTCCATCTTATGCTGACTAAACTCGCTTCGGCCTAGGGCTGTTCGCCGTGCCCGTCACGGTTCGCCGTGCCCATGACGGGCACGGCCGTCGTTTCGACGGGTGAGTGACGGGACGGCCGTCACGGCCAACGGAACGGGCTCGGTTTGCACTGATGTAAGTAGAGCAGAAAGATGCTTTAATTCACCTCAAAGTTGCAGTTGAATCAAAAGCTTTGAGGAAGTCGAAATTCTGTGTCAACTAGAGCTGAAATTTACGTTTCTGGCTCCAGGAAAGCAGGCCAGCAAGCAAAATGGGACCATTCTCGACACTCTGTGTGTATTTGAAGTGCCACCTCGATTGGGAAAGAATATAAATCAAGTTGAATATAACTTATCAAGTTGAAGCAAGAGTTGAAAATCATATGTGAGATGAACCAGATATGGTAATTGATCACCAATCTCGCGGAGAGGCCCAAGAAAGGACAGTATGAGAGAGCTCATGTCTAGCAACTGGTGTGCGAACTTTAGTAGGCAGGGAGCCCATTTTGACGCCAAAATCGCCAAATATGTGCGAAGATTTCTAGGTTTTTATGGCCAGACCCGTCGCCCGTCAACAACGGTCAACGGCCGTCATTTCAACAGCCGTCAGCTCACCAATCCGTCCCGTCGTTTATTTTTTCCAACCACCGACGGAACAGGTCAGATAGCCGTCGCACGGAACCCGTTGAACAGGCGCGACGGGCACGGCGCACAGCCCTACTTCGGCCATATTTGCACAACTATTGCGAGGCGGAGAACACGCGCGCAGGCAGAGGTCCGGCGCATCATTGACACAGTGAACGCAACGGGCCAGCAATCCATAAATAAAACATTCATTCAGGTCTGGGTGTCCGTCCAGAGTATTCTAATCACGCTCAACTACAGCCTTGGTAGCGCCGTTGGTAGTGCAATGACGGAGAAGCCTACATAGACTGCTGTATTTTTAGGTACTGTCCTCGTCAATTTCGACCCCCATCTGACGCTTTCTCAAGTCATTTAAACAGAAAATAACAGTAAATTCAAATGGAATCTAGGATAAATTATTTTTGTCTAATGCATTTACCCGTTCCATTAGAAATAACTCTAATGAAATTAGCGGCTGTACAATTGCTCTTGTTTACCTACTTGGGGAAAAATAGGAGTTACTCGGTGAAAACCAACAAAAAGTTTTTTGTTCTACCCTGCCGAGGTCCCCTGTTCGGCATTTTCCGTCTTTCGCTCCTCTCCGTCACTGTTCCATTGCCTTGATGAGCATTAATGAACATGCCTTCGTCTGAGTGCTGTCCAAAAAGATGAGAGACTCCATAACCAATTTGACCACTGGCATGACCTTTGAATCTATCCATGCTGCTCTTGGCTTGCTGTTAATTTGCCTTACACTGTCAACAGTGCTCCTATTATAGGCTTACGCGTATCCCGATCAGGCGACCGCTCCTTTCTGTCTTCGCTCCCTCCTATAAACTATCTCTCGGCTCCAAGCCTAACGGTGCGATATGGTACCACAACGGAATTTCTCGACTGGTTCCAGTTGCAAACCCGATGGTTTATTACATTCGCTACACCTCGGAAACACTGTGATCACTCAGCCTGAAATACTTTGTTCGCGATCCGGACCTTAATGCATGATCATTTTATCCCATGCCCTGGTGAACCACTTCATTTTCATATATTCCAAAAGAAAGAAAAAAATTAAGTACGAGTTGCATGCCGGGCACCGCCACGGCCCTTTACCCCAAGTAAAACCCTTGGCGTTATATCTAGGACCCTCGCGGAAGGCGTCGGAACTAGCCCGATAGATACGCTGGGCCAGTGCATTCATGCCTTCCCTGTTGTTGATACTAGCATTGACCAGCGGCACCATTCTTGTCACCTTCCCTGAAGCTACTGCCATCATGAACTCCTTGTGGCGGTCGATCGAGGTGCTCTGGGACGCGAGTGTCTGGGTATCGTTGTGCTTCGAGAGCCGCATCACCTGGATCTGGTCGTTTTTCCGGCGCATTTTCGATACTAGGCCACCGATTGGGAAGAACATGAGGGGTGTATTCTCGTTAACGCCCTCAATGATCCGCTCGCTAATTCCCTGCAGCGCATTATTGGAGCGGAGTTTATGGCAGTTTTCGCACATTGTGGAGTCCTGATGAATTTTCCTCCGGCACGAGATAGAGCGAACGTAGAAGTGGTCGCCCTCCAAGTAATAATTCCAGGGAAGTTGTATTTGCGCATGCAGGCCGAAGGGATAGGCGACATGATGATTTTGATTGGCGGGGAAAGTGAGCTCGAGCCCTCTACATTCTGCGAGCGGCTCCGTAAACTGTACGGCTTCATCCCGAAGGTCACGATGTGTGTCGGAGTGACCTAAACTATCTGGGGGGTCGAAGTCCGAAAACAGGGAGGGATCCATCGAAGACACGTTGCTGATTGCATTCATTTAATCATTTATTCATGTATGGAGCTTATACAATTCACTTACATAAAAGAACGGGGAGACGACCGCGGTACGGAGGTCAAAGATTGGAGAGCACCAATTTCCGATCCGTTTCTATGTATATATACGGTGAGTTTGCGCATTTGTAATATCTGCGAGTACTCACGCGGGCTCGTCGAAGAAATTGGAAACAGGTTCTGGTGCAATTCGTACGGTTTGTCTCGCAGGGTGGACAGGGAGTGGAGCTGAAGTCACTGGAGACACAGCACGAACCACCTTCTTGAAAAATGCCTTGATTTGGCCCTCTTTGAGAGGGTTCTTCATTTTTTTCGCTGCTTTAAGCTTAGCTGTCGCCTTTTTGCATTTGGATGATTCCTGGTGGTTTCTAAGGTTGGCGTCGCCACCTAATCCGAGGTTCACCTCCTCTTTACAGTTAGGACATATAATAAAATTGCCCCGAGGCGTTGGCTGTTCGCTGCTGTCGCCACCATTGTCGGGGATTCTGGTACTCAAGTCGGCGGCAAACTGAATCAAAATATAAATAGAGGGATGTAGTAGGGACCGTGGGGACATCACCGTATGTTGAAACCCACCCGGCCGGTCTTCTGACATGCTGCCTGTGCGTCTCCTCGGAGGCTCGGAGGAGGGAAAGCAATACGTGGCTTTCGGCAACTCGCGTGATTGATCCAAACAAGCCAAAATATTTGTAAGCCAATCGAAAAATCAAGTGAAAGTCTCTCAAAGTCTTTTCTGCGCGAAACTGGCCATAGGAAACCATTTTGCAAATCGGATACTAAAAAATATTTTCGAGGCCTAAGGTGACCCCTCCCTCCCTAACCCAATAAGGAAATTTCTTATCTTGTCTGTTTACAAATATTATTGGAGCCGATCTAAAATTTGGGCCCATAATCCGCCCTCCGTTGGGCTCTTGATCATCAACGGCGAGCGACATCTTTGATACTCCTTTGATGATCCTGCAACTTCAGGCAGTATTTCGACAATTGAACACTTAGGAAGTGTGTCACAGCGACTTTGGCACTTTGAACACCTGGTCCAGTGAACACTTCGCGGCATGCGTAAAACCCATGAACACTTGGTCGAAAAGATATAGTAGTACAAACAACAGGAATGGTACAGAATATACAAGCCTAACGATGCATTGAGATTCAAGATCAGTACGAGGGACGTCGGTATCGACACTCACAAGTCCAACAGGGGCAAAACGTCGGTGAATCGCACAATTGTTTCGGCCTCCCACCTAACCGTCTTCTCCTGCGCCTTATTATCCGTCTTCATGGTATCCCGGACTCCATTGACCGAGCGGAATTCGTCCTGTGCATGTGCGCGTGCAAGCCCATGTCGGACCGGGCCATTGTTTCGCCGGCACATGCCGCGCCCTCCTCGCTGACGCCCAGCCCTACACGCACAATGATGAGCGTGGGCACCATTCCCTATGTCATTAAAATTGAGAACGCTTAAAGAAGACTTCTTTTGTATACAAAAATGCGCACGACGATCTGCCCTAGTGCTGCGTACACGATCTAAACGCACGTCAGAATCAGGGAGTCCAATAAGACGGTGGTTGAGCAGCGCACCGCATCCCGGGGGTCCTGGTAGTGGAAGAAGCCCATATGTATGGATACGAATACCGAGTAGATGAGGCCGGACTCCAGGCTACGTATAATATTAATGGGCTGAGACGGAGTTGGGGAAACACGCCCACATGATGATCATGGCATTCCGGCCTTTACGTCGCGTCACGGCGCCGGCGGCCCCCCGAATCCTTCGTACGACCCACCACAAACGCGCCGCTGGGACGTAAGTCAAGATAAGTAGGAAGTCATCCGACACTCACCTATTAATGTCGGCAAGAACAGGTTCATGGAAAGCGATAGGATGAAGAAGTTGGGGAGCTGGAGGGAGTATCCGAAAACTGGACAGGACGCAAATCCGTTAGGTAAACAGCGGAGCAAGGGAGGCCATGAGGACGCACTCATGGTTGCGATGAGGAGCAGGATTGGCACAATTGTGACCCAGACAGTATTCCAGATGGCATAGCATCGATAGATGAGTAGCGCATCTGCGAGCAGGCTGGGGGAAGGCGCGCCAGTCAGCACTCCCCTGCGCACATGGGTCTGAGCTGGCTGGCACACGCACTTGTTTGTTACATATACCACCGCACCAGCCGTCTGTAGGTGGTCGAGGCGGGTCGCCCAGCCATTGTAGACCACCGCGCCTTGCATGAGGAAGATCGCGAGGTCTGCAGTGGCGAGCATGAACATGATGATGGCGCTAACGAGGAGCGTAATTTGTTTCTTGCCCCGATAGAATATGAGAATGCAGCGACAGAACAGGACAAGGTAGATGCCTATGTGACGCTCGCAGGATTAGATGGATAAATAGCAAGCGGTAACGAAACGCGCCATAAAGGAATGTGGAAACCTGCACAGAGTCAGTACGAAGGCAGCAACGAGGGAATATGGCATGCACCCATAAAGTGGTGACGCCTACCCACAGGGAAGATGCCTAAGGTGATTTATGTACTTCGGTTCAGAAGGAACTTGAAATCGGACGCACCATTAGAATTCAAGAGTCGTCCAGTGGAAAGAGGAAAGGAAAGGAAACGGAGGAAGGGAGAAAGAGGAAATTGTAACGGTCTTTTCATTAAGCTTGTTTCACTGCCACATCCATCATCTACAGTCCGCAGATCAGCCGCTGATCATTACCAAAAGTAGCCGCGCTCTGGCGGCTAGTTACTTGTAAAGGACCCCAACCAAGGCGCTAATGAGGAATTTCGAAGTTCGTGGGTACGAAGGTATTTTTTTTTTTTGGAGGAATATCTAACTGACATAGGCTCAACGCCGCATCGGAGACCTGACGACCGGGAACATTATTGGCTGAATTGAGACTTCTGAGCTGTAGTCAGTGCCACAAATGTTCCTGATGTCAAGTTCTCCCGTGCTATCGGTTAAATAAAATTAACATACAGCTGCGGAGAATGATCGCACAAGTTAGATTCCCCATGGGTATTGCCGCGCTGATAGTAGGCAATCCGTACAAACATGCACTGCCGATGAGCTATACATGAAGGAAACGAAACCGGGTGGGGGAGTGCGCAGGCGCAGAATCAGCGCCCATGGCGTTTTTATAAAGCCATACGAGAAGGCCACCACGGTTTGGGCAATGTTGCTTTGAAAATCCGTTTGAACATTAGCAAGTGATGCAAATCCAGGGTCACTGTTATATGCATCGCATTTTTGACAAAGATAGTACCCGAAATATAAATATGTCCAAGCTGAACGAAGAAAAACCCAGGCTAGTAGTACACGGAGTTCAACGTACCTTCGAAGCTAACACCATCCATGACCTCAGAAACCGAGTCGGAATACCTATCAGCCTCTATCATTCTTATGGAAGACATCGGCGGCTAGGCGCTCTGAATGTCAGGGCGCGGAAGACGCGGGATCTGCATGACAGCTGATCGACATCTTGGTAAACTGCAGCAGAGAATTGTTTTGCTTCAGCTGTTGTGTTAGACGCCGGCAACGTGTGGGCCGGGTGTGTGTTTCACTTGGAGGTAACTAAAGAAGCTCAGAACCTGTGTGTTTGAAATTAGTTCTAAGGGGCGTTGTGGAGGATAGCTTGAACCATTACCTGATCCCGGCTAAGTAACATGTCCTTCAACGTTGACCGTGGCGTCGAATATGATGCAGCTCTAGGCGAAAGTTCAGACAGTCAAGTTTGGCCATTGGCAGATCCGAACATCGGCGATGAAGAAAGAGGTGTAACGAACGGTTAATCCAGAGTCATTTTTACCGCCACAATACATGCACGGAGCACGAGACATACAATACGCCAGCTCTCACCGAAGTACGAGATACAGACCCTCCGTGGCGACGTTCGGCTGCCAGATGCCGAGCTTGCGTATGGCGCGCATAGCTGCAGGGGCGCGCGCGACCAGCACGACCGCGGGTAGACGAAGGACCAGCAGGCCGATCGAAAGATGAGCGTGATGCTCGGCTTGATGACGATGAAAGAACAGCGCCTGATACGACGTAGGGTCCGTGAACTGCGGGAGTGGTCAGGTATTATAAAGCGCGCAGCACGCATCATACCATGGCCCGCATATTTGCGTAGAACGACGTCTCGGGGACGCCGGCCTCGCGCATGTGCGTGAAGATGGGGCGGGGCGGGTGGGGCGGGGAGTAGGCCAGAGGGCCGTGGTATTTTGTTTGCAGGGCGAGCTGTGGAGGGACTGGTGAGCACTCTGGCCGGGGATCGACCGCCGCGCACATACCTCGCCCCGGTCAAGCGCGCGCACGCCGATGAGGTTGAAGAAGCACAGCAGAGCCCCAAGTGGAAGCGCCATCAGCAACGTCGTTCCCGTCTAACGCCGACGTCAGCGAGAAGCGGGATTTGCTGGGTGGCATCATGACGTACGACAGTGAAGACGACCGTGAAGAGGAACGCAGCCAAGGCGTACGGGAAGTTGATCATGTAGAGGTGCAACAAGGATTTGTAGTACGCTTTGCGCGTCACGGGCGGAAGTACCGTCGCCAAGCGCGGCGAGACCAGAATCGTGCTGGTCGCGTGTGCTCGTCGGGAACCTCTCCGGCTGAAAAGAGCAGGCCGTCATCTGGACCGCCGTCAGTTCCGGATTCCACCTCCACCTCATCGTCGTCGTCGCGAAAAATGGATGCGATAGTTTGTGCAAGCGATGGGGCCACTGCGGCGGTAGCGTTGCCGAGGCATAGTCTCGATGACACGCGACGTGCTGGTATTAGGCACGACGAGTGCGCGACGCACCGAGTTTGGGATTCCCAGAGCGCGGTGCAGGTTGCGTAGTATCGACGCTAGATGACACATCGACCCCTGGGCTTCGTGGATGGGGATGCGAGGAAGTCTCCGGTTCGATTGCGAGAAACCTACGCCCGCGAAACGCGCTCAAGTGGGCCAGCGTCGCGCGCGAATAGTAGTAGCAATAGTGTCGAGTACTCGTGCGCGGGACAAAAGGAGAGTAGATGATGCGTCAGGGAGGCACGCGATAGCACAAGGAAAACGAGCGAGCGGAAAGATAGCCCACAGAAAACAAATAACAAACGAACAAGAAAGGAAAGAAAGGCGGGCAACACAACACACCTCGTCATCCGCCGCGGCACATGCAGCCCGCCCCCGAAGTCCCGCGGTGGAGTGTAGAAGATGAAGCCGGCTTGCCTAAAAAGAGTGGCATGGACACGAAAACCACGCGGCCGCTGCGAAAGCCGTGCTCGAACACGGAGCGCGAAACGCCGCGCAAGACGGCGGACACGAGGCTGCGCGCCGCTCCAGCTACGCCAGACGAAGGCGGGCGCAAGAAAAACAAGCCCCGAAAGTGAAAACGCCGTATGGCGGTCCGTCAGCGCATGAGGACGATGCAGCCGGCGCACGACGGCGCACCAGCGCACCAAGCCGAGTGGCACGCGGCGCATGCAGATAAAGCCGACGAAAGTGGACACAAAGGAAACAAAAAGCCAACCAATACGAGCGGCAGCGAAATCGCGCGCCGCCAGTGCACGAAACTGCGTGGGACGGCGCACAGGACCCCGGCAGGCAAAAGATGAATCACCGAGATCCTCTACCACAAGAAAAAATACGCAAAATAAGGGCCGAAGAAGAAAGCAAGAAAACGGATTGGAACGAGGGAGGAGTGAGGGAAGGACATACCGCCTCGTAGCGCATGTCTGCATCTTGCTGTCTCCTCGCTCACCGCGTCCGCGTCGACATCGCGCACGCCGGCGGCGGCGGGGGCAAAGTTGTGTCTTCTTCCTGTGGGGGATAAAGGCACTGGTAAGAGCACGAAGAAAGAAAAAAGCGAAGAAAGGGGGGACGAAGCGGGATAAAACGGAATATGGGGGAGGATGGGAAGGGAATAGAAGACGGTGAGGAGGAGGGGATGGGGCGGGGCAAGGGCGCCAGTAGATGCGTGGGGGACGGAGGGAGGGAAGAGAAAGTGAGAAGAAGATGGAGGGACGGAGTGGCGCAGATGAGAGGTGGAAGAACGAAGGGGATGTATGAGAGAAGAGGATGGAACGAAGAACAGCGGCGTACGGCGTAGGAGGGATACGCAAGAGAAAGAAACACCGGGCGAGTTCATCGGGGTGGCGGGAGGAAAGCAAGGTTAGCTTGTTTGGCGCTGTTGCATTTGACGGGCCGGAGCTGATGCGCTGATGTGAAAATGATTTAAGGTGGAGTCGATCGGTGGACCAGAACTTGGGATGGATTAGTGCAAGTAAATCCACCCAAGTGCGAAGGCAGTGCATTCTTGTACCCACCTGCACATGGATGACCTGACGAGTACCTTGCACAAATGAAAAATGAAATTCGGCAAACACGTCTTCGAGCGGAGTCGAACCACCGATTCTCTCGAATGCATCACAGAAATGCGCATACCGTTTGGGCAGTATATTACTAGACTCGTAACCTGGTTACCCGAAAGTGCTTGCCACATTTTTCGGCAACTGGTTACAGACTGGTTACGAGTCTAGTATATTACCGCGTGAAAATGGGCTGGGATCATCGGCGCGCGGTGAATGTAACCTGAGGACTTGATTAAATTTATCAACTGAGCCCTGCATCCCCTCGAAAATTCTTTCAGCGCTGGATGCCTATATAAATGAGATAATGAACCACGCAAAAAAGAAATAAAAGTCTCAAGAAATGACCCACATCTTCGGATGGAGTCGAACCACCGGGTCTCCCGTCACGTTATCGACTTTATCAGCGGATGAGAGTGAGCGCCCCGCTCTACGAAGACGTTATTCGCCTGCCTGCTGAATCTGATATGTGGGCGTGAATGTAGACTGACCCACCCTCGTCAGCGCACACTCGGTTGATCAAAACTTGAACCAATCATGGTGTGGTTCAACCAAAGATTGCTGCAGTTAAATTCACAGAAGTGCGTCTTGCATTCCCACCAATATTATCTCCGCGCGGGGCGACGTAGATGAGAGGATGAGCAGCATAAAGAAAAAGAGGAAAAGTGCACATGCAACCGCATTATGTATTCGGGCGGTTTCAAACCACCGAAAATCTCGTGCGCATCAAATTAATGCGCGCGAATGAATGGGAATGGGCACCACGTTGTACGAAGATCTGTCCACATACATTTTGAGTGGCATACAAGGGCGTGAATATGGACTGGGAGAATTTGACCTTGCCGGTGCGGGCCTCGTTACTAAATGATTTCAAAGCCTATTCTGCGCCGTCGCTCGCCAACTAACATGGAGTGCAGAGAAATAGTAATTGGAACTATACACTGGAATACTCCACTGGAGTATCAAAACTTGAATACATGAAAGTCCGGAGTACACTGCATGGGCTGTGAAATTAATATTCCACCCAGAGACCGACCGAGTATCTCGAATCCAGGGCAATTATCACGAGGGTTTCTCGCCTACCGGACGGCTTGCTGCGCATGGCGGCAGCATCGGTGCGCTTGTCACTCTTCTCTTGCTGAACAATTTAATTAGGTTGAAAGAAGCTTTAAGTTGCATACTACGGGAGTTTAGGCCCTCATGCCGCCTAAATTCTTGGCTACAGTTTACGGGACGGCCGTCACCGGTTGGATCGTAGGAATCAAGATATTCAATGCGTCGCGCAGGCAGAGTATCCTCGAAGTCTGCGGCGCTAGCATCGCCGAACCTCTGGAAGAGGCGAAGGATCAGGATGAGTCGCTTGATGGTCGCCGCGGGTCTGTGTACGTCCCCAGCAGTCCGTCATAAAGCGAATCTTTGTTCTCTTCTTTTTTTCCAACACTGAATCTCCTCGCTCCCACGCAAAAGGAACATCGTCCTCGCTACGCCGACTTCGATACATTCTTGTACCATCATTAGATACTCGTTAGGTTCAACGTAGACAGGCTTTTAAGTTGTTCCGACCTTTTGACCTTGTCAGCTTGTGTCCTTTGTTATCAAACGTATGTTGAGCCTGTCGAGATTTTGAATAGGCTTGCGCACTTGCGAGCTTATCAGACCCTCATCCGGCTGGTACAACGTTACAAATTATTTGTCAAAAGTCTGATGTAGTTCGTATATATGAAGCCCCATGGCCAACCTCCAACCAAGGCCTGTCCGCTCCAACAATCCGACATCAACTCCGTCTCGTCTTTCAAGCCCGTGGCGCGAAGCGCTTCTGCTGGGCGGCACCCTTGACAGCAATCCCCTCGCCCTGGGGAGTGTCAATATTCTCCAGATCCGCCACCAAGCCAGGGAAGTCGCAGTCCGAGGTGAGGGGCTGGTTGTTGAGCAACCAAGTATTGCAGCAGGAGCGGAACTATTGAAATTGGGAGTTAGCTGTAGTATAAAAGGCGCAGAACATCGACTCCAAAAAGACGTACGTTGCTCAGGTGCTCGGAGATGGAGCCGGCAGCGCAGTCACCGTTGCCGGAGTCGTAGTTGCCGCCGAGCTGGGAGCAGCACGGCTGGGTAGCCTCAGGGTGGGAGCCGCCGTTGATGACACACTTGCAGGCGTAGCTGGTGGAGGCAAAGGCCGCGATGGCCACGAGGAAGATGTTGGAGAGCTGCATTGTGAAGAGTGGTGGGTTTGTGTGAGAGGTAGACGGTGTCTGTATTTTTATGGAGGGGGGTTGGGTCTACCTTTTATACTTGGGCATTAACGGGAATCATGTACATATAGGCACGTACACCCGGCTTGGTCACCGGGGCAATACGATGGAATCCATCAAGTACGGAGCTGAAGCTTCTCGTATCAGTGCCAATACATTTGCGCTCCACAGCAAGCTATTCACCGCGCTCCTTCTGGACGGACACATTTCTACTGCCGCATGTTGCCGGTGCGTCGGCGAAACCTTAAGATTATTATGTACATCGTACGTACTTCCTCTGCCGCCGTTGCGTTGCACCACTGGCTGTCCCGCGCATAGTTCGACAAATCGGCATTATTCTGCCCAAATGATAATTGCTCTTTCGAACTCACGGTGATATCTGAAGTTAAGTGGTAGCACGCACATCTTTTTATCCCTTTCAAATGGAACACCTCATCGGTCCGCCTGACAAGTACTGGTGACCCGTCGATCCGTCGACAGTGGGAGGTCAATTATTGGGAATTACCGATAATTGCGGTGTTGAAGAAAGGGAGAACCGGTAGAGGTTGCGATTATTGGAGTCATGGGACTAGTTGTGTTCATATTTCACTCCCAGGCCACGCGTGATTGAAATCAACTGTTGTTATGAGTACTCCACAAATGCATTGCTGGGGAAATATAAAATAGCTCGTATTGAGTGGCGACATGGCATTGCCGATAATTGCGGTGTTGAAGTAAGGGAGAACCGGTAGAGGTTGCGATTATTGGAGTCGTGGGACTGGTTGTCTTCATATTTCACTCCCAGGCCACGCGTGATTGAAATCAAATATTGTTATGAGTACTCCACAAATGCATTGCTGGGGCAGTGTAAAATAACTCGTATTGAGTGGCGGCATAGCATGCCGAATGTGAGTAATTGCTCCACAGTGGGCGTCTACGAATGAAACTCACGGCACGAGCACTAAATAGCTTGGGAATGGAATTGAACGATCGAAAATATCACGGCATACGAGGCTGTACGCGGCTTTGGCCTCGCATCTGCGCCACGACACAGGAGGAACCGTTTGGTCTAATTAGATTTCCCCGAAATGAAATCACGTACTTGATGGGCGGCCTCTCGGCATCGGGATGATCCCAACCTCCGTGCGCCTCCCGCCTTGTCGGGCCTCCCAACCTCCTCCCTCTAATGGAAGTCCTTAGCTTTCCCAGTGGCGCCCGGGATTCTCCATATACTCAGTGTTTAATTCATCGTCGGACTTTCAACGGGACACCCCGCCCGACCCCGATCCCCTAGCCACTGCATATTTTAAAGTTCCAGCCGGAGCATCACTTTTTGCACCTGTGCTTTTTCTTTTTCAGCGTGAGCTACTGATTACGGAACACCATTACAGCCATACAGCGTCATAACATCGTCTGCATGTTCCACATTCGAGATAGGAACACCATTGAGTTCAAGATCGTCAGGATGCCTCGGCAGTATGAAGTCCGAGTCAGACATGAAGAGATTCCAGAGTTGAGGAGAGCCGGGATCGCCTGTCAAAATGCCCAATAACGATCTGAACTCGTGTCCGAAGCGTCCGTGAAGGCGCACAATGTAATGAATGCGATCATATAACATTTTAAGCCACTCAATCATGGGGCACGAAATACCATAAGACGCGAGTTTCACCCATAACGTGGGCCGATCCGTTTCTGGGAAGGCGTTCTTGAGATCCAAGTAGGCCACTTACAGGGGCTTGTTGAGGTATGCCGCTTTGTCAATTAGGCAGGTGAGCACAAATGGGTTGTCGTTGGTACGAAGCCTTTCTTGATATCCGTTCTGGGTAACTGGTACAGCACCAATGTCTGCTGCACCCTCCCTGAGCCGGCGGTCAAAAATAAGCGTGAGCATTTTCAACATGCAGCACTCCAGGGCAAAAAGCCGATAGCTTGAGGGGTCTGCAGCAGATGTGGAGAGACAGACATCAACCAAAATTTGAGCATGTCTCGATTACGAAGACATAACAAGCAGAACGCAAGAAGTTTCTCATTAGGGATCGCAAGACAGTCCGCGTTTGAAAACGCATCCACACCAACGGCAGTATCCAGTCCGTGATCTTTCATGTGGCGCTTCATCCATTCAACCTCCTCGAGGCAGATCTAGCGGGTATATGACTGGCGGGGCGATGTATCCTTTGGCTCACGTTCCATTTGCTGCGCCATGGCTGAATTGAACGCCAACTGGTCCGAGTTGAAAGACGAGGGTGTTGATTCTGGGTAATTCAACCGCGACTCAAAATCCGCGGATAGAGCCTCGACGGAAACTTTTGTCTTCTTGGGGATCGGTGAGCTTTCGTACAAAGTCCCAAAACTCTTTTATTGTTATGCATCTCAGAAGCCTGATCCTGACGGCGTACTGCAGCGCATGCACCTTTGCACGACCACGGTGGGCGAGGTTTTGTTGTTCCTCATCGCAATCTTCACCAGACTTCCACGGCTTTGGTTTTGGGGGTGAAATTTCGTCCAGGGCCGTGAAGACCTTTCGTCCCGGACGAGGTTCGGAAGCACTGTGGTCGTTGTCACAAGTGATTATTTGTTGAGTATGCACCAACCGATCTGATGGGTTTGCCGAAGCCGACTTTGCGAGCAAGTAAGCAGCTATGTGTGAGGCGTTCTTCACTGCGGTCTCGACATATACGAAGCAGGTAGTTGCATGTCGCGAGGCTAGCAATTTTGCAACAGCTATAAATGTCTCACCATTTTTTCCCGGCCATCTGATCGAGTTCTTCTTTGCCATCGAGTACCTGCATATATCAGTTCTTTTTCGTCTTTTTTTATTTTATTTTAGAAAAACGATTCTGATCATTTGGTCTGACTAGGGAGACTAGCACAACTGTCTGATCACGTATTTAGACGTACAGAAAATCAACAAACTTCTATCGGGTGGGACCATTGTAACTGCTGTTTGGATAGCCACTAAACGACAAGATCCGCGGCTGGACGCTCTGAGGTTGGAAGAGGCAAGCTCGTACTTATAGGAGACCCGGGGCCGAAGTATATTCCACCGCCCGCAGATTTGTTTTTAAAATAGGCACCTTCAGCATAGATATAAGTGGAAATCGTCTCGGCCAATACTGGGCCCCAGAAAGAGTTCAATGCCTCATCTTTGGTCTCTTTCGAGTCCATTGTTGCCTGATACAGATCATTAATTGGGGAGGATCCCTTGAGAAGTGGTGCGTCTTGGCGTGCTTATTTCTCAGCTGGTATCCGAGTAAAATCCGCCGCGTCGAAGGTAATGGAAACCGCATATGGTCAGCCCAATCGTCCTCTGGTCTTGGGGTGGGGGTTGCCACATGGAATTTCTTTACCAAGGACAGGAGACCCTGCGACACAATCCCATAATCTATGACTGATTGTCCACCTGGTTGCCAAGGTGTTAGGCGCCCCGGCGATGCCGTTTCAAGCGAGGTGCCGTTCAGAATACACAGGCTGTGTAGGTCACAGTTAGCTACCACCGGGCGCCATCGGGAGTTTGTATTTTTTATCAGGATCGGAGGATAGTCTGGGCAAAGAGCTACTCCTGTTGCTTGTGATGAACCAGTTCTTGCTTTTAGGTCACCCAATTTCGCTACGGGTTTCTCCTCACTCTGTGTACACAGCGCAACAGTCTCACAGAGTTGATCACGCGGTTCGACATCGGTCCAACCCCGCCATCGAAAACTCTGCTGTGTAATATAAGTTCCAATTAGCCACATGGTGCCCATATCTAAGACCAGGATGTCGGGAGAGCTTAGAGATGATTGACGAAGTGAATATTGTCCCGTATCAGTAGCGCAATCCCCCCACCGCGCCTGGTTCCGTCCATTAGGGGCTGCCGAGGTAAGTAAATTAAGGGGGCACTTCCGCTGCATCCTCTTCGCCCGGGAGCATGTATGTCTCAGCCACCGCCCATCAAGTACGTGATTTCCTTTCGGGGAAATCTAATTAGACCAAACGGTTCCTCCTGTGTCGTGGCGCAGATGCGAGGCCAAAGCCGCGTACAGCCTCGTATGCCGTGATATTTTCGATCGTTCAATGCCGTTCCCAAGCTATTTAGTGCTCGTACCGTGAGTTTCATTCGTAGACGCTCACTGTGGAGCAATTATTCACATTCGGCATGCTATGCCGCCACTCAATACGAGTTATTTTACACTGCCCCAGAAATGCATTTGTGGAGTACTATAACAATATTTGAGTTCAATCACGCGTGGCCTGGGAGTGAAATATGAAGACAACCAGTCCCACGACTCTAATAATCGCAACCTCTACCGGTTCTCCCGTTCTTCAACCCCGCAATTATCGGCAATGCCATGCCGCCACTCAATACGAGTTATTTTATACTGCCCCAGAAATGCATTTGTGGAGTACTCATAACAATATTTGATTTCAATCACGCGTGGCCTGGGAGTGAAAGATGAACACAACAACCAGTCCCATGACTCCAATACTCGCAACCTCTACCGGTTCTCCCTTTCTTCAACACCGCAATTATCGGCAATTCCCAATAATTGACCTCCCACTGCTGACGGATCGACGGGTCACCAGTACTTTATGGCGCTGTTTATAATTCGTCGGGTATATATTAACGGTTTATAAATTTTGGTTTATAAACAGGGCGTTTATAAACCGGTTTATAAACACCGGGTCCCAATGGGCTAAAAACGAGTGATTCCACCTCTCCTGCTCACGTAAGGTCCCCAGCTGCTCTTCTACTATCCTCCGCACCGGCTGCTACCCGCCCTGACCAGTCTGAAATACTTCCGATCTCGTTTGCGCCCGCGACCGGCTTATCCGAGAGCACATCACGGAAAAGGGGCATCGTGATGTCCACGCCGTCGCGTTGGAAGTCGATTGTCGTATCGTGCGGAAGAGGTTTTACCTGGATCCAGAAAAAACCCCTATAAATACATATCACCGCTTAGTCCAACTATCATTTCTTTATATTTAAAAACCGGTACTTTGGACCCGACGATATATAAACCGGTTTATAAACCGGTGTTTAAAACAATGTTTACAAACCGGACTAATAACCAGCGCCCTACAGGCTGAGTACTTGTCAGGCGGACCGATTAGGTGTTCCATTTGAAAGGGATAAAAAGATGTGCGTGCTACCACTTAACTTCAGATATCACCGTGAGTTCGAAAGAGCAATTGTCATTCGGGCAGAATAATGCCGATTTGTCGAGCTATGCGCGGGACAGCCAGTGGTGCAACGCAACGGCGGCAGAGGCAGTACGTACGATGTACATAATAATCTTAAGGTTTCGCTGACGCACCGGCAATATGCGGCAGTAGAAATGTGTTCGTCCAGAAGGAGCGCGGTGAATAGCTTGCTGTGGAGCGCAAATGTATTGGCACTGATACGGGAAGCTTCAGCTCCTTACTTGATGGATTCCATCGTATTGCCCCGGTGACCAACCGGGTGTACGTGCCTATATGTACATAATTCCCGTCAATGCCCAAGTATAAAAGGTAGGCCCAACCCCCCTCCATAAAAATACAGACACCGTCTACCTCTCACACAAACCCACCACTCTTCACAATGCAGCTCTCCAACATCTTCCTCGTGGCCATCGCGGCCTTTGCCTCCACCAGCTACGCCTGCAAGTGTGTCATCAACGGCGGCTCCCACCCTGAGGCTACCCAGCCGTGCTGCTCCCAGCTCGGCGGCAACTACAACTCCGGCAACGGTGACTGCGCTGCTGGCTCCATCTCCGAGCACCTCAGCAACGTACGTCTTTTTGGAGTCGATGTTCTGCGCCTTTTATACTACAGCTAACTCCCAATTTCAATAGTTCCGCTCCTGCTGCAATACTTGGTTGCTCAACAACCAGCCCCTCACCTCGGACTGCGACTTCCCTGGCTTGGTGGCGGATCTGGAGAAGATTGACACTCCCCAGGGCGAGGGGATTGCTGTCAAGGGTGCCGCCCAGCAGAAGCGCTTCGCGCCACGGGCTTGAAAGACGAGACGGAGTTGATGTCGGATTGTTGGAGCGGACAGGCCTTGGTTGATGCTTGGCCATGGGGCTTCATATATACGAACCACATCAGACTTTTGACAAATAATTTGTAACGTTGTACCAGCCGGATGAGGGTCTGATAAGCTCGCAAGTACGCAAGCCTATTCAAAATCTCGACAGGCTCAACATAAGTTTGATAACAAAAGGACATAAGCTGACAAGATCAAACGGTCGGAACAACTTAGAAGCCTGTCTACGTTGCACCGAACGAGTATCTACTGATGGTACAAGAATGTATCGAAGTCGGCGTAGCGAGGACATGTTCCTTTTGCGTGGGAGCGAGGAGATTCAGTGTTGGAAAAAAAGAAGAGAACAAAGATTCACTTTATGACGGACTGCTGGGGACGTACACAGACTCGCGGCGACCATCAAGCGACTCATCCCGATCCTTCGCCTCTTCCAGAGGTTCGGCGATGCTAGCGCCGCAAACTTCGAGGATACTCTGCCTGCGCGACGCATTGAATATCTTGATTCTTACGATCCAGTCGGTGACGGCCGTCCCGTAAACTTAAAGCTTCTTTCAACCTAATTAAATTGTTCAGCAAGAGAAGAGTGACAAACGCACCGATGCTGCCGCCATGCGCAGCAAGCCGACCGGTAGGCGAGAAATCCTCGTGATAATTGCCTTGGATTCGAGGTACCCGGTCGGTTTCTGGATGGAATATTAAGGTCTGCAGAGTCATGTGGTCTGCGCATACAGCGTCTCAAAGTGCTTGGAATCATCCTCTTCATGAATTCTCCTGTCAGAAGCTGCCACATCAAACTTACATCCCCTGACGCAGCATTTTATGCGCCGTGGTCTACGGCCCAATGTGCCATACATCACCGTCTTTATGGAATCACGAGTGTCTGTCCTGAGTCAACAGGCCTAGTTTATCACCCTCCTTGACTGCGAGTTCCGGCCGAATTCCAGGCCTGGAGCACTACAATGCCAAACGTGACTTCTACCCACTCCCGGCATTTTACTCACATGAAGATTACTTGATGACAAGCGTTGCCTCAATGTTCCAAACTTACAAACGAGGACAGGATAAAGTTCTTAATCAGAAGATCACTTAAACGCCGGCGCAAGCCCGGGCAATAAAATGGAGGCTACAAGTGACATAGAGCGCCGTGAACCGCTTGGCGTTACGTTAACCATCTTCATTGCAGTTCACATCTCCTCTTGTTCAGGGCGCGATCCCCGCCGAGGCAAGGCCTCTTGTTCATATTTAATTCATTCATTACATAGTGCGCAGGTCAACGTTCACGTTCATGTGTTTCGTATCAAGTATAAGAGCACCGCGGTGGTCGCTAAGTGTTCCTTGATTAGATCTGGTACTTCGCTGTCCCGCCGTGTGCACTGACAAGGGATCCTAAATGAGTTTCTATCCCCGAGACTTTCTTATTCTTCCTTGGAAAACTACGCCACCGCTCATGTCGGAAAGTCTTGTAATTTCGTCGATAAGGCGCTCTAAGGCCTTATAATGGCATAAGAGTTGTGCCTTTTAAGAGGTCCTTATCTTAATAAAGACCTCTGCATAAGGTTATTTCCCCCCCCCCCCCCCAGGATCGCAGTTGTTGGGATTTTTTCGTATGCAGAATCAAAGTTCTGTCTATAACACCATTTTGAATGCGACACATTGGCGGTGTGCAGCTTAGACGCAACACAGGCCTGAAAACAAGCTTTGGCCGCGTGAATTGTAGGCGCTTATGTGCTGCCAAGCTTATTATAAGCAGTTGACAAGGGCTCGTAATAGAAGGTGCTTATAAGCTTAAAGATAAATTTCCGACACAGGTAACTCGGACACTGGTACAATCCGGGCGTTCGGTCAATCGCGGGATTGGCTGGGCAGGGGGAAAGTGACGATGTGACGTTGACGTTTGACTGGCGCTGCACCTTTTTTTCAACTGACGCGAACGTTAACTGACGTTTGATTGGCGCAGCCAGATTGCCGCTTTGTCCCACTGGCGGTTGGCCCACATATAAGAGAGAAGTTTGTTCTCCCAGAACCTCACTCGAACACATCCCTTCGTAGTTCAAGTTTTCTGTTCAGCCAATATGTTCTTCAAGCCCTCTGCCATTGTTGCCTCGGTGCTCATCGTACGTCCCGACCTATGGATATGTTTTCACAGGAGTACCCGTTGACCTCGGTTTCAGGGTCTTGCTGCTGCGGTCACTACCATCCAGCCCATTGGGGCCTACAATGAGCTCAGTTTGCGTTCAGCGAACGGTAACACACCAACCAATATCGCATTCGTAAACTTCAGAGCCACACCCATTCATCTCTGGTGGATCTCATACGACGCGAAGAGGGTCACCGGTGGAACGGTCGCGGGAAACGGTGGAAGACAGGACATGTCGACTTTTTTGACTCATCCTTGGCTCATCACGGACGAGCAGAGCGGCGAGGGTTTGGGGATTTGGTTCCCGGTTCCAGGTGCAGGACTCGTGGTTGTCACTTGAGAGATGATGTATAGGATATGGGAAGCCGATGAATTTGTATGCTTTTCGGTGAATGTATAAGATTTTTGGGTTGAAAACGGCGTCGAGTGGCGCGGGAAGAGGCCCGCGTCGTAATGCTGCGAGTAGTGGTACTAGATGAGAGGACGAGTTCGGGAGGGCTCCCGCCCTCCATTCTTTACACAGTCTGAGGTTAACCCATTGTTAATTGTCCATTCTGAAGTATCACCAAAAAAGAAAGAACACAAGAAGAAGATTGATGAACAGAGAGACTCAGAGACACCGTACGGGGTGCGTTCCGTGGTCAGCATGGGCGCGCAAATGCTGGAGTAGTTGGGCGGGCGGAGGAGGTCGGTGCCGGAGCTTTTGTGAATCGGCACCTCCGGGCGGGCGCGGGGTGAGGTCGCAGAGGAGCGCTGGGCACGCTTGCCAGCGCCATGCTGTGCGTCACTGAAAGGGTTGTGTCGCTGAATGATGAACTGGGCATGCAAACGGGAAGAAATGGGTGCGGCGTCAATTGCGAACAGCGCCAGTATGAGAAGAACAAAGGGAGGAGCACAAGGGAGGGGAGGGTTATGAGAGGTGAATGTAGAAAAGCACGTACCATATATGCATAGTGACCGAGAGCCGACGCCCCTGTAGAGCACCATTAGGGCCCTGTAAGTTGTTCCGAGCGATTTAAAAACCGGTTTTTAAACAGTTTATATAAACCGGGTGTTTATAAACCAGTTTTTAAACCAGAGCCTAAATACGACCTCATCAGCCTTTCTATCCCAAAAGGTTTTCCCAGCAGCCTGCTCACTGTTGTCACCTGCGACTACATAGACACTCCTCCACTATACTGCTTCCCGTTCTCTTCACTAGCGCTCATAGAAGCCCTCGGCCACATGTTCTTTCGGATGCGCTCCCGGCTAATCGTCTGGCTTATAAAAATCGCCAAGGGGGTGTCGGAATTCGAATCGCGGACATTATCTTCGGCTTTGACGTGAATTTCGATGCTGAATCCGAAAATGCACTCACCTAAGCTCTGGGATGAGTATTCATGGCACCACTTTATTACTCGATTGAGTATTCATGGCACCACTTTATTACTCGATTGAGTGAAATGATGGGCATTTGACATGTACAGCCACTCCGAAGACGGTAATTTATCACGTGAGTGATTCTCGGACCTAGCCGCCGAGTTTTGGACGACGTCGAGAACGGCCCGGAAAAATTGGGGATGCTGTAGGAGGGAGCGGGCACATCGTGGGAGGTAGGGCTCTGGTCCGTCCGTCTGACGTGACGGCCCGTCGCAAAGACGGGTCTGACGGGTTACTTACGGGCCCTACCCGTCCGTCGAGGTATGTTTCGCGGGTGGCTGACGGACGGGACCCGTCCGTCTGACGTGTGACGGCCGTCATGACGGGTATACTTGCCGTATGAGGCTAGTCTTGAATTTTCGGGTGCAAGAATTTATACTAATCATTAAAATATGTTCAATATATGAGCTTACATCTCTTCAACCTCTCCACAATTTTTTCCGAGGTCCTCCTGATTAAAATACCCTGGTATGATAGCCTTGGGAGGTGCAAAATTTAATTCACATGTCAATTTTGGAATTTTGGGCCTCAATTTGACCAAGTCATGGTATTCAGTTGAACTCTGAATATTTTAGTGACACTGAACCATCTTTTTCCTGGGCCAGCTGAAAGTTCAACAGTCTCGGCAAATGCCGAGTACTAGCTGATGCGACTTTGGGGCTCGTTGATGCGACTTTGGGAGCGTATTATGTGGTCTAAGTAAGACATAAGTTATCGCTCTTGATTTCAATGTGTAAACAACTCAACTTTGAGCTCAGTATTGACGACATAGGCTTTGTGACCCATCGACCCGTCGACGGCCGGGAGACGGACGGGTTTTGACGGGTCCACCCTGTCCGTTACCCGGCCGTCGTATTTCTCCTTCCAGAGCCCCGACGGACAGGTCCCGTCACGTCGCAACGGCCCGCCGACCCATCACAAAGACGGACGGACCGGAGCCCTACGTGGGAGGTGCCCTGCACAAAAAAAAAAGGGATTTGGGTTGTTTTTGAAGGCGTGAGAGCCATTTTGATGGGGGGAAGGGGGGGGGGGGGGGGGGGGGGGGGGTCCAGACAAGGTCGAAAAAAACTTTCCGATCCTATATGCTAATCTCGAATGCCGACACCCCCTTGAAAATCGCCTAACTCACGACTTGTTGACAATCTTGCATATTGTATGTATAGATCACGAAAGGCACAGAAAAACGAGCATACACGAAAGACATACCGTTCCTTCACAATGAGTGGGGACTGGCAGTCTTTGACTTTCCGCCCCCCTACTCGTGACTAAGCATCTCCTTATTTGGAACTGTATCCACGTGGTCTCGGCATGGCAAGAAAGTTTCAAGTCCCGCTCTGATGTTACGTGTCACTCATCCCCACCTTTTCCTTCTCCTCCCATCTGCCACCGCTCCCACCCCCGCCCCTGTGTCGATACAACCGTTTCCAACCACCCTGATGGCGCTCCACCCTCCGCCAACTGCCTATACTACTCACCCACGACCCCGGAATGGCTGGTGGCGCTCCCAGTGCACGCAGCTGCTCATGCCACCACCGCGAGATGACGAGGAGCGGCAGGGTAGCACGTGTACTTCACGCTCCTGCAGAAGTCCATCCACCTTCCAATTTCTGTGTCGGGGTTTCTCTCGTCATGTACACCGAGGTGAGTTACTTGCTCCACGTGCCACGGGGTATTAGTTGTGTCACGAGTGGGGCGACAGGTGTGCTGTGCGTCCTCAATGTCGGGGGATGAGGATTGCAACCGCTGCATGCAGTGTGTTCCTGTGAGCATGCACGGCTACTCAGAGGTTGTTCATGGAGGTCCTGCACCGCTGCAACCAGATGTTTCTGCCCGTGGTTTGCGACAAGATTCAAAAGACACCGTACTACCTTTAATTACTCCGCATGAATTAAAAAAATACTTTTATATTTTTGTCTTGTTCGTATTTTCTGTTCCATGCCACCAACATGCCACACAACTGAGTGACAACCTCGCTGTGACTTGCAATCTAATGAATGGAATAAATCAGAGTATTGCGGAGACTGCATGCCGCTGCTGCCGACTGATCTGTTCCAAATGCGGCATTTCCTTAAAAGGAAACACGGGGGCGGAAAATTGAAAACTGGGACTGGCAGTCGACGGTTAAAAGTGTCTGTTTGGTTGTATTTGCACTCCCTGCTAAACCTGAAATGTCACGCAAATGTGATGGCAAATCGTGTTTCTCTTGATCTCGGCCGAGCAGGACAATATAAGGGAGAGAACATTGTCTTGTGAGAAGAGTGGGTGGCCATAGACAGAAAGATGAGGGCCTACCGGAGGCACGAACTTGGACTCAGCCTAGACTCGTAACCAGTCTGTAACCAATTCCCGAAAAATGTGGCAAGCACTTTCGGTGGTTACAGACTGGTACAACTCGGGACGTTGTATTGGGCTGACAGCGGAGTTTAAAATTTGGCTAAGGCCCGTGTTCTCTCTTGCACTTATGAAATTTAAGGAAATTCGAATTATCATGAACCTTCATATGCTAGAAATAAGTACATTTGCCTCTTCAGATTTTTTCTCATTGCGGATGGAAGAGCAGGAAAGGCCATCGAGTTTGGGGCAGAATTGATCGATTTTGATGGCTCGCTTATCGGCCGATCGCAGCACCTGCCAATTTTTTCAAACTCCGTTGGCAGCTCAATCCCCTTTTCCGAGATGTACCAGTCTGTAAAACGCCGAAGCGCTCGCCGCATTTTTTCGGCATTCGTTTTACAGACTGGTTACGAGTCTAGACTCAGCCGAACCGAGGCGATGAAGGCTATAGAGCGGCTGGTATTCGTCGTGCTTCTCCTGGAGAATCTCCTTTTGAGGTTTTGAGGTGGGGAGAGCACCTTGGTCTCTGTGATATGCAGCTTGTAGGGGGGGGGGGGGGGATATATTATACTCACGTGGTCCAAATGTCTGAACAACGGGTTACCGAAGACAAATAGGTAGTAATGTACGGGTGGTTATCCTTACATAAACTACAAGATGTCGACGGAGCACACACCATTCCAGGGGGTCGATCACACTAGGACTGGCTGTGAGCTGGCTGACCGCTTGTATGGCAGGATATGTGGATATAACCTCGTGGGACCTGACCACAAGCAGAGTGCGCAAGTGTACAGGAGGAGTCCCCTCCTCCCAGGTAAAATTCCCCACACACCACCAGTCACAGTCCATCGTTGCATGTATTTCCCTTTGCAGAATGCACGCAGCAACAAGTCAGTGTGTTCAACTTCCAAGGAAGGTCCACTGCTGACTAAATATCATCGAAGGCGAGGCAGGACCCAGTCGACGAGAAATTGTTTGGTGCAGGCACACAATACGAGGTGCCGTGTTCAACGAGAATACAAAACATTATTTTCCCCATTGGAATCCAGTCGAGTGGACTTCGGAAGCAGGGAGCAGGAGAAGAACGCGGTGCACAAAACATTAAGGACAGCCAGCCGGCGGAGATCACGTCCAAAAGGGAAACACGGAGAAACACGGAGCGCAACCAGTGACATTTCTGGATGACAAATCCTGGGGGTCAAACGAGGCGGTAGGTAGGTAGGTAGGTAGCATTACACGGCACGGTCCGAATAACGAACGCCGGTTTCCAGGAATTATCCCGGTGTACAACGCAAGCGAAATTAAGTACACCATCGCCCCTGGACCTCCATCTGCTTTCCAAGCCAAGCTCGCAGATCCCACAAGTCTCCCTGTGCCCCACGGTAGAGCCTGGATTACAGCTGAAAGCAACGACATCTTCGCTTACGCAAAGACATCTTCACCTCGACTGATATAACACCTCTCCGAATCTGAAAAAATCGTCAGACCACTAATCAATACACTGGAACTGGAATCGAATTCTCCAAGGACTTTGCGTGCAACTTTCAACCGCAAAACAACTCAGGCAGCCTTTTAGACTCAACATTGGTGGGTTCAGTTTATGCGCTACATGCGTAAGTTGAGTGCCACTGGGATAATTGGCAGTCTAGCATGTGGCACATATATTCTGAGTCGTCCACTGAGCATTTCCAGAGAGTTGTTGGTGGTTCTGGTCGTCTGGAGCGCGGGCAAATGTGTCCCTTTGAGGTCCATTCCGTCTGTGTAATAGAAAGTGTCTGATGAATCCACTTCCTGCTTCGCCAATTTGAGAGCCATATGGTCAACAAGTCTCGATATGGAGAAATTTGTTGGATTGCAATTAAAAGGCGACTTTCCCGCTGTAGTCCGCACCTCTCCCGCCATATTTTACGTGCTAATGCAGCTCCAATTGGTGTATTGATGCAGCGCAAGTAATATGGGGAGATGGAGCAAGGGTAGGCTGCAGCTATTTCGGGTTGAGCAGGATGTGTCAGATTCGAAGCGGCATTGCACCAGCTGCGGTGACTAGGCGTGCATATAGAATGAGGGTTAACATTAGAAACTTCACTGGGTTGATCCAAGTTGAACCAGGCACATTTTTAGCGTGTATGTTGAACATCACATGGCGAATCCTCGCAGCCATGAATGAGATGATAGCATAATGTGCCGCTTTGGTGTTACTTGGCCCGTGGAATTCTTAGATCCCAGAATTCCGTGCACGCAGCTTGCTTTTGTATCATAATTTCAACATAATTATGTGAGACCTTGGCGTTCAGAACAATGCCTTCAAGATGAGAGGAAATTTTTGAGCGCGTGTACTAGTAACAGTGGACAGAATTGGCTGTCTGGATCGTTTGGATGCCGAGTTTAGCCACAAATAAATTGCAGAGAGCATGGATGATCAATGAGCAGGCCCGCGAAGGTGTTGACCTCTCCCGAGAGCGTGTTCCCCATGTCTCGCATATAATCCATCCGTCGATAGAGTTCGCAGCTCATATACAGTTACATCTCCCATCTTGAGGAGCTCAAGTCATGGTGTTGGATGATCTGTCTCGGGAAAACCTCACTGTTGCACATTGCGCTCTAGCCCATTCCTCAAGTCCCAGAATAAATAAATGGTTGTTCTTCGGCATCCTGCACGAAATCCATTCAAAAATCCGGAGCCAGGCAATGTAATTTGGGCCAGTTCTGTGACGCATGCGTGCCGATGGAGAGAGTCAGAATTCTGAGCACAATATTTATGTATCTCTTTGGTTCCCCTTTATTCAGAAGTCCAATCACAACTGTTCTGAACCGGTCGGTCTGTGTGTTCGTCTTTGGTTTATACGATAGCCCGGATGCAGTAGTCGCAGGGAGTAGCACCAAATTATGAGGCACTTTACATATCCGGTCTTGCATATGCATCGATGATCGTGCCAAAAATTCTCGGCGAACATCACATCTTCGTCGTTGATTTGGACACGTGGTTACTGCGCACCAGCGACATCAACCGAAGGCATGTCTTCAAATCTCTGGTTTTATTGCGATGAACGTTACTGTGCTTCCCGGAGACTGTTTCCAGCTGTTTTCAAGGCTGCCTAGTTGCACGTGCAGTTGCTGACTCAGCATCAGATGCGCTCAGAAAATTCCCACCAAGGACAGAGGGGGCGCAGCGAGACAGCAGAGCAAGAGACATACGAGCAGGATGTAGGGATGACATTTGAGATGTAGATAACATAGGACGTCCTTAAGAAACCCGCAGCGTGTTGAAGAGGAAACAAAAATAGGAAACGGAGGTGGATCCAGACACATACATCTGGATGACGCTGCCGAGACCAGAGTCCGGACGACCTGCACCAGACGGTGGATTGGAGCTCTGAGTCTTATAACTGTGGGTCCACCGTAGTGGGGTCGAGATCGAGGCGGAGGGAGGGCAAAATCTTTTATAACAAGATTAATGACCCTGATCGAGGTGAAAACATGATAATCGACGGTTTGCTCGTTCCCAGCGCTCGGAGGGGTTCTTGTGCTTGGTTAGCAATGCATGGGGCAGTTGCGAGCACGCCCTCGAGGTTCTTTGTGGGTAATGAGGCCGTACGACGGGTTTCAGGCTTTCGATCATGGTGGTATTGGAATTCGCTGGTTTGGCCAATGGCGACGGCGCCAAAATGCCCACAAAAAGTCCAAAGCTCCCAAACGGCTGTGAGACGACCATACCCTTCTCAGGCGGTTCCACGCCGTGCAATCACCCATAGGCTGTCGAGAACATGGGTTTGAAGGGATGGCCGCAAGGTATATGATGCAAAGCTCTTCACTTTTAGGCACCTCAAGTGCTGGCGGGGTTCATCGGTTGCGGTCGTAGGCACCTCACGGAGAGCTCCCACCCCATCTCGAGACACTAGTAGAAACAAAGATCTGGAGTGGCTTGTTTGTCCGCGCATTGAGATCTTGATGCCATCAAGGTCTTTGTTCGTCGCGCGGTGGCAAACAAACACCGACAAATCCTCTCTTTCTCTCTATCTACCACCTGCCGGGCGATCGCTGCAAGTATATGGACTCTTTTACCATGTGAGCTCGGGTTCCAACGTCCCAGGTCAGCGTCAATTGCTCGGCATTTAATTTTACCTCAGTGCGTTGGGTGGCACAGTGTGGCAGTGCACTTCGGCACTCCCCATCGGGCGCGACAGCGAGCACGCAGCGAGCAGACAGGGCGCAGGCAGTAGACAGAGCACAGGCGTAGACAGCGAGCACGGAAAACACCATCTCCCTTGCTTTTCGCCACTTCGTGCAGTGCGAGCGACCATCCTTCAGGACTCCGCAGGTTCGACCGGAGACTACGTCTCCAACAGGAACTCGGCTTAGCGACTCGACTCGCAGCGGCGGTAGACTTCTGGAGCCGCCTTGGAATAATATGTGTGTGGCGGCTAATCCAGATCAATTGGCATCAGGTTTATATTCGGACAACTCAGGCTTGTGTATTTTTCTTCAGGGATAAGCCAATCTTGAGCCACTCGACTTACGGCAACGGGAGACTTTTGGAGTCGCCTTACATAGTTAGTTGCAGCTTTGCACCGGCTTTGGGTTTCGGCCCGAGAGTGCTTGCTTCGAGGGAGGCTTTGCATCTCCTCCACTCAATTTATTTCCTTTGTCTGTCTTACATCGTGCGTGCTCCCGGAGCATTCCAAATGTGTGCTGGAGTTAAAAAAAAATATTATTATTCACTCGGTGATCGGAGTAGTGGTCGCCCAGAGGATGTGTAGGCTGGTTTTTGCGCCAGTACGGCCAAGTTCTAAACTCGCGGCGTGGTACAGCCCCGCAACAGGCACTCGGGTCCGCGATCTTGCATAGAAAGGGCTAGTACTACAAGGCTACTACGATTCAGAAGGGCAGTCGATGCTGGATCTTCGGGTGGAGTCGAACCGCCGCATGTCTCATATGAATCAGTGGCGGCTGTCTACAGGATGAGATCGATGAGAGTGAGCTCCATGCTCTACCTAGACTTACTACCGTACCTTCTGAGTGAAAGTGAGCGCCTGGCTCCGCGAAGACTTGTTCTTTCATATACTAGGGTAGTTCATTTAATTATAAGCCGGGAGAACGAGAGATGCCATGGATCGGGCCGGGATAGGTTACTGCGGTAAAAAATTACGGAGGGGCGAAAGATCTTCGCTCACCCGCCTATTTGTTCGGGTTTCTTGGTGGTTGGACAAGCATGCAGGTGGCATACTACTAGGGTTGACGAAAGAACTACAAACATCACAGGTTAATATACGAGACGGGATAGGGTGGCTAAATGGAAAGGCGATAGAAAGTGGGTAAAAATAGATATGGGATAAGTCGTGTAGAAAGGCAAAAGAAATCCAATGGCGCGTAGCGTGCCGTTACAGTATAATCGAGATTTAGACCGAAAGGGTGTTACGAATGGCCGACAAGGATGGGGCAAAAAAGTATTCTCCTCCCTGAGAAACAACAAAATCTACATTTCTGATAAGCATTAATTCTAGGTGCAATGGAACTACTCGCCAGTTGTCAGGTTGGTGAGATGAGACGCCTTTACAGGATCGAGTCCGCTAATGACGCGCGTGGTATTGGTCGCCGAGTTACGGGCGCGGCCCTGGGATATAAGTTGGCGTTTTGCATGGACCGTTTGAAACATTGGGACTCACGATAATCGGATCAACGCCAACATCAAGGTTCACAAAGCTGTGGAACTTATCAGTATTTGCGGTGCAAAGCGCTTTGAAATTCTAACTTTGGGTTGTCAGCCCATGTTTGTTGCAAGAACTGGAAGCCGGTGCCAATGTTAGACTGGTAGCAAACTAATTCAATAGTCAGAATGGTCGGCCAGAGGACAAGGCTCGGGAACTCACCGAATGCCAGACCACGTTCGACGGAGGTTGTGTTCGATGAAGCCTCCTGGGAAGTGACCTCGGGACCGTACGGGATGCCTGCGCGAATTATGTGATGGTCGAGTTCTTCAGAAATGCCCAAGTCGCCGCGCGGTCTGGTCTTGCGGATGTGGGCAGAGAATGGGCACCTATTTGAATAAATGTGGGTCGGGGCATTCAACGTTTCGTGAATGGTGCTAACCTGGTCTGGTCGGTGCTACTGGGCCTGTCTTCGCCTGGAGCAGCAAACGTGAAGTTGTTGTTGAGGTTGCGATCAGCACCAAGCGTGGCATTGTCAAAACGGGGGGACAGTTCAACCGGGGCTCCCTATCAATACCGAAACCGAGTCAGTGTTATGCCGCGGATGCACACTGCGGACCGTACACTCTTCCATCTGCCGACCATGCGGGCGCCGAGAAGGTCTGAGCCTTGCTGAGGGGACAGGCCAGGAATATGAAGCGGGTGATCCGTCAAAAACTTGTTGAATTCTGGCACGAGCTGCTTGAGTTGTCTGAATACGAGGAACGATCCATCTTTGGCCCAATCCGGACGAGGGGTACTATTGAGTCGGTCTCCGTCTTCGCCGACGAGAATTGAACCGGTTTTGACGAAAGCTTGGCCAGGTAGTGGTGCGATATCAAAACCTTGGACCGCCGGGTTGGAAATTCCGTCCATGAATCCAAAATCTAGAATTCACTCATGAGTCAATTAGAAATTGCAGTCTCCGAAACTCACGTTCGTGTCCTGTTTGGTTTCCAGGACGGGCAGCACCCTGAAGGGAGTATATCTCCTTGATCGTGTTTGACAGTGTGCGTTTAAGCTCTGTGAGCGAGTTGTTGACATTTTCGCGGGTGTCAGAGGCGAGCAGAATTACGCCGTTGATATGAGTGTCTACGAATTGGGGGACCCACTCGGTGGTGCCGGGGTCGCCAAGGTTTGAAGCATCTTTCTGTTGGCCACCGGCGAACAGAGCATCCCCCAGCGAATCGGTGGTGTTCAGAGTGGTGAGTCCGGACTGAGAGAACGCAATGTTCAGGGCCGTCACAGGTTGCGTAGAGTTGTTGAGCAGCTGAGTCGTGGTGGTGATATTAGGCAGGATCTCCTTGTTCAGTTTGGCCTTGAATTCCTTGACGTTGGTTATGTTGAAAAAGAAGAACAGTTCTTGATTCTTCTTCATTCCGATCCTTCGGGGGACAATCAGCAAAAAAAATGAATGAAGCGAATTTGTTGCACGGACAATATGTCGCCCTGGATGTCAGTTAAGTTTAGACCGACAGCGTCCGCCGCTTTTTGGGCTGCGCCAGCAGAGGGGAGGTTCGGTTGCGCAGCGGGATCTAAGAGAAGGTGAGAACATTACGTATTTTCATAAGGCAGAATTTCGCGAACTGATGAGCATCGACTTTGTCCTGCGGGGTTGAACGGGGGCTCGGGAATCTAACTCGGCAGGAGAGCGTGCGGTGGCCTGTTCTGAGGCAAGCCAAGCCAAAAGTGTGAGAGAAAGGATGGGATTCGTCGGGATTCTCATTGCAACGCCAAGGAAGATGGTCGGTTGAGTTCGGCTGGATCCATAGGCCGGCTTATATAGAGGCTCAGGGTTGAAAGGAGTCAGGATGTAAAGTGGCGGAGGCGTCGCTAGAATGTGGAACGTATCAGGTCATGGGCATAACTTGAAGCCGACCAGGACAGCATTTATGCACATTGTCCTAGATTACGGCGCGATACTGGTGCCGGTGATATGGTACTGAAATATTATGTAATAAACTACGCGAGCATGACGTACATAATTGATCGCCTGTGGTTTGCTCAGCCGTGTTCTCGGATTGGATCTCTTTGTGGCTACTGGCTAGCGACGCGTATTTTGGCATCCCCACGAACACCCTGCGCTCCTATCTGCACCTGTCGTTTTTATCTTCGTCTGTGACTACCTTGCCCGACGTTTTATGCTGCGTTTTTGCCACCCCAAAAAACCAAAACGCGAAATCTTTATGCTCCTATGAATCAGCTACGATCCTGGCGGCGCGTAGTGGAATAGCCAATTTTTTCTTGATCTTGTGTGATTACTTACGGCGCAGCAGTTGATTTTTTTCTGCTCTGCCAGCGCATTGCGCTGCCTTTTGCCACCCTACGAACCACGACACTCGGTGGCATGGAGCGCAGCAGCTAAATTTGTTCATGAGCAAAATTAAAGATTTGGTGATCCATTCCCAGTGCAAATCAGCTGTTTCTCCATTTTTAGGATGCCTGCATACTTCCACAATGGATTCTCTCTTCCACCACTGAAGGAGGGGAGGCGCGGGCAGAAATCGAATTCGGGTACTCTCACAGACCGACAGACCACTCCAGTGTCTTGAACAAGCGAAGTAGCCTTTAAAGTATCTGTCTGGTAGAGACTACCCGGTGACCTCTCACCGCATCCGCAGCCCATTGTGATTTCCTTTCTATCTGAGCTCTCTCCTCCGGACCATCCCAAAGTCATTGGCAGTGCAGAGTGTGGCACCAACCTCCTCTTTCTGTTATGACACATGAAATAACTCACCGCTCTGATATTTTTCTCACTCTTTCTACTAAAATTCAAGTAAGAACCAGTCCTAGCCACCTTGGGGGGCAATGCAACCACTTGGTCCTCATGTATTTATTTGATGTGGACAATGCAACACCCCACTTTCCCACAAATTTCAAAGCAACTCTGTTCACAAGCTGCCTGTAATTTCAATCGACGTCATGCTTCCTTCACATCCTTGCTTCCGCAAATTGCTAGCTCAAAGTGCACCATCCCATGCATATTCCCAATCCCATTATTCAAAACAGCGCTCTGTACCATTAGGGCTCTGCGCGTCTGCGGGCGGAGTGGGGCACGGAGTCCATATGGGGAACCAATGGGGAACTAATACTTTTAAAAATTCAGTGCTAATTGTGATCGGTCTATAATACAGCGGAATCAGCGAAGATGAATGCTGGATGTGAAGGCAGCCATATTTTAATTACGAGCCCCGTCGGGATTGGAATTCACGAAGATAAATGATGAGTAGCCATTATTAATGCTTCAATTGAGCTCGATATCCAATGTTCCTCGGCGGTTTCGGTGACACAACCGTTAGCTTGGAGGACCGGTGTCATACATATTGACGCGATGTATGTCGCGGTTGTTCCCTAATGCTGCGCCGGTAATACTACCTACCCACCACAGTCGTTCAGGAACAAGATCCAAAGTAGTCGGCGGCGGCGTGATTGACAGACACAGTAAAACCTATACATAATAAACATCAAGCAAGGAGATAGATGTTTATTCAAAAAATGCAATAGGGGCAGTAGGAGTAGCCTTAAAAAGGCGGTTCTGACGGCTGGTTCTGAGGCCGGTTCCGACACCGATTCTTTATTTATTTAGCGCGGGAGAACCTAGTCTCTCTTATGACATCCCAATTTGGGAACCCTGTCATAAGAGTCTGGGCCAATCCCAAAGACATTAGCCGCACCATTGCGCTATAAATTCTTACTTCACTTCGACTTAAGCTTGGGGGAGGGGAGAGAGATGTTCTGTATTATAATTCAAATTATTCTGTCCTTTTGGAATTGCTTCAAAGACGACTGTGGCCACGCAGTACCGCAACGAAATCTGTGCCGAATCCAAATTGTGGCAGTGTCACCGGTAACTTGAGACGCCGGATAGTGCAATTTTGTCCAGTTGGTGAGCTCTGGCCCACTTCTGAGTCAGTAGAAGGTTCGTATTCAGTAGGTGGAACTTTTCTTCTTCAAATTTCCAGGAATAATGTGGCTTAGAAAAGGTTAATTTGAGGAACGGTCGGAAGTGTCATCGCGAGAAATTGCCATCAAATTTTGATAGCGCCAGAAGGGTTCCCAAATTGGGATGTCATAAGGGTCTGGATCGAGACTAGGGAGAACCGGCGTAAACCAGAACCGGGTTCCACCAACGGATCTCGTTCCGGTTCCGGTGCCCTTTGTTGGCAGTTAATCATTCCTTTTAAATATTAGATAAATATTATAAAATTACCAATCCGCTAGGGATTCGTGAGCAAAAGTCAAACCCAAGGCGGGATTAGCCGGGGCCATAGCATGCTTGCGTAGTAATTAAATTGCGCGGTCTCAGTTGGTCTTTTGGATCTGGAGGTAGGGCTGAAGATCTCATAATTGATCCTGTCGCCGTAAAAGAGATAATGAAGAACCTGATGAAGAGAATGGAAGGAACGGGCTTGAAACTGTGCCCTCGAGAATCTGCGCGCATATATGAGACGACGGGGATCAAAGTGGGGGGGATGAGAGAGAAGGAAAAGACAATTTTGCCACTCCATGTCTTCGGGTGGATTTGAACCACCGCGCTTCTTATACTTATCCGCGAAATCGTATAGAATGAGAGTGAGCACCCTGCTCTACAAAGACTTGTTCACGTACCTGTGAAACACGATAAATGGGACGAATTTTGAAGTTGAAGTTGGGAGGACGAGCAGATACGATAAATCAGGGCAGGGATGCATTACATACCGCAATTAAACCTCCACATGATCGTATCCTATCTCAGCAAAAAGCGATAATCCGGGACGCGCGAACCAAATAATAATAATAAAAAGCGACTTAGCATATAAGATGGGAGTGAGCGCCACGCTCCACGAAGACTTCATTCCTGTGTCTTTTCAGCGGTATTAACTAATACGCACTCGGTGGTCGGAGTGCGGGAGAAATATCAGCCACCTCTGGTCGGCGACGCGAGGAGAATAATATTGGCATGGCAGCATCCGCTCGAGTATCCGCACGTCCGCGCGCAGAAGAATAAATAAATAAATAAAATAAAATATCTCTCGGAACAGCAAATACGTCCTCGGGTGGAGTTGAATCACCGACTCTCCCATATACGGTATGTATACTACGATGCAATTATTGAATAGGAGTGAGCGCCACGCTCCACGAAGACATATCCTCATACCTTTGGAGCGGGATAAATGGGCGATAAATTTGAAGTTGAAGCGGGGAGAACGAGGAGATGCGATAAATCAGCCCGGGATGCATTACATACATACTACAATTAAACCTGTGCGTGCGCCACATGACTCAGATCAGATCCTGTCTCTGCAAAAAGCGATAATCCGGGACGCGTGAAAAAATAAAATAAAATACGCTGAATACACGGCCATGTCTTCGGACGGAGTCGAACCGCCGACTCTCTGACATTATGCATTTTTCGTATGCTGCATATAAGATGAGAGGGAGCGCCACGCTCCACGAAGACTTTATTCACCTGCCTGTTGAATGGGATATGTGGGCGTGAATATAGACTGACCCACCTTCGTCAGCCCACGTGCGGTGGATCAAAACTCGAACCAATGTGGTTCGAGGAGACGCGATGGATCGGGCCTTGGACGGATTGCTGCATTTAATTTTGCGGCCGTGTGCCGCGATAATTGAATCATGTCTCTGAAAAAAGAGGTAGTGGGCAGAGAAGAGGAAAGTAAAAAACGAAATGCGGAAGAACCGATGTCTTCGGGTGGAGTCGAACCACCAGGTCTCTCATATGATGTGTACTTTGTTACCGGATGAGAGTGAGCGCCACGCTCCACGAAGACTTATTCCCTCATTCGGATAGGTGGACGTGAATTTGAGGTGAACTTAACCTCGTCGGCGCACGCCTTGAAATATTGGTGCCGTTGAATTCACGGACATGCCGAGGATGTTCCCTCGAGACCTGCGCGTGGATGCGCTGTGGGGCCGCGCAGAAGGGATTTAAATTAAAATTAAAAAGAACATCTCGTGGATCACGTCTTCGGGTGGATTCGAACCACCGCGCTTCTCATACTCATCAGCGCAAATATATAGAATGAGAGTGAGCACCCCGCTCTACGAAAATTTGATATCGTACCTTTTGAATAGGATAACTGGGCGTGAACTAAAGCGGGGAGAACGAAGAGATGCGATGAATTAGGACTGGAAGGATTGCTGTAACTACTTTTGCGGCCGTGTGCCCCGATAATTGGATCATTTCTCTGAAAAAAAGAAGTAATGGGCAGTGAAGAGGGAAATAAAAAACGAAAGGCGAAAGAACGGAAGACTTCTGGTGGAGTCGAACCACCGCGCTCCATATATTTGGGTCACAGGATGAGAGCGAGCACCACGCTCCACGAGGACTCGGTACAGTACCCAAATGGGGCGTGAATATGGAGTGGATAGACGCGGGAGAAAATATCAGCCACCTCTGGTCGTCGACGTGAGGGGGATAATATTGGCACGGCAGCATCCGCTCGAGTATCTGCACGTCTACGTGCAGAAGAATAAATAAAAATAAAAAAGTAAGTAAAAAACAAACAAAAAACACTTGAAACCGCTATGTCCTCGGGTGGATTCGAACCACCGGGCTTCTCATACTCATCCGCGCAATTGTATAGAATGAGAGCGCCATGCTCCACGAAGACTTGCTCTCATACCTTTCGAGCGGGATAAGGGGCCATAAATTTGAAATTGAAGCGGGGAGAACGAGATGTGATAAAACAGGCCGGGGATGCATTACATATTGCAATTAAACCTGTGCGTGCACCACATGATCAGATCCTATCTCTGCAAAAAGCGATAACCCGAGACGCGCGAAAAAAAAAAAAAAAAGAGGCTGAAAACACCCCCATATCTTCGGGCGGAGTCGAACCGCCGCGTCTCTCATATGCGACGAACGACCTAGCATATAAGATGAGAGGGAGCGCCACGCTCCACGAAGACTTGTTACCGTACCTTGGACGGATTGCAGCAATGAATTTTGCGTCCACGTTGAGTCAGATAATCGAATGCTATCAAAAGAGTTAATGAGCACTTAAAGAAAAAATGATTGGAACTACGTCTTCGGGTGGAGTCGAACCACCGCATCTCTCATCATCCTCGCTTCCACAACTATAATGAATGAGAGTGAGCGCCACGCTCTACGAAGACTAATTCACGAACCCATGAAACGAAATGAATTCAAGTTAAAGCGGGGAGAACGAGGAGACGCGATGAATCAGGACTGGAAGGATTGCTGTAATTAATTTTGCGGCCGTGCGCCCCGATAATTGAATACTGTCTCTGCAAAAGAGAGGTAATTAGCAGTGAAGAAGGAAATAAAATAAAAAGCGAGGGGAAAGAGACGGAGGTCTGCGGGTGGAATCGAAAGACCGCGTCTCTCACAGGCTCCGTATATCGCTACATACAGGATGGGAGCGAGCACCACGCTCTACGGAGACGCTGTTCTCCTACCTGTTGGATGATTAATTGGGCGCAAATATGATGACAGGAAGATATTGGGAAGTCCGCTACCATCGTCAAGAATGGCACGTGGGCGAAATATTGAAAGATCGGTGCAGTTAAATTCGCCCCGTGAATCTCGCTTGAGTAGCTTCGTACGTCGGGGATGAGATACTGGGCAAGGGAGGACAAATCAAGAAAAAAATCCTTTGCGGTTTTCCAAACAACACACGTCTTCGGGTGGGTTCGAACCACCGACTCTCTCATAATCTCCGCGTTCGACCCTTAATAATTGAGAGTGAGCGCCATACTCCACGAAGACGTTATTCTTCTGCCTGTTGCATAGACTTAGTGAGCAATGAATATGGGCTAGGTTCTTGACGACGTTGGCGCGGGGTGGATCCTGTAGAACTTGGCCATGGATGGATTACGGCAATTAATATTGGGCCCATGCGCCAGATGATTAGATCCTATCTCAGCAAAAAGAGATAATCCGAGACGCGCGAAAAAACACAAATGACGCGGTCGCCGCATGTCTTCGGGCGGAGTCGAACCGCTGCGTCTCTCATATCATGCATTTTTCAGTCGACCTGGCGTATAAGATGAGAGTGAGCGCCACGCTCCACGAAGACGTTATTCTTCTGCCTGTGGCATAGATTTAGCGAGCAACGAATATGGGCTATGTACGTTATTGAGGACGTTGTAGATTCTGTAGAACTTGGATAGATTACGGCAATTAATATTGGGCCCGTGCGCCAGATGATCAGATCCGATTTCATCAAAAGAGATAATCCAGAGACGCGCGAACGAAATAAAAAAGACGACACGATGGCTCCTATGTCTTAGGGCGGAGTCGAACCGCCGCGTCTCTCATATCAATGATCTTGCTAATATAGGATGAGAGTGAGCGCCACGCTCCACGAAAACGTTATTCCTCTATCTTCTCAGCGGCATTAACGGGTAGTCAGTAATACGCACTTGGTGATCCTGTGCCAAATATGGCTTCAAAATCTCCGTGACGGGCGCTTGAGGCCGCGATTTCTTGCTGCGGAGGTCAGGTGCAGAAACGATACCGAGTTGACGTCAATCCGCAGTCGAGCACGCACGCTTAAAAAGGAGGAAATCGAGCATGCTCGAGCAGAGCATGCGTGGCCTTTGGACCAACGGCGATCCAGCACAGCCCCCATCACTTCTTTGTCGTTGTTGATTTCAGAACCCACCGCCTCTTCTTCTCCTCCACTCCCACTGTAAGTCCTCGCTGCAGCTACACTCCCGCGTCTCTCATCGCTCAACACACCACAGCCATGGCGCTCTCCGTCCCCCGGCTTCCTTTTGCGCTCCTGCTCCTGCTCGCAGCGATCCCATTCACAGCCGCGCAATCTTCGTCATCTCGCAGCGTCTCCGCGAGCGCGACGCTCTCTGCGGACCTCCCGAGTTTGAGCGGCGTCCCGGTGTGTGGTGCGTCTTCTGTCCCGCGTTTCCCCAATTTCAGCTGATGCGGGCGTGTTAGTGACGGATTGCATGGCGCAAGCGGCGGAGGCTGCGGGGTGCATCAGCGTGGCGGCCGTAGATTGTTTCTGCGTCTCGTGCGTGCTTGTCCATTCCTTTCCCTCCCACCCACTTTCCGCTCCTTCCCTAACCCTTTCATTTGCCCGACTAACGCCCGCCCAGCCCAAACTCCACCGCCTACACCACAACCTTCGCCGCCTGCCTCGGCGCGTGCCCTCCCGACGCCCCCGCTGCCGAGGCCCTCGTCGAGCGCTTCTGCGCACAGGCCGTGCGCTCTACCTCGCTTTCGTTCCCGTCTGTCCGGCCTTCCTCTTCGACCTCGCGCCCTGTGTCATCCTCTGGCTCCCCATCGACGACATCCGGCTCCCTCTCTACATCGACCATGCCAGGCACCCTGAGCTCAGGCGCGCCGACACAGACGCAGAGCGGCGGGGCCATTCGGCGGCGCACGAGCGGAGAGCAGCGCATGCTCGGCGCGGTGGGTGCGGTGGGCGCACTGGTGGTGGGGGCGTTGGCGGAGCTGTAGGCGGCGCGGCGCGGTACGCTTCTTTCCATCCATCCGACCCGTTTTGCGATCGAATACACCGAGTCATACCCCGCCTCTGATACCATACATATCCCGCACTTGGCCCGATACCGCCTCCGCACTTGACCCTGATAGCCAGCCATCCACACGAGACACTGTTATACATCCCCCCCCACGCATATCCTCGTACATCCCATACCATACCCGTACGTTGTACGTCCCGCATTTGTGGTGGGTACAATATAATCATCATCACATCCGAGGGCGCACGGTGTACCACGGTTGTGAATTATTCGGGCCAAGCGACTTCGTCTCTTGTATTCATTATGATTAGTCCTGCGACTGATCTGGGTAATTCAGTGTGCCCACCTATCCGAGTCAGCATGTACGCCAACAAGTCTTCGTGGAGTCCGTGGCAACTCACTCCCAAATTATGCGGTGATGCTTTCCTATGCATGGGAGACTCGGTGGTTCGAATCCGCCCGAAGACATCAGCTACTTTGATGTCGTTTTTTTTGCGCCTTTTTCTTTCGCTTTGGGCTCCATTCATGTCTGAAGCACGCACAGCGCGCGCACCGGTTGAAATTTCAGCAGGTGCGCGAGCGCTGGAATCTTGTATCTGCCAGCGATACGCCGAGAAGGTACGTTGCGATGATTTATTTCCTTGTAAATGAATTCCAAACTCGCAGTTCACGAATTGTCGCTCACCTATTCCGCTTACCAGAAGGACAAACAAGTCTTCGTGGAGTACACCGGGAACTCGCTCCCCCGCAGTGACCGGGGAATCAGAATTTAGTGTGCATGGGAGAGCCTCCACCCGAAGACATCTTGGAGATTGGGATTTTTTTTTTTTGGAACCCAGCTGCCAACTGCGGCGGCGCTTGGGCATTTTCACAGAGACACGGGAGTTGCAATGCTGGCGAAGTCCATAATGATTTAACCCATGGCCTCCGCGTCTCGCTGCAATTGATTTATTATTTGTAGCTCCTTTTCCCGCCGTATTGAAAGGGAACTGAGTGGCCACATATCCGAGGCGCACAATAAGTCAAGAAGTCTTCGTGGAGTACGCAGTAACTCGCTCCTCGCAGTTACAAAAACTACTGCCCTGGCTTATTTGGCAAAGGAGAGTTGGTGGTTCGAGCCCACCCGAAGACATTATTATGCATTTCGGGGTATTTTTTTGCTCCATTTTATGGGGGCCTAGCACTCGGAGGCTCTGCGTGGAAGGCAGATAGATTGTTTGCGTCCCTCCTCGAATCAATAAGTAGCTCAATAAGTCTTCGTGGAGGACTTTGGCAACTCGCTCCCTCGAAATCGTAGATATCGAGCCAACAGTGTAAGGGAGAGTCGGTGGTTCGATTCCACCCGAAGACATAAGATAGTGCGGACGATGTTCTTTTTACCATCCATTTATGCTTCCTCGTAGATCATGTCGACAGAATAATGTACGAACCAAGCTGTCATCACGCCCTCGGGTTTGTGATTGACTTATAACCAGCCCATCTCACCACACGTTTATTCCGCTGTGTCCTTGGTGCGGAACATCAATTCAGGGCACGCCTAGTATCCAAGTTACAAAGTAGACAAAATAAGTCTTCGTGGGGTTTTGGGTAACTCGCTCCCCACAACTGCGATTTGATGCTCAGTGTGTAAGGAAGGTTAGGTGGTTCGAATCCACCCGGAGACATCAGACCCAAGTGTCCGTGACGCTTTTTATCCCATTTTTTGTGTGTGCGTTATTCGATGCGGTTCTCATTCACACCATAACTAATGGGTCTGGACACGCGGCCGTGTATATTTATTCCACCCTTGTCTTTTTGAATTCCTCCCTCCAAAAAGGACCACAATTCAGCACCACACGTATCCCGTACATAAAGGTGGTGAATAAGTCTTCGTGGAGTACATCGGCAACTCGCTCCCCGTAAGTATACTCTGTGTATGGGAGATCCGGTGGTTCGAGGCCACCCGAAGACATGAGCCGTGAGTGTGGCCTCTTTTTTTTTTTTCCGCTTCAAGATTATTTAACTAACGGTTCGATATGCTGCGGAAACACAGCCAATGCAATATTGGAACTGTAAGAGCAAACAGCTCGGATCCAGAGTGCGCCTAACTGGACCCTGAAAGTGCTATCTTGGTTGGTTCTTCACACCCCAAATTCATAATTCCTGGTGCACACATATCTCAGGAATAAGGGGGAGAACAAGTCTTCATGGAGTGCGCTGGGAAACTCGCTCCCCGAAACTGGCTGGGATATGTCCCAATTTTTATTTCAAGGCTATGATCTCTTATGAAGGATCTTTCCTCTTAGAACCTCAGATAATGTACTGAATGATGTGAAACACATCTTATATCCTCTTATACCTTCCTTATAATCCGGGTATAAGATGGGTATAAGACAGCTTTGTCATAAGAGTCTTTTAAAATTTGGGACATTAAAACGATCCGTTACGTGGGAGAGAGTCCATCTGCCTCAGTCGATAATATTAACATTCGCCTTATTTAAGAAAAACTTCATGTTAATTTTGTCTTCTTGTCTCAACACCACTGAGCTAGGTATTCAAATGACTTGGAATGAAAATGAAAATTACGAGTACTTATGTTTACATATGTTATTGTTTCTTCAAATCTCAGATCACCAAAATTCGAGCTGTTTTTATTAGTTTCTGATTTCGTTGAGGGACTTCTTAGTGCCTGGGTAAAGTAGATTTAGACACTACCACTATTTTCATTACTATCGTGCACTGGGAAGCTGGCCACTTGGGAATAACCAACTAGACAGTTATGTTTAAGGGGATTTTGCACTCAGGGATCCGAATGACGTCTGAGCGTTGCCTGTACAAATTTTGGGGTCGGGACGATGTGTCGATCAAAAGTTGTTGCGTGTTTGACAGCAAAATGGCAGGGTTGTCATTTAGCACCGCTCTCTAACATCGTCTCTTGCTCGACGAGTTCTTCGCCGATGCACAATGTTTAGGGTTCATTTTGATCGCACAATGCTCTCCCCCACCCCTAAACTAAACCTGAACACGTTAGTCCGCGTGCCCATTCACCCCAGCTGCACCAAGTTCTCAAATCATTATCCGCCTGCTCCGAATGGCACCCTCCGTAGCGGGCAAACACTGAATGGGGCAAGTTCACAAAACTGCATGGGTCTTAAGGATATATAGCGCTTTATGTTTAATCATACACCGGGTTTTTATCTTTCCCGTTTACTACTAACCACTCGTCATTAGCTAAAACCGGTGATTTTCCAATGTCATCCTCTGTGAATTTTCTGTGGGCCCAATCTAGGTCTAGGTGCGTAACTGCTGGTGAAAATACATTCTAATCCTTTATATCTATCCACGCGTCGCGTATTTTGTACCCAGGGATGCTCTTGATGGCTCCACTAGTCTCGTAAAATCAGATATGCACATTTGATCCTATCTCTGCCTGTGAGAGGCATGCTCTCCTACCGCTATTATCGATGTGGGGTACCACTACCACTCAAGTGTATCAAACAGAGCATAAGTATCTAAAGTACAATCCCGGATACGTTCGTGCCATTGCTATGTCCAGAACGTCGTCTTTGGCTGCCTGGCCAGCTTCCTAGTATTGCCATGTTTGGGACTGCTGTGAAAGAAATATTTACTGAGTCACTAAGAGGGCAGAATAAATTGACCACTTGTGTTTTACTCATTGACAGTATGTCTACCTTCATCATAGGACACAAGAGTGGCCGGTTGGAGCGTCAGATGGTCGGCCACAGGCCAATTATTCTCAAGTGGCCAGGATCCCAGCGGACGATAGTAGAAAAACAACTAGGGCTGTGTCTTTGTTCGTACTCGGGGAAAAAAAGGAGTTATTCAGTGAAGAAATTCCATTTGGTATAATATTTATTCAGCTGACATTATTCGGGCTGAGTTAATTCCAGAAATGTTAACTTAGTTTCAGTGTTACTCCGACATGTCGGCCTGTCAGCCCTTGCTCCTGGCGTTTTGTGAGTCGTAGTTCGATTGGTCTGATTAGATCCCATGTTGCAACGAACACTCACCGGTCGTCTTCAGTGTCTTCTGGCCTGCGTGCTCGCTGGCATTGCCCATCAAGCGGAACGTCATTTTAAACAAGAACAGTGGGGCTTGCTGTACAAGTTCTAGGTATCGGCATCGTATCCGTAAACACGATTGACGGTTACGCAACCCGTAACCGTGCATGCACGGTAGCAAGAGGTGTCAGATCTCCGGATCTGGCAGGCTGATGCGAGACACCCCAGGTACGGCCGACAGCCGTCCACCTTGAAGTACCATAGAAATCCCTCTCTTTAGACGTATTCATGCATTGATATAAGCCATATGTTGCATGTTACAGTATATGCATTGAGGAGATCTTTCAATTTGGGGGTGACTCAACTTGACTGAAAAATCTGAGGCTTTTGAAACCTGCGGCTAAAGCCCGCATTGCTTCTTCTGTAAATTTCGCTGTCAGCCAACGTCTTACTCTACTTCTGGCCAAGGTTGAGAGGCAAAAATGCCTTTTTTCATCCGCGGCACGAAATCCTCCGTTTCAGCCGCTTTTTTGCATTGATTAGTGCTTCCTGCGCACCTCACGGCCCGCTTCACTTTTAAGTGCAATTCTCGGTACAAAATCAACTCTCCAGGCACCCCAGGCTACAGTGTTCAAAAAAACTTCTCGCACTCTGCACGACTGAGTCTATGACGGACAGGGCTCATCCCTTTCAGCCTTGTTTTACTCGATGAAATAGTCATAGGCGGGGCTTTTTTTCAATTTTGGTCGTTGATTTACTCTATAGCCGACCGCCTCGATAGGGAGTGACCGGGGCCTGGCATGGAAAAAGCGAGCGCGTATGTTCACCAGAGTCGCCGATTGCGATTTAACAATTTAACAATGTGATATTCGTCTACGCGAATAACGCTTCGGTACAGGTACCTCGACGGTTCTTCAAGAAAAGAACCTACTGCGCTCGGATAATAGGCTCGGCTTATAGGATGTACGTCGGAATACTTCCTGGAAACGAGCCAGGACCGTGCCGTGTAATTCTACCTACCTACCTACCAACCTTGTGTGGGAAAATTTCTTGACACGTAGCATGTCGGCCCCCGGGATAATTCTATTTGGAAACCCGGGTTTCAGGGTTTCTCTGAGCCGATGTCTACTTGTCGGTGCCATCCCCAAAGGGAAGTTCCCACGAGTAAGTACACCAAGATAATGTGCCGGATGTATGAAAGGCGTTTAGTGGGCGCCAAATTCTAATCCGGCAAGCGTTGTGGTTTAACAGAAAGTTCAGAAATCATATCTTTAATTACTTCCTGATTGTATATTACCAGCCCAGGACTCGGAGCCCATGAGCGACAACAGGACATCAAATTACGGTGCGAAAGTAAATAATCTCTATGATTGCAGAGGGCACTTTGCCAGCACCGATGGCATGTTGTTGTTGGGCCATTTGGGAATTCACACCGCAGGCAGTGCAACACACCCATGTTTTGTCTTTTCTTCTAGTATGTGCCAACCAACTGCGTCGATGAGCGCGTTGTTGATGATTATTGACGTGTCCATCACTCTCCCAAAACTGATTTGGGAAGTGCTAGGATTCATGAACATTCGCAAAACATTTTAAATGTGCACTTTGTGCCCTTAAGTACGGCCCATACATAACTTGTGTAATGTGCATTCCGAAAAAAAATGCGTGGGAACACTCCACTCCGTGTGATTGATGGCAATGTTCAAACCGCATCGGCCTGCACCGGCGCAGCGGGCGCTCCCGGCGGGGTTCTCAAATAGAAAATCTGTAAGGGTCCTCTGATTGCAGGGGTTTCTCTTGGAAGCCGGGCTTCTAAATAGAATTATCCTGCATGCCGTACCCTTACGGTACATTGCGGGTTTCCAATTCACCGCTACTGCAGACGCGCACGATAAGGATAGCAACAGACCCCGCCGTTCATGACACAAGCCATACGGCTGTTTCCGAAAACCTTGACACTGGTGAAAACTTTTGCTCACAGCGAACTTTTGATGGTGTACTAAGGATTGCTGTTTGGGGTTAGCCGAGCGCAGCCAAGCGGCGCCAAGGCGAGACGAACTAATGTAAATCTTGTCTCAAGTATTCATCTTTATATCGCCCTGGTTGTTTTTGTGCACAAATGAATGGCCTGAACATGTTTTGGAGGGCTGCAACCGCTTTCAGTTCCAAACGCAAACTTTTTTCAGCGCAAGACCTGCCCGGCCGGTACATAGTTGATCCAGAGTCAAATACGGCAATCCGTAGCCTCGCATCAAAGTTGGTGAGCGAAGAAAAAATACACAGTGTCAAGGTTTTCGGAAACAGCTGCAATTCATCGACCCCCTCTTCCCATTCCATGAGCAACTACACCATCGACGCTCATTCTTTCGAGACCTACTATTACACCGCGCTCCTGTCGACGTTCGGGACGTGTGTAAGCATTACGCATCTTGTCTTTTCAGTGTAGGCATCCTAAACAACGCACAGACGCAGCTCCTCTTGTTCGGTACGTGCAAAGACCGAGAGCGCCTCTAACTGACGATGGAAAACCTCTTCCCTCAATCGTGCGCAGGCATCCTCCTAGTTCTGCTTTTTAATAGTACATATCTTCTGCACACTTGGATACGCGCCAGTCGAGGCTGGCTCGTTGCTGCGACATGCGCAATGGGCCTATTCGCGGCGCTGCATCTCGCACTGCAAATAGCCATCACCGTGCTTTCCTGGCGGTTCTTCTACCTCGGGGTTCAGGGGGACGCCGCACGCGCGTTGAGCGTGCTGAGCCGGGGGGTTGTTCTTGATGTAGTGGATGATTATCTTCTCGTCGTGAACAAGTGAGTGTGTTCGTTCTCTTTGAATCATAATTCAAACCATTCATTAGCATATTAACCGACGGCCTATTCGTAAGGCACCCTTTATATTGTGCTTCTTTACCTCACTTGAAATTGGCAGATTCATCGCTGCTACGTCATCTGGGGTCGGAACATTAAGGTCGTAATCGTTCCAGCGCTATCCTTGGTAGCTAGCACTGGTAAGAAGTACCCACCAGGACGAGCGGTCATAACCAATGCATTCGCAGTCATGGGTTTTTTGGGCGCACCCCAGCCCGATGGAAGAGGCGGCTCAGACCACAACGACTACCGCCTGGCGTTTGGGATGATGATCCTGACGAACCTGACGCTCATGGCGCTGACTGGTACATTTTCAATTCTCGCCGTGCCATGTTTTTCCTCTCAACCCTGTTTATTTCTCTTGCAGCCGGACGTATTTGGTGGATACGACGCGATATCGTTGCCGTATTAGAGCCCTCCCTTACGCGCACGTATGACACCGTTATCGCCATGATGTACGACGACCCTTTATATGGCTTATCTCTGCGCATGACCAACTCACGATCGGTGCTCTGAATCCAGATTGGAATCCGGCGCCATCTACTGCATCAGCATCATCCTATACCTCATTGCTGCGGCCCAATTGAATAAGCCGGATTCCTCGCCGTCGATCAGCGTGTTCCGAGCTGCCATACCGCAAATTGTGGTGCGTGCGATTCGGTACTCCTAATCCTTTGGCTGATAGTCTTTGATTATTCGCCGCCCTTGGCAGAACATTGCCCCGATATTGATCATCTTTCGAGTCGGCTCTGGGCGCGGCATTGGTGATGAAACCAGTTCGTCAGGGGTACTGGAGTCTAGGATCTCTCCGAGAGCATCGTTCGCAGTCAATCAGAACCCGAACTGGCGCGTGCCAAATGGGGCCATCCTCGCTTACCCCCTCAGACCTCGTACCACTGGCAGTGAACCGCTTCGGATGTGATTGCGATCCACAGCGTGCATAAGCCCGAGGAATTGGGAACTTCAAGTGGGAAGTTTGTTATCCTGGTACAGACTTGGGGACCAGGCCTCACCAACCTGAAATGCCCCGGTTTGGGGGACCCTCCCTGAGCACAGCAAGGGGCAGGAGGGGCATTGAATGGTTGGTCCCCTTCTGCAAATGAAGAAAAACTGATGCGAATTCCTTGAGCAAGTAAGGCACATTGCCTAAAGGGGAATTAAATGTGCCTCGTGTGTGTGCGCCATCTTGTATATCCTCTTATACAGCGATGCAATCAGATATTGGCTCCATATAATTGAAGTCCAGGCTCGACGACAGCTAACTGATGGCGGTCCAAGTGATGCATCGCAAGCGGAGTTTGAACCGGAGAGTGAGCCGGAACTGGCGGCCCGAGTGTTGGAGCTGTTGGCAAACTTGGGGTAAAGGGCCGTTGCTATGCCCGGCAGGTACGAGTACTTATGAGTGTAAATGGATGGCCATAAATATGATCAATTGAGACACTAATGTAGGCTGATTGTGGCTGGATCGTCGTAGTGAAAGATTTGGCAAAAGCAGAATGGGCCTGGAGGTTAACATCGGCGTTGCCTTAAGAAATCTCAGTTAGCATACAGGCAAAACACAGAATAAATTCTCACGCATTGAAAATCGTATTAGCAAGAGCAGGAGGGGAAGCCGGTGTCAACTTTTCGACTCTGGTGGTTTTCATCGAAGGTATAGGTATAATTAGCAGACTAGGGGCGAGTCAATTTATATATTTATTTATAGCTCAGTGCCGAAGAAATTTATTCGACAATCAGACTTGGAAGCGGTACACCCATGTTTTTACACGAGATTAAAATAACAAAATGCAGATCGTGATCGATGGAATCCGTTCAAGTGATCCGGGCATACAGCACTCCAACAGCCTCGCCGATCTCACCACATATATTGCATGTATTCATGGCAAGGAGTGTAAATTACCATCAGATTCACAGTTAGAACCTGTAAGAATGCCATCGTGGTACCAAATGGATCCGTTGGTTTTAACCAAGTGAGATGTGAAGTGATTGGCTTCAAATATACAGCACCACAAATAGAGTATCGGTGAACGGTGGGTCCAACCTGCACATTTATCGCGGAATCATACAATGAACTTTTATCGCACAGAGAAATAAATGAAGGGGGGAGCAGTTGATAACTTAGTGGTTGAATGTAAATAGGAGGAGCATAACGGGCATTTATAGGTAAAAGTGATCGCCTTCCGTTCTGACAGCCACTGTAATAAGTAGGGTATTGCCGCAAAGGCAGAGACTACATCATGATCGCAGGAAAATGAGTCTCTAGTAGCAAAGGTGCCGAATTGCAAGAGGGGCATATGAAACTTTCGGTGCCGAAGCTAGTGGGTCCGAATATCCGCTTGGCAAGATGATCTATGGTGGTCAGGGTCATACCCACCGGGAAAAGTGACAGGAAATCGGCAGTTAATAAGCTTTTCATTTAGTCTCGGGCCTCTTCTAACAATGCAGATCTACCACAGAATTTTGCAAAGCCACCTGAAAGAGTTCAGGGTACTTAGTCTGCACCGAGAAATAATCTGTCCATTCTGCAGTTTACGTGGCGGGTTCACAAGGTTGATAAATAAGGTGTCCAATATGTGGCTTCCGTGTTCGTCATAGGCATCCTGCCCCTCAGTGATGCACAACTCAGTAGTGTCATTATTTTCAATCATTACAGGCATTCCCACACATAAACTCGGTTTACCCACTATATGTTCACTAGAGTGCACGGATGTGCCCTTGAAAGATCATTGCGCTCGGAGCCACTGAGATGTTGAGAGGACGGAAGTTTCGGCTTGTTTCACAAATTGACAGATATGTTCTGTGGTATCTGAGCTAGAGCATCGTCTTGAGGTCGGAATTTTGGCAGGAGACCCCTTTTTTTACTTGGTGGAGACACGCTGTATGGCCCTGTTAGCAACGGAAGGCAATAGGGGGTGAGCAACTACATGTGATATCTGCCGGCGAGGATCAGCATCACCGAACTCTCGTCGAAGCAGATACTAACGGTCCGATGGAATGAACCAAAGTGCTAATTGTTACGGTCATTTAAATTGAAGGGCGAGCATTTCTAACTATATGTACTGAAACGGTCGGAATTTAGGGTATGAATAGGTAAAGGGAAAGATATATGGTGGAGCGCTCACGAAGCGTCGGTTGAGGTCGGTGATCGCCGATGGAACATTCCGAAGTGTATAAAAAATTTTTTTGTCTTGTTTACACAAGTTATGATTTTTCACCGAGTAGGGGTTTTTTTTCCCCGAGTAACAATAACAAGGACAACGCCCAGCCACTATTTTCAATAGAAAAATTTCAAGCATGTTTAGGCACGGCCACTAAATATATTAAGCACTGCCACTAATAACTCCCTCAACGAAATCGGTCTCTAATGAAAATTTGATCAAATTTGGGTGCCCTCGAGTTTTGAAAGGGACGATCCCTATTACATAAGTACTCGTAACATGGGCATACATTTCTTGACCAAACCACCACCGCGGCTGCGACAACCCGACACGCTGCTTTCACCTGTTTCTGTCCAAATTCTACGCCTGTTGTACTCGTTCTGCTCCCCTTATGGACCACACTGCGCCGATACTTGACATGAGGTTGCGATTTTACTTGGATTTTACAGCAATTCTGACGCTCAGGCGGCCACATTATCCTAGGCCTGCGATGCGGTGTTGGCGCTGAAACGAGATCACTAGAGAATCCTCGATACCTGTCTCGCCCTGCCGGCCCTTGCCCCGGATTGTTGGAACTGGCGGCATTACATCGTGAGAGGCTCTTTTTTTCTTTTTGTCCAAATCCCACCGGTACCCTCCGCCCCGCGTTTCGCCTCGATGCTGACACCCCCTGTCAGTAGCTTCTCCCGCTTTCCAGTCGAGACGCTCACACTAGTCCGCACCATGTGCAACCCCCGGCACAGGCACAGGCGCCACATCGTTCGCGTGCCCTGTCGCCAGTACCGACAGAACCAACCCTCGCCGCTCCGCCGTCCGGCTCACAGCAACACACGCTAAGGATTGGCCCAGCACGCGGACGCGCTCATCCTCGATATACCACAGCGCGAAGAACCTTCTTTCCTACCGCTCCTCGCGGCCTCGCGGTACGACTGCAAGCGACGCGCTGGCGGCTAAACCCTAGTCGAAATTGTCACTGCGTTCAGGCGACGGATAGCCGAAGCCATTTTTAGGCGCTTCTAGGCCCGGCTAGCTTCGGCGAGGTCCGGCTAGCTGGCTCGTCCCGGTCACCTAGACAACGGCTAGCCAGAGCAAATGCGAGCCGCTTCGAGGTCCGCGACGCTCAGCTCGACGTAGCGTTTCTAAACGGGTAGCACAGCCTCGACAGCAGTTGGCTAGGTCCGCCAGGGCCAGCCATTCCTCTGGCTACGAGTTATCTATGGGAAGATGAATGTGAGTCCTTCATATCGGGGATAATATATTCGTTGCGGCCAGTGCACGGGATCGTAGTACAAGGCATGGGCCTCGGGAATGGAACAGAGGAGCCTGTTATGGATGGAGTAGCCCACGTACTGCGCAGATTGAGGACAAAGAGCATTAGGATCACATAACTTGATACGGCAAACAAACGGACAAACAAACATCCACACACACTGCACAGCCGATCGGCGAACTTGCAACGAACTTTAACATAGTTATGATTTAATATCCTACCTTCTGAATGCAATAGAGCATGGCTAGACATGTGGGTGGGACAAGGTCCTTAGCTAGCTCTGGCTAGGTGGCTAGCCACGGCTAGACGGATCTCGTCGAGGTGGCTAGCGTGGCCTCGACATTTAACACCGACTACTTCTCGGCTAGTCGGCTCGCCACGGGGCCCTGCTACCTGGGGCCTGAACGCAGTGTGTGTGCGTCCTTCTCCGCATGTCTCCTTCACCTGCTTTCCTCTCCCGCCTCTCTCCACCCGCGCCGCACCTTCTCTTCTCCTCCTTCTACCCTCACCTCCCCTACGGTCTCAGAACCAGCGCTAACCGCACCTCTCTGTCTTTGTGTAGCATACTTCTTGCTTTTGGTCCAGTGGAGGCGGTCGGCGTGCGCTCGCTAGCGCGCGCCTTTCACATGCTGCGCGCCAGTATCGCGGGTGCGGGTGTGGGTGCGGGTGCTGCGTTCGCGTGGGTCTGCACATGCACGCGGGCACCTGCAGGCCCTTGGGCATCTTGCAGTCGCCGGTGTGCACCGGGGATCTCGCGGTCGGCGGCACGCGTTTCGGGATACACGCCGTCACTCGTGCGCGTTTTCTTGTACTGCCCGCCAGTATCGCGGGCGCGGGCGTGACGATCCATACGCGCAGTCGCAGGCGTGCGCATCTCGCGGCTGTAGGCGTGGGTTCGGGGATACATACAGGCGACGACGACATCCGGCTCCACGTCCACATCGACCATGCCAGGCACCTTGAGCTCAGGCGCGCCGACACAGACACAGAGCGGCGGGGCCATTCGGCGGCGCACGGGGGGAGAACGCATGCTTGGCGCGGTGGGTGCGGTGGCGCGCTGGTGGTGGGGGGGTTGGTGGAGCTGTAGGCGGCGCGGTACGCTTCTTTCCATCCGACCCGTCTGCGATCGAATACCCCGAGTCATACCCCGCCTCTGTTTATTATATCCCGAACTTGGTCCCGATATCGCCTCCGCACTTGATTCGCATGCACGAGACACTGTTATACACCCCCCCCCCCTACACACATTCTCGTGCATTTTTGGTGTTCCTCCGCGGGTGTAATACAATCATCATCACATCCGCGCTTGGTCTTGGTCCAGCAAATGAGTGAAAAACATCAGAAGAAGACGGTGTACCACGGTTGTGAATTATTCGGGCCAAGCCACTACGTCTCCTGTATTCATTATAATTGATCCTGCGGCTGACCTGGGTAATTCAGTTTGCCCACCTATCCGAGTCAGCATGTACGCCAACAAGTGTTCGTGGAGGTCCGTGGCAACTCGCTCCCAAATGATACTGTGATGACATTCGCGTAAAGTCTGCATGGGAGAGTCGGTGGCTCGAATCCATCCGAAGACATGGACCTCTTCAGTCTCGCTTTTTTTGCGCCATTATGTTTTGGCGGAGAAGGAGCGAGCGACGACGACTCGGGAACTCGCTCCCAAACGATACTTGATTGTTACTTGGCTTCGGACTCCATTCACATCTGAAGCACGCACCGGCTGAAATCTTGTATCAGCCAGCGAATGCGCGTCCAACATACTTGTAAGAAATTCCGACTCGCAGTTCACGAATAGTTAGTTGCTCACTTATTCCGCTTACCAGAAGGACAAACAAGTCTTCGTGGAGTACGCCGGGAACTCGCTCCCCCGCAATGGACGGGAGTTACGGCAGTGTGCATGGGAGATGGCCCCCGCGTCTCGTCGCAATTTATTTATTTGTAGCTCCTTTCCCCGCCGTATTGAAAGGGAACTGAGAGACCACATATCCGAGGCGAAAAATAAGTCAAGAAGTCTTCGTGGAGTACACGGTCACTCGTTCCTCGCAGTTGGAAAACGACTGCTTTGGGAAGGGAGAGTTGATGTTTCGAGCCCACCCGGAGACATTATCATGCATTTCGGGGTACTTTGTTGCTCCATTTTTGGTGGTCCTAGCACTCAGAAGCTCTGTGTGGAAGGCAGATAGATTGTGGCGTCCCTCCTCGAATCAGCAAGTAGCTCGATAAGTCTTCGTGGAGGACTTTGGCAACTCGCTCCCGCGAAATTAGAGGTATCGAAGCCGTATATGTAAGGGAGAGTCGGTGGTTCGATTCCACCCGAAGACATAAGATGGTGCCGACGATGTTCTTTTTACCATCCATTTATGCTTCCTCGTATCTCATGTCGACAGAGATGCGATCATAATGTACGAACCAAGCTGTCACCACACGGTTGGGATTGTGATTGGTATAATCAGCCCCTCGTACCACACGTTTATTCGGCCGCGTCCGGAACATTCGCAATCCAGAGCAGCACGCCTAGTATCCAAGTCACAAAGTAAACAAAAGAAGACTTCGTGGGGGTATTGGGTAACTCGCTTCCCACAACTGGAGCTGGATGCTCAATGCGTAAGGAAGAGTAGGTGGTTCGAATCCACCCCAAGACTCGAGTTTGTAATCCCATCATTTGTGTGCGTTGTTCAACGCGGCTCTCATCCACACCATATATACTAATGGGCCCGGACACGCCGTGTATATTTTCTTCCGCCCTTGTCTTTTCAAATTCCTCCCGCCGAAAGGACCATAATTCAGCACCCCTGTATCCCGCACATAAAGGTGGTGAATAAGTCTTTTCGTGGAGTACTTCGGCAACTCGCTCCCCGCAATTGCAGGAACCGTAGCAATCTGTGTATAGGAGATCCGGTGGTTCGAGTCCACCCGAAGACATAGGCTGTAAGATTAATTGACTAGCAGTTCAACATGCTCGGAGGGACCGCGGAAACACAACCAACGCAATATTGGAATTGCAGGAGCAAGCAGCTCGGATCCAGAGTGCGCCTACTCGGACTCTAAAAGTACTATCCTGGTTGCTTCTTCACGCCCCAAATTCATAATTCCTGGCGCACACCTATCTCGGGAAATAAGGAGGAGAACAAGTCTTCGTGGAGTACGCTGGGCAACTCGCTCCCAAAATTTGAACGAATGAGGTCGAGGTTGGCATGGGAGAGTTGGTGGTTCGAATCCACCCGAGCTACATCCCATCAGCATGTTGATTGTTTTCTCACTGGCCTGTAGCCCGAGTTAACGTTGCCCGAACTCATTAAAACCGAAGTCAGAACATGATCAAGCTCGGCCCCCTGGTTGCGTATTTATAGGACAAAGTCCAACGGGTCAAAGGCAGTAGACAAACGGTGAACAGTGTTAGTTATTCCTTGGTAAGGTAGAAGAAAATACGATTATTCTGCATGGGAGAGTCGGTGGCTCGAATCCATCCGAAGACATGGACCTCTTCAGTCTCGTTTTTTTTTGGGCCATTATTTTTTTGGCTTCGGACTCCATTCATGTCTGAAGCACGCACAGCGCACGCACCGGCTGAAATCTTGTATCTGCCAGCGATACGCCCAGAATGCTACGTACGATAATTTATTTTCTTGTAATAAATAAATTCCAAGCTCGCAGTTTCACGAATAACCAGTTGCCCACCTATCTGACTCAGCAAGTATTTGAATAGGTCTCCGTGTAGTACGCTCCCCAATGATACTTGGTTGTTATGTTGGTAGTAGGTGGTTCGATTCCACCCGGAGAAATGCAATTGGGTGTGCCTTGCTTTTTTGCCCCGTCCAGTATAATTATATTGCGGCGTTTCGGCATTCTCAGAAACATGGGCAATTCATTGTCACTGTGGGGTGAAGTCTTCCTGTTGAGACAGGAATTGCCGTTTAAACGGGGGTTAATCTAAACACGTTTAACGCGTTGGCGGTTACCAGCAGGCACTCAGCGCGGTTTAAACGGACTGTTTAAACAGTGTTTAAACGGCCAAAAAAGCACATTTACACCGGGGTTCGAACTCACGACCTACTGGTCATTACATCCAAGGAGTGCAGTGTCTGACTGAGCCAACATGAAGTGATGAGGGTTAAATATAATGGTGTCTTATTAAGGATTTCTGAGGTATACACCAACACTGAGAGGCATAGCTCTAGGCACTCACTGACCCTCCTGCTTTGCAGCTTGGTTTCAACTTGTGTTTAATCAAGTGTGCAATGCACCTTTCAAAGCATGATTAGAGCAACAAGTGCTCTGGTAACAATGATGTTGTGTGGACCATTTCAAACTGTGCATAGCAAAGTTAGTACTGACCGGTCCGCATTGAAGCATAATTTGAACTTATGTTAACTCAGTCACCAATGCACATCTAAACAAATAGCTGAAGAGATCTCAAAGGATCAAATTTCATTCACAGACAGCTTAGAGGAAACAGGCAATTTTTTTATCTGTGCCGCAGCTCATGTATCTAGATCTACAGCCTTGAAAGTGGCGAGCTCGTCGAAAATATGTGGGCTGTGGTGTAGTGGGTAATACATGTATGGCCATTGTACTGAACACTACAACTCTGCACATTCCGAAAGGGGACCTAGTGGAGCATCCCTTCATGAATTTGATTCTTGAGTTGCAAAATCAATGCTCCTTATCCTCCACTTGCTGCTCTAATTGTGTTTTGAACGGTGCACTGTGTGCTTGATTAAATACAAAGTTAAGCCAAGTTGAAAGGCAGGAAGGTCAGAGAAAGGTCAGAGTTATGCCTCTCAGTGTTGGTGCATACCTCAGAAATCCTTAATAAGGGACCATTATATTTAACTCTCATCACTTCATGTTGGCTCAGTCAGATACCGCACGGCGGACCTCCTTGGATGTAATGACCAGTAGGTCGTGAGTTTGAATTCCGGTGTAAATGTGCTTTTTGGCTGTTTAAACACTGTTTAAACAGTTCGTTTAAACCACGCTGAGTGCCTGCTGGCAACCCACCAACACGGTAAACGTGTTTAGATTAAACACCTGTTTAAACGGCAATTCCTGTCTCAACAGGAATTGTTTAAACAAAGCTGCTATGGTTACTGCGACATGAACTCCGTATTCGGACGGCCTTGCACCTCACCAACTAGATGAACATCCAAGATAGTATTATCTCCCACCTACTATTGATCCCAAGGACCCATTCTACCCCTCCCAGAGTCTCTGGGACCACTCTAGTTCAGTGCTTTCACCGATTAAAACTGGGAAAGCTTTAGTTCAGAGAGTAGAACAATGAGAGCGCCAACTTATGAATATATGAGCAGACTGTAGCTATGTACTGGCTCTTTGGGGGCACAAACAAGTTGCGAACGAGACTTGGGGTATGAGCATTTGATGCATCGTTGATGCCTGATCTGATCCCCTTCGCTATTGGCCCGGAGGTACGGCCCATTGTTCCAAATGATTGCCGACTGGTGGTTGTGGTCGAGCGAGTTCCGGGGTCCTGACAGGAGGTTTTTGGTGGTTGATATCCAACACTTTTTACCCCGCCACCCCTTGATCCTATCTATCATTTGAGGCCAGAGGCTTGCGATTTGGTGATGTTTTGATGACGTGATGAATATTTTGGGGGCCTGTCAAAACCGGCGAAAACCGGGAAGTGGGCCGGGCATGGGAATCAATCAATCAAATGCTTTTCTGGGCTTGCTGGGGCTTTATTCGACCCACTACAGCTATGCTACCTACATCTAGCGACTACACAGCGTTCAGCTCAATACGGAACTAGTCGTTTGGGGCTCTCAGTGCCCTGTCAATGAGATATTTCCTCTTCGGCAACAGTAATGGGTCCGCCACATCATGATATGCCAAGTAGACATCCATTGCCTCACAGTCATTCACTTCTTCCAACACCTCCCAAATGATGTCCTCATCATCCCGCCACACCTGGAACTGCATGTTGCCGGCCACCCACCGATGCCTGTTGATGGCCATGACCATATTTTCGTTTGAGTTATGACCAAATGATACCGTCGCGTAAATAATGCCTCATGCTTTTCCGCAAGTTGCTCTGGGTGAGAAAATAGATGCAAAAGAGCTCCAGGAAAGCTGGTCTAGCTACAAAATGAGCGAGATTCTGGTGTGTGCAGGTTTCACTAAATCACCAACACCATGACCCAGTCCTGACCCAACACCGCAAGCACCGATGCTTCTGAAGGATTCTGGAATGCGGAGACGCTTTCCAACGTCCAGATATACCGTTCAATGCTGGACTAGATCTGGATTGAATACATTCAGCAGTAGATGCAATATCTGAATATTCGAAAATATACATCAGATTGTGCACTGCCGTGAAGTGGCAGCAAGTGACAAGGAGACAAGATGAGCCAGGAATCCATTAATCCGAAGCAGATGAACGTACCTGTAATATCTATTCGGCACGAGGCCCCCTATCGTCCACAGAAAATCTCATATATTGACATCACCCAAATTGCTGTCTCGGAAAACATCCATCTTCTGAGTGACGAATAAAATCGCTAAAATCAGATGGCATACGAGGTAGGGGGGCCTTGGGTATGTTAAGTAATGAGGTGCAGTCTTGAAGCTCTAGACTTCGTTCAGCGAGGGAGGAGTGTGGCTCTAGACATACTTTACTATTTCAACCAACTGTTCAAATAATGTGTAACGCCTGTGAACTGAACACTTTGGACCCCCGTAACGCGTAACAGGCCAGAATTTGTCCAGATTTGGGTCAAAATCGGGGTCAAAAATAAAAAATCGGCGGCCCGGATACCCTATTATAGTAATTTCCCACGGAATGAACACCTCTAGTGAACACTACTGCGTAATGTGTAACACCCTGTGAACACTTGGTCGAAATAGTACAGTAGTAGGCAGGAGGCCAGGAGTCGCAGAAGAATAACGAGCCCAGGATGTTGTCGATTGAAGCAGTATTGACTGAGAACGAGCCCATTGTTTCAATTTGTGGGGCCCGTGTGATCAGATTAACGAAATCACGTTTTTCCGACGGCCCGAAGATTGTGGTTTACCGATCTTGAAATATCATGTCGTTTATAATTTTCTTAAATTCTTTTATAAAACCCCTATCACGTTCGCGCAAAAATTAACTCTTGTAGCTCCTTCTATCCATCGTCCCATTCTTCACCCCACTCATAATATGACAATCACCACCTATATTTTAGTGAAAACGCACTCTAGCCGAGTCAATGCGAGCACCCACCCTCAAACTGGACAATTTTCATGGCAGGCGAGAGGATTGACCGCAATGCAGCAGCAGATTACCTCAGGCGCAAGAGACACGAGAGGTACCGGGTTCATGGTCAATGGTTTGACGACTGCGCCGCAAGCGTCTCAGGGGGAGCTCGAGAAGCAACAAGTAACATCGGCGACGGGGGGGACGACGGCATGGGTGGACCCGACGAATAGTCCGGCGACAACGGTGAAGGTGGTGATTGAGAAGCGCATATTACTTGGTACTGTGCTGAGTGATAATCTGCTCCCTTACGGGGGTGTAGGCTTTTATAGGGAGTAGGTGGGAAATATTTCTCATTTCGCTGTGCGCGTCGGCTACTTGTCAGACAGCCGCTTTTGAATGTGAAGGAAAAAATGCACTAATTGAATTTGCGCCCCGGCTGAATTGGGTCACACTGCATTCCGGACCTGTCTTTTTGTGCTGGCTTCTCCCGCTCCTCATCTTTCTAATCAACAGGGTAGTATTAGCGGCGCAGTTCAATTCTGGTGTCTTGTGTTGTATTCTTCAGGTCTAGATTGAACTAAACCGTGATCAGCGACGGGATAAATATTTTAATTGAACCGCACCGGCGGACGAGCAGAGGCAGCTGCGGGGATCCGATCCCCTGGCGGTCTTACGTTGACTGTAGGCTAGGCAGTGCACCTCACACAGCAATACCTTATTATGTATGCTGTTCAAGCGAATCATTTATATAGGTATTTCAGTATCCAATTTCGCGTAAGTAGGTTGAAGCGGAAGGCTCTGTATTGAATGCAGTTCAACTGATGGAACTGATAGACGGAAAAATTCGCTTGGTCTCAAAGTCAGAAGGTTATGTGTGTATCCTCATAAGCACTGGAAGTTGGATGTTATTTCAGAACATGCTTCGCATCTCCCCATTGAGATTATCTTCGACTCTTTCTCCGTCCTTATTCATTCCTTAACGTCGAATGACCCATGCACCGCAAACAGCCAATATGAGAGCCCCAGTCGTACGGGCTCCTGTCCTAAATATGATGGATTCATCCTTGTTCTATACCGGTTCTGGGCGCTGAGCGCGCAGCAGGGTGCGGTCGCGACTCAACACTTGGGCGCTCCGCATCCGACGAATCAACGACATTGATTCGAGCCGGCTACGCTGGATGCCACTGAGTTTGGTCAGAGATCTTGATGCGCGCCATCTCGTGAGTCGTGGATCCACCGTCCTGGCTACCCGAGGCTGTTCGGCTCGCAGGATCTATGCCGCTGGTATCCACTAGGTGGGCACTAACCAGCCGGATCTTGGGGCGTCATCTTATACTAGCAGTAGCTTCGTGCAAGCTGGCAGGCTGGTATACGATGCATGACGGATAAGGACTGGAACTCCCATTCCCCCCGAAGCTCTGAAATACACATACAGGCCCACCCGCTGAACCCTTCAACGTGCGGCAAAACAATGACTAATTCATTTACTTATATTAATAATAATAACTTCCGCTGAGCAGGTCATGTATGGGCCTGCTGATAAAGTAATGCCTGCGGTATCGGCCTCAATTGGCGAGTGCAGACATGGAAGCCGCATGAGAGCCAAGAGGTTCTGTACCAAGTAATCGGATGCTGATGGCACCCACAAGGTAAGGGATCGAGTCTCTGTGGAACATGGTGCTCACCTCTATTTCATGGGGAGCGAATCACCAACGTAGTCCCAGAAGTTACCAGAACAGGTGTACCCCGCGTACAACACCCTGGTCTACGGGGTTTGATAAGTTACAATCATGTAGCCCAACGTAGTTTCGCTTGTGACTATGAAGGGCCTCAACGCAGTGAGTGTCATAGACTTGATATTGAGCTGGATGCGTGAGGCAGGAGACGGATGGCACAAATTTTCGGGTTTTTCCCATCCCCCCCCTCCCATTTGATGCCTTACACAGCAACAGCATGGTTTCAGTTTAAACCACATCATCTCCAATGATAACATTGGCTTAAACCAGTTTAAAACCAGTTTATACCAAAATCTGGCTCAAACCATTGTGGTTTAAACCAGAAACCAATTTTAAACCAGAAAAGAAACTGGTTTAAACCAAAATTGTTCAGACTCTTTTGAAACCGGTTTTTAAACCAGAAACCAGTTTTAAACCAGAAACCAGTTTAAACCAAAATTGTTCAGACTCTTTTGAAACCAGTTTAAAACCAAAATTATTCAGACACTTTTCGTCTTATTGGATGAAAATAGAAAAACATAGAAGAAATGCTCAAGAGAATCCATGTTACAATTCAATCTAACTCAGAAGATTTTCATTGTCATGATTTTACCATTAGAAATGCCTCAAGGTCCTTGAAAATGCTTTCAAGTCATTAGAAGTGCTTCAAGGCACTACAAGCACTTAAAGTCATTAGAAACTAACTACACTTGCCTCAAACCAGCCACTAACCCACCACCCAAAATTACAAAAGCACCGTGTTCTTTCAAGTATTTCATGTTTTGTGGCCTAACTAAGAAGTTGCTAAGGGTGGGGCTACCACCATTAGAAAACCCTTGAAAAGCTCTACAACTTTGATGTCAACATCATTTTGATTAGATCTGACCTAATGTGGTCACATTGGGAAGTTATTTTTTTGGAATTTCTTTTCTAGGACAGTGGGTGTTGGTGAACACATGCACACTGAGGTAAGGTCCCATGGGTGTTTTTTTTTCCCATGATTTATAAGGCCCAGGGGAGCCCGGGAGGGGGTGTTGATGGCAGGGCAGCAGATAGGAGGGCTGGACAGTGGAAAGTTATTGGTGTTTTATGCATGTAATTATGTGTGTAAGTCCTAAGCCGTTGGCCTCTAAGTAGTGGAGGAAGTATACCCATGCTCCCGCCACTAACCAGTGGGATAGTCTAGGATTAACAGGTGGTTTCCCTGAGGTCAAAAAAAGTGTCTGAACAATTTTGGTTTAAACCGGTTTCAGGTTTAAACCTGGTTTCTGGTTTAAAACTGGTTTCAAAAGAGTCTGAACAATTTTGGTTTAAACTGGTTTTTGGTTTGAAACTGGTTTCTGGTTTAAACCACCATGGTTTGAGCCAGATTTTGGTATCAACCAGTTTTAAACCGGTTTAAACCAACGTTATCATTGGAGATGATGTGGTTTAAACCAAAACCATCCTACAGTACTAAATACATATACTGGGACCCCTCCTGCAGCAACTGTGTTCAAACGACAATGTTGTTATGTCTGTTCCAGAGGCAGGAGCGGCGGGATCAAGCCATACACTAAGTGCCATCCCGAAAGGAGAATCAAACTCGGGTCGAAGAGAACGGACTGCCGATGCTCGCTACTAGTCAAGGAATATCCGGGAATCAAGGTCATTCTAGGGAATTATCTTATTGCCCCATGTGTGGGGGGGAAATGAGTATGATCTGCCTGTGCTTTTTTTAATTCAATCACCCTACGTTGGGTCAAGGACCTCAGTTTAGATGAGCAAATGTAAGCTTTCCCATGCCCAAATTCGTACACAAACCTCATAGCACCATTGCACAAGTTCAAATTTCAACTCTCCACGCACACTGGAAATTTGATGTTTTCATTTGAGCCGAAATTGAGTGCTCAAGAAAACAACACTGAAATCAATTGGTTACCATTTCAGGTAACCTCAATCCTATTGTTTGAGGACATCTGGCCAAAACAGTAGTCGAAATGTATGCTTTCAGCCCGGACATTTAGTTTCAGAGCTCTCAAAACTAATGGTTTCAGTCTTGCCGACACCTCGGTCTAAACTTACCATTTCGCACTCCTTTTCCTCTCAGTGGATTCCACCTGATAGATAGTGTGACAGCCGTTTGGGTTCTTCGACTTGAATGTGTACGATATGAGGCATATGCATTTATTTCGGCCAGGTTTCCATTAGATACAACACATTTTTTCCAAGGAAACTGACAGAATATAATCAAATATAATCAATATAATAAAGCTTGATGACACAGGTCCGCCCTCATTCGCACTTTTCTGGCCTTCAACACACTCAAATCAATTTCTTTCCGGGGGGCAGATCACCTTACATTTGAGACAGCTCTCTTTCTACATTTCCTTGCATGAGCAAAATTCCCCGCAGTCAACTGCCTACTGGTGAGAAATTTTCCTCAATCTGGCCATGTAAATATATTATTTTGTTTCCGGGAAACACATGCGATTATACTGTCCATTAATCGCACCACCGGCACCTCGAGCGATGGCACCAGCATCATTAATCTTATTGGAAGTCCCCCACAATGAGAATAAAGCTTATCTACACAACCACTTTTTGTTCTGAGACCACCATAAGTTTTAGTCGGCATCAGAAATTTAATGGAATCTTCTATGTGACTCCATGCTACACTTAAATTTATGACAACTCCCGGATTGAGTTCACAAATGAGAATTCTAGATTGAAAAAGAGTCTGATGCTGGAATTTAATTGACATAAAAGGAATGACAGCGCATGGTCTTTCTTTTTTGTGTCACTCTTTGATCCCAATTTGCAGACCAACTTTATTGTTTTGCGGTATCGAGTACTAGAGGCTATTCGAAGAATTTATATATCTAGCTCGGCTCGTTGAGGTGTAATGAAAGATCACTGATACAAGGAAATTCCAAAAAAAAGACAGACAGCCAAAAGCAAATCTGCAGGTAGGTAGGTAGGTAGGTAGTATTACACGGCACGGTCCCGCTTAGGAATGCCGGTTCCCAGGGATTATCTAAGTATACACAGTGTTCGCCCTTAAGCCCTTAAGAGCGTCTTTGGAAATCCTTAAGGGTTAAGCCTACCCCCGCTTAAGGCTTTAAGGATATTATTTCTGCCCCGATGTGTCCTCTTCAATTCTATATAATTTTCAATGCAATTGTATGCATGGTTAGGAAGATACAGCGATTTTAAGTATCGTAGCATTATATGATTAATATATTCATGGCTAGCCAACATACTCTTCGTCTGAAGGAATTTCCATCCCTCCATCATCCGGGCGTGCGTCTTCCTCGGCCTCTGCAATGGCTTCCGCTTCGGCTTAAGCCATCATAAGAACCGCCTCCGCTTCAATTTCATCCTGCGAGAGCCGTTGAGCGGGCTTCTTCGTCGAGGCCCCGAAGAGCTGGGTCAATGTCTTCTTCTTCCACCGTGAAGTACCTGTATGTGCCGGGATTTCCTCGTCATTCTCATCATTATCATCAGCAGACCCGTTCTCAGCACCCTCGGCCTCCGCAGCTCTCGCTTCAGCAATCCATTTACCCATGACCGTTCTCCAACCTTCCGCAGCTGAGATCACCGCAGGCTCACGCTCAGTCAGGTCGGCGTCCTGGTCTTGGAACAGGTCACGATACCGTGGGACCGTTAGCAGCGCATCGGTGGATTTGTGAACCTTCCACCTGTCTCTAAGCTTGATGAGACCGCGCTCCCGCTGATCGGCCTTGATGTCCGCACCGATCTGGAGGTCAAAAAATTACTTTAACCAAGTAGGTGAGATGAAACAGTTCACATTACCTTCGTCATCTTGTCCAATTTTTGCAGCTTTAGCCTATTGCGACGCTGCGTCTGCTTAACTTTCAAGTCAGAAAATACGCGTTCTTACCCAGCCTGGTTTACAACGATTTTGAGGAGCAAAATTGCGAACTGCGCAAGCTCCTCAATATCCGGAGTGCTCAATGCGACCCAAACAGCAATGGCATCTCTCCCCTGAAGCAAGCAAGGTTGATTGCGCGGATAATGTACGAGAACGCAGACTCACCATCCTATTTTCAAAACCGGTTGCGTGTCCTTCCCAGTCAGCGAATGTCCCAGTACCTGAAAAGTATTGCAACAACACAGGAAAGTTTATCTTCTTTTGCTGAGCGCTCTATCGGCGTGTCTGTATTATCGGGGCGGGATTTCATTCGCTGGTACATCTTCACTTTCATTAATAGAATGCAGCTGTCCTGTGAAATAATGGTGTACCGAAATGATCAGATCCAGACAGTTGAAATGATTGAGACCAGCTTTGGGACCGAAGCAGGAAAGTTGTTCGAAAGGGTTGAGGATTAACGTGAGTGAGAAGAGAGGCTGATCACAATCATTCCACCGTTTTTCGAGACGCTTCGTCATTCCCGCCGCAACCGCGGGCTCAGGATGATCGAGCATGCGGAGAAACATGCTTTGTTGTGCCCTTGTGAATATGCCATCATCATCCACAATCGGGATTCGGTCCGCAGAACTGAAGTGTCGATCGGCTTGCCGCTCGCTTTGCTGACTTAGAACGTAGATAAGTACGTCTTCTCTCCTTACAGCAAACCTTGTTTTTGCATGATAATTCCACTTGATAGGTGGTGCTAGATTGTGGAGGTACCCGTTGTGACTTCTGGCCTAAGATACACCGCCCCGGGGGCGCGGCAGTTCGAAATTGGTTTGAACGCACAATGTATATTTCACAATGTTATCATCACTCTTTTCTTATGGGCAGAAAGAACAACGAGGGATGCGGAGGGAAACTGTCAATGGAGACTACTTCTCATCCACACTCCCAGAAACACACCGCGTGAAATTTGAACATATGAAGGCAAATTCAGAAAGCTGGCGTCTGATTTCGCTTGTCAGAGCCATCAAAAGCCGGAGTCTGATTCCCCTTGTCGGAGCCATCGAGCCGGAAAAACGACTCGGGTTCAGCGTCGGATTTCTAATCACACGCGAGTGAGAACTAGGGTGGAGGGAAGGAAGGGGGAGGAGCACGAGGACCTACACAACAGGTCTCTTAACCAGTTCCCGAGCCTCTGCAATTCCACTAACGGGCTGTTCCCAGTCATCGCGGCGGTATTCGATGGACCTGGAGACGGAACATTGTATTGGAAAAAAAGTGAACGTAGAAACGGCGTACGTGACGGAGGCCTCTATCGCGTTAGTTCCACCTACTATCCTTCTCGAGGGATTACGGGATCCCGATTGACTATAAGAGGAATCAGATAATCATTCATTAAATGAAGGTGACTGGGCCAAAGGAACACGGACGTTATATCAGAGGAAGTACGTGTGTTCAGAGTAACGGAGTCTGGGCTTAAGAACCTGCGCGGGATGATAAAAATCCATAGGTAAAGGCGACCGGAAAAATGATCGAGAGAAACGCACGTTATACTCTCATCCTCCGAGTCTCTGCTCTCGTTCGTATACGCGTCCCCAGAGTACGCAGTCAAGCCTCGTATCCCTGTCCCTCCAGAGCCCACACCCCCCTCTGGACTCGGCTCCGAGGCGAGTTTAAGGAATCCGGTACTGGTGATGATGGACGCCGCCTTTGAGCTCACGTCGCGATTTCCGCCTGGTGTGATAATGATTACGGGACGTTTTGCGTGGTGGGAAATTGCAGCGTTGGCTTCGGGGTCGGGATGGTGTTGGGGAACAGGCGATGCGGAGATGAAGCTGCTGAATGGCAGGAAGGAGAAAAGGAGGAGTTGGAAGAATTGCCGGAAGTGCATGGCGAATGGACTGGGATGAAGGTGAGAGGGAAAGAACGAAGGGCTTGACTGGACAGCTAGGGTTATAGATCCAACGCTTATGCTTAGCATCTCGAGGCACAAACAACTGGCAGTCATTTCGTCTGACGTCGACGGAATTAAAATGGGGGTAATGACAGGCAAGCAGTGTTCATATCAGTGATGTTAATCAGGATCGCGTGTTGAGAGGTGTTGAGTGACAGACGGCGCGCGGGGGAAATGCGCCGGTAGGTCAACGGTAGGTAGGTAGGTAGGTAGGTAGGTAGCATTAAACGGCACGGTCCGAAATACGAACGCCGGTTTCCAGGGATTATCCCGGTGTACTCACAAAGCAAGCTAAATTAGTGGCACCATCGCCCCTGGACCTCTATCTGCTGGAATTCTGGCCATATCGCTGCTAGCCCCTGCTCCTGCCCCGGAAACCGCCACATTGCCTGCGAATGTCGATGCTCAAGACATCCTGGCGTGTAGTATCCTCAGTCGAGCCCAAACTGGGGAAATATACCGTTTCATGCACCTCTGTGTGCGTCCCGCTCCCGCTTTGGAAACCCACGCATCGCCTCCGGATGTGAGCGGACAGAATGTTTTGGGGAGTACGCTGCCCGAGCTCAAGATTGGGACCATTGGCTCGTGGATTCGTTGACTGTGGACACGTTTCCTGTGGGCGCAGATTCGTTTTTCTCTTCCTCCCGGCATCTTGAAGTTTCGCCATCTTGAAGGGAAGCAAGCCTTAAGGTGCTTAAGGCCTTAACCCTTAAGGCGAACACTGAGTGTACATGCACCCAAATACACTATTGCCCCTGGACATCTCCATAGCACCAGAGACGAGCTCACAGACGCGCTAACTCGCCGCGGTAGATCCAAGGAACTATAAAGAAGCCAAAAAAACAAATCAGCACAGAATAAGTGAGACCAATTATTTATATCAGGAGCCAGTAAGGTCATGCGTACTCACATTGGGTTTCCTACACTTTCGCCCTCCTCGCTGTGAGCCCTATTTGCTCATCTCTGGTCCCGACCTCCTAGCGCGGCTTCCATCCAACGCGCGTGTTGAAAACCGAGGTCCAAAATTAATATGTATTACTCTAGCCCTTGATTACTCATAAGAACAAGTCTTAAAATTCTTGCCGCTCCTCCCCACTCATAGTCAAGGCGCTGGCCAACCAAAAAATCTCCACTCATTCAATTCGAACACTCCCCAAACTGAATCAGCGACATCTCCATTCCCCGCGTGACCTTCACACCGTCCACCTCCGCGCCAATGGTGTACGACTCGAACGTGTCCGAAACATCAGCGCTCCATATTGCGTACGCCTTGCTGGAATCCACGGGCTTTGGTGTCATGTCGATCTCGACGATAATGGGGCGGCCCGTGCTATCGCGCGACGTCTGTTCGAGGTATACGCGCGTCGGGGCCACGTCTTTTCGCACCTGTGCCGCACCGAGTGTGAATCAGTGGGTTCCGCCATCAACGCCGGAAGAGACAGCGCAGGCTTACCGCTACGTCGAATGTCCCCTTACCCCCCTCCGGCGCAGAGCACGAGCTGTCCGCAAACACCAAATCATCCTTTACCGCGAAGCCCTTCCCTTTCTGGTCCTCCAGCTTCCCGTCCACAATGAAGCGGATGCTCGAGACGCCAGAAGACGCAGAGAGCGGGAAGGGGTTGAAAAAGTACCAGGTTGCGGTGTGTCGGCTGCCGATGGGGATGATACTTTCTGTGCTGAGAGTGATGTTGTTGGCGGTGCTGGTAGAGCCCGAGCGGTCGTTCCATAGCATGCGCACGACGCGGGAGGGGTTTTCCGGGACGTCCCACAGCTATTCAACGACAGATGTTGATTGAATATGGCAGGTAAGATCAAAAAGAATCACGCACCCGCACTTCCCCGGAAAATGCAATCGTCTCCGTCGCCGCGTCATATATAAGTTTGATGCTATTCGGCTTGACCGGAAGCGGGGTAATGACATCCGTAAGCTCCACGCCCTTCGGCACGGTGTCGAGCATGCGCGCAAAAAGGTTGGCGCACGTCGAGGCGAAGAGGTCGGGGGACTGGGCGAATCTACATTCCAAGTGAGCGGGCAGGTTCGGATCGGTGGGATAGTGGGTTTGAGGAAGAAGTGTTGAAATAAAGGAAGGAAGCAAGGAAGGAAGTACGGAAGTAGGAAAAGGAAGAAGCAAGTACGCACACTTCCATCGTCGCATTCCCATCACTCCCAAAGATCCGCTTGTCCGAGTTCGTCGTATCGTTCAGACCCACGACAAGCGGGTTCTGTGTCGTGCTAGAGATGTATTCGGTTGCACTGCAAGAAAAATGGGATGAAGGCTCAGTTTAAGCGGGATCACAATTGAATTAAGCGATTGGCCGCCGCACGAACGCACATATTATTGTCGAAATGTGTATTTGTGGTGTCGAAATGCGCGACAGAATCGAGGTTATTTGAGTCGTGTAGGTCGGGTACGATGGTGGGGAAGGTCGCGTGCTGTACACCGCCGAATGAATGTCTACCAAAACCGAACGAGCGAGTCAGTTAAACTCCGCAGTTTGCAAGTAGCAAGACATCTACTCACCCACACGCAACCAGCCCAATCATCTCCTCCTTCGTAAATCCCTGCCTCGAAAAGCTCGCAATATGCGAGTCCAGTCCCTCCTGCGGTTCGGGTACCCCCGGCTGATTGGGAACCGCCGCATCGACGCGGCCGCCGCGGAAGGCAATTTCCGGGCCGCCACAGTTCTCTACGGCCATGATTGCGCCGAGGGCGAGGACGTCGGCGACTGGGGAGGGGGCGCATTCAGACCACGGACCATCAATGTAAGAGATGTCAACGAACTGGAAACATAACGGTTTGACACGGTTTGCAGTACATTGAGGGTGTTGGCAAAGCCGTCGCCGGCGTTCTATAGAGAATATCGATTCCTCAGTTTTGATCGTAGTGGGAGTAGACGCGCAACGCACCTCCGGCCGCGCCTGCTCCGCGGCAAAGCGGATCGACGCGTCCATGCCCCCCGTCCCGTCTGTGATATTGTACGTCGCCATGTCGTGGTACGCCTACATAAATCAAAAGAAAGAAAGAAAAGTTGGTTAGTAAAATCATAACTGGATGGAAAAGGGGCAGGGACCGACCGTACGAATCCAGTCCGCCACGTTTGAGCGCCCGGAGTTTAGTGGCCCGAAGAAAAACACGTCGCAGGGCTTGATGAGCGGGGCGATACCGAATCGGTTCTGGTCCCAACGCATCGCCTCGAGCGCGTCGAGCTGTGGCGATGGCCAGATGTATGCCCGAACAGAGGAGAGCGACGTCAACACGAGGAGCGCGAGGGTAAGCATTGCGGTCCGAGAGAAAGAATGAATCGGCGAGAGTCGCCCCCGTATATATTCCTTAGTAGACCCAGAGTACTAACCCAGAGTACTGCGGTGACAAGTTGCCGTTTATGTTTCATCGGATATTAACAGAAGCGGGTGCCTGTTGCACTGAGTAGGCGAGGAATGTATTAATCTTGCCGTGCTGTGTCAGAATTTGAAACATACCGTAAAATGATTTGGCCTTGCACTTGACGGAAACATGGAGACAAATGAGTCTGGAGTCGGAAGACACGACGGAGTACTCGCGTGACTCGGCGAGTACCAATATTTACGGCACGATAGCCAAATCGTTAAGAAATCTTCGCTTAGGGAGCGAAATTTCAAGACATCGTCGTGGTCAAGAAACAGCGCAATTTGATGGGACCCGCGTTTGACGCTTCCGATCAGCGCGGAGACTTCCCCGATTGGCAAATCGGCTTGCGCCTATATCGGAGGTTAAATTTGGCTCTGATGGCTTTTTGGCGTGCGCAAACCGGCGTGTTCGGCGGGCGTGGCTTGTCCTCGAATACAGCCAGTTCTTCCTCAATTCTTAGGGAGCTGATATCAATCCGAGTGTGTCCACCACTACTAGCATGCACCGAGCACCGCATACGCGGCGGGTTTCAACGCTTCAACATCGACATCCCAAACTGATTTTGCCACTGCACTCCTTGCTACTAAGTACAGTATTAGGGCATCAAACCGTCCGTATTACGGTTACGCCGTAACCCGGGCTGACCGCCCCATACGTCTTCTTGGAGTAAAGAACTCGTTCCCCCGCAATCCGATGGAAGGACGTGGTGTATGGCGTAGGTTTATTTGTTTATTCCTACCCTCTTTCCGCGCTCTTGAATGGGAATCGAGTGCTCACATACCTGAGTCAACAAGGAGAAGAGTAGCCCTAACTCTTTTGTATAACCTCCCCATCTCACCACTATCATTTATTTGTGCGCATCCTCGGTGCGGAACATCCACAATTCCTGGCTACACCTATCTCAGGAAACAAGAGGAAAAATAAGTCTTCGTGGAGTACTCCGGGAACTTGCTCCTAAATTATTATTGAATTCGACCGTGATGGTCTGGTGCACGGGAGAGCTGATGGTTCGAATCCACTCGAAGACGTGTAATGGCCGTCGAACTGGGCATCTCAAACGGCAGCGGTGGAACCCTCGTGGGATTGAAATACGAGATACGACAGGGCCGCCACTACGCAGTGTCTGTGGATGTGGAAGTCCCCGCGTACACCTCATCTGACCCCAGCACCGAATATCCACATCGCCTGACACTGGGGCTTACAGCTGAACCTATCACGTACAAGAGGCGGCGCAGTGAAGTCATCTACAGTGCGCACCGAAACTAAGTTCCCATTATCGCTGGTTTCAGCTTTACTGCTCACAACTCACAGAGCCGCTCGCTTGATGCGGGTGTGGTGCATTTGTCGAGTTGCACCAGCACCGCAGCAGCATATGTGATGTTGTCGAGGATCAAGTGTGATGAAGGGGAGCCCAAAGGTCTTGCAATCCTGGGCAACATCGATCCGAGGCGAATATCAACACATGCACCAGAGGAGCTCAGAGCCGAAGAGAAGAGCCTCACGTTATTGGCGAGGCAGACATTTGTGCGCGCCAGTGATTTGCTGAGCTGGTACACGGACTTGACAGGGGAGGAGTTCTCATTATTGTAACATGTGGACTATTAAGCGATCTTTGTTTATTAATTTGATTCTTCGTCTTTCAACTTTGGTTTGTGCCTCGCCGCTTGCCGGCCATCCCACCAGTCATGGGAAGTAAAGAGGCTGGCGGCCCGGCCCGGCCGGGGCGGGAATCAAACAGAGACAAACTCGTGGCTGTGTTCAGCACTCTTTACATCCTTCAAGGTCTTGGGAAGCCTCCGACTTTGCCCGTTCCCATATCATTTCGGCGACGTTGCTGGGGATCACTTGTACGAATGGCCGGATCATCGATGTCCCCATCCCCACTATCCCAATACATCGGCGAGAAGACTCTGTCCGAAAGGCTGGAGCATCCAGTACCCATTTTCGGTATGTCTCTTTTTGCTTTTCTTCAAAGTGCTTCCAATTACATGTAGGTCGCGATGAGCCTTTGGTCCCCTTCTCCAATTGTGACTGGATGAGTCGACTGAGTGATAATACAAAGATTGTGGACCTGAACCTCCCCGGGACCCATAACTCTGCGACATGTACTGTAGCGTCTCTTTTGGTCGCATTATCGCCACTGATTTTGTCTTGAGGGGGCTATTCCGATGCGAAACAGGCTGAGCTCATCAATTACACTGGGCCGTGAGCCTTCATGTCTACATGAGCTTTCCTCCCATTAATTTAATTAGCATCGGCGCTCCCGCACTCCATAGATGCCAAGAGCGCTCTATGGCTCAGTCATTGAACGACGGCATACGCGTCCTTGATCTCCGACTAGGATACAATACCGCAAGTGCCACAATTGGTTTTTTTCATGGTTCAAAATTCCGTCGCGCAACTCGTTCAGATCACTGATCAGCATTCTAAGGGCCCGCCATGCTCGCATCAACGACCACATTGCATGACGTCCTTTGTGGCCTATACAACTGGATTTTCGCACACCCAACGGAAACGGTGCTCGTCTCGATGTACCAGCAGTTACAGAATCCCATGCACGACCGCAAATTCGAAGAGATAATATTCGAGACTTTGAACAACGAACTCGCCAAAAGATTCTGGCTCCAATGTGCGGGCAAGGTACTGCACACCACACGTCATATGCATGGCTTAATGGACTGTTGGAATAAGCTAGGGACATTAGGCGCAGCGCGCGGCAAGTTGATTTTACTACAGCGATTCAGCTATCAGTTTCGATCACCTCCTTCCAACCCCTTTGGCATTCATCTCGATGCTGAGCAATGGACACCTAACGGGGGGGATATCAAATTGATCTTCAACACGGAACCAAAGCGGCTCGCATACATCCAGGTGAGTGTGCGGGTGACGTTCGTGCACACCACTGACGAAACATGGTTAGGACACGTTCCGTCCTTTGGTGCCCCGCAATTCCGGAACAGATGCTAATATCGCGTCAAAATTCCAGGTGGTCATTGACCATCTGGCGAAGGCTATGCATGCAAATTTGTCAGCGGAGGTTGTAGCGGAAGCGCTATACGTGTCGTTCGCGAGCGCCCACGCGAAGAACGATGAAGTCCCTGTCACTCCCGATGTCTGTATTTGCATTTTCTTCCCCAATTAATCTGAGTTTCTCCAACACAGATGGTTGCTTTCGGAGACACATCAACAAGAGGAATGAATGAACGACTGCTGCAGTGGTTAAGGCAACATAAAGGGAAGCGCTTCGGGATCGTCTGTAAGTTTCCCCTCTCGTCATTCACAATTATGTTTATGGGACGGTAGTGCTCGATTTCTACAACTCGCCGCCAGGCCTGGTTCAAGCCATTATTGGACTATGACTGTTGCCTCATCAAATGCGGAGCTTGACAATGTTGTGTCAGATGTCAACCGGAAACTATTTACGTTGGGATGTATATTACTTGTCAGTCAAGGCCACCATGCTCTCCACCATACCTGAAGGGTAGTCATACAAGTCCGTAGGCGAGTGGCCCGTCATAGAAGTGCCACTCATTCATTATAATGGCGCAAGCGTACTACTAATAAATAAAGGTGCGGCGAGGAGTCCGTGAAGCAGAATCTTGCTGGTTGCGCTGTCCGACGAGAGAAAATGCAAGCATACTACTCCGAGAATCGTTTCCTTAGAGAATAGACCAGGAGACCAGCATGGAATATTGTGTTATTGTTATGTAGATGGATCCGCCGCCGCACCGCAAGACAAGCTGCCAGTTACAGCAATTAGTACAGACGCTGAAAGCTTTCCGGATGGATTATCCACCGGCGCAAAATGGTGACGTTGTACCGTGACGCCTACCCCATAGTGATTATGGAGGATGTTGATTTTGATTGTCTGCTCCAAATGAGCTAGCGACAGTGCGTCGAGTCAAGATGGGACAGCGAAACCCGAAGCGCAGGGGGGAGGGGGGGGGGGGGACAAGCACGAAAATAGTAATGCAAATTGTAAGACTTCGGTTGGTCATTATCGGGGAGTGACAACGCGTGCAGACACGCAGATCCGTTGGAATGGGAAATGGATGCCTTGTCCCCATTACCCCATTAGATATATTTGGATTGTGAGTTTGCTAACCCTGAGTTTTTCCACTTTTTTTTTTTGGTGGCGCCCAAGAAGATCGGGATGGGGGACTCGGTGTGGCAGTTGATCTGCAGGTGTTTCTCTCTCTCTCTTTGGCTCAAGTATGTTACAATATGGCTTGATACAGATGCTCAGCACTCGGCAGCAGAATGATCTGACTGGGGTCTTGGTCTCCATTACAGACGAGAGATATTCTTATAGGACCAGCAGGAATATGAAATAAAATGAATGTGTAGTATGTACAACCTGGGAAAAATAAGGATGCGACTTGTTCCTGTGTCTCCCTACGGGTCCTCGTGTGTTTTATACGGTGTTGTAAGGAGATGAATCGGGTCTGAGCCATGTCAACAAATTTAAATCATCGATTTTTTCTCGCACTCCTGAATCGTCTGGATTCGTTTTACAGTTCGCGAAACTTCGATAGCAGGTATGCATACGCCAATAGCGTATCTAGTTACGCTTCTTTTGAAGCATTGAAACAAGGGAGGAGTTTCTTTGTTTGTTCGCGAACACGGGAGCCAGGCGGCAGCCGCGGATTTGTTGAAAAGAGTTGAGTAACAGGTTGCGGATTAGGGCAAAGCAGCAGGGTGGTCTTGTATCCCAGATACATAGTTAACTTGAAGAAGCTACCTATTCGATGAAGGTCTGACATTGTAATTAGTTCGCGTATTTTCCCCAGGTGCGCGGCGGCCTGAGCCGTTTGGAAAGATCTCATCCTCCTTCATTTATTTATTTCGTTGGCAGACGCATGCACGCCAATTTAAGTATCCTAAGACACAGCTTGTAGCTGACTAATGGTCCTGGGACTCTCGCGATAGATAATACCTCTCAGTTAGTTTTATTAACGTTGCAAATCAATTGGGAGAAAAGGCCAAGCCTATCCCAGGCAAAAATCTGGTTGTTCCAGTTCTTATTATATTTGTTCAGGTTGGTAATTTTTGACCGCAGCCCCTCGAGCACCATGCACGGAAGCCAGTACTTGTGCTCCCTCTAAAAGAGACGCGCTGTTGTGGCATCTTTGGCCCCTTCACGTGCTGATGCCCATAAGCTCCTGCCTCCGGCTGTACGCAGTACTTCCCGGGATTCCACCGCATCACCAACGACGACTGAATCTCGGATCCTCCTAGCACACACCGTCCATCCACCCTATGGTTGTCCTATCCAATCCATTCCCGGGCCACGCATACCCACTCGTTTTTTCACGCACTGGGATGTTGCCTACCCGCACGCCTCGCGCGACTCCAGCAAGCCCGAAGACGAAGGAGAATCCATAGACACGAAGAGCCCATGCGCCCATACAAGCTCCCCGTGGGGGACGAGGATTCGACACTGCAGACGACGGCTACCAGACTACATCTATGGCTACGCCTCAAGCGGCCCGACGCTCCGCAACCCCCGCACAAGCCCGACGCTCCCCCGGCCCCTTACGTGACCGCCGCCCATATTTCTCGCCGCATCCGCAGTGCGCCAGCCATCCACGGCGTCGTCATCCGCAATCCTACAAAGATATATGCCCTCTCGAGTGTTCACTTTGGGGCACGGTGTTCTAAAACCCTCGATAGCGTGAGACACCATTCCGCTCACGACTGTCGAATCCATCACTGCTGTCCATGTCTAGCTCCGTTACCGCCGACGCGCTCCATTCTCAACCCCTGCGTACCACCAACGCCTCCGTGCGCATCTAGCTTTACCACGCTCACCCTCACCGCTCCTCCTTTCTAAAACCACTGTTTCTCAACCGCGTAGGACGAACCCGCGGAGCTGTGGCTCTCGCACAGGAGAGGAACGACGTCGCACCGGCCCGCGCGCGCAGGACTTCGAGGCATACATCTCCTACCTCGGCGCGCGCACGCTTTACCTGGGAGATTGTGCTGAGCCTGGTGGGGGGAGGGATGGAATGGGAATACAAGTAAGAGCGTTTGGCTTGATCGGGTGCGTGTTTCTGCGCATTTTCTTTGCCTTAGCTGCTGGCATTTATTGATGTGTGGCGACGAGACGAGACAGGCGTCGTGTCCTGTCGTACGGCGAGGAGGTGTGGAATGGGCCCATTTCTGTGTTGCCGTTTATTCGCGTTGATGCTAGCGCGTTCCGCGGCGCGTCGAATTGCATCGGGTGCGCATCAGGATTTTGTTTAGGACTGCCAGCGAATCCTCGAGCCTATTTGTCTGCGCGCATTTCCACCCGAAACACCGCGTCCTTCCTACATCTCTTCCCCCCTGGCCGAGGACCTCTTTGCAGATGCGCTACATGGATGCGTTTTTCTCCATCGGGTTTCCACTCATTTTTTAGTCCATATTGTTCTTGTTTCTTTTTCTTTTCTTCGTCTTTGTCATTTGTTGGTTTGAACGCTTGGACATCGGCCTAATGTCATCCCTCTCCCTGCCGGATTTTTCATGCATAGTCGTATAACTGCGTGCCCTGACATTTTTGATTATATTCTACACACTGACTGATTATTTCTGTTCGCCGGGTACAATGTGTGCATGTTCCCGCACGGGTTGACGGGTATCGAAGAGTTGGACGCCGGAGGGCCGGTGAGTGGCTCATTCTTTTTTGTTTGGGATTATCATACATGCATTGGGCGAGATCTTTTCATCTAAGCGAGGGTTTTTTTAAATCTGTTGTGAGGGGAACTATTCCTTTTTTGTTACGGTCATTGATACGACGCACCCGCGTCAAGCCTCAACATTCTCACAGAGGATGCGCCGCTTTTTTCTGTTATTCTCTCCCGTCCAAATTTATTCAGCAATTCCTCCATCCTTGCTCTACCTCCCTCCTTCCTTGAGCATAAATGCATTTCCTTCTGCTACCCACAATCCCAGTTTCTTTTCTTATCCCACTTGCGCATACTTGTGCTTTTTCTTATTTTCTCGCCGGCCCCCTTTCTCCAATTCACCCAGGCCTTTACATTATTATTACTTCCTTAACCAACCCACCAGACCCCGAAACCCAACGGCTGATTCCGCGCGCGCCTGAATACTACACCTGTATAATACTGCTACATCAAAAAAAATCTCTGCATTTGAATCAGGCACTTGTGCTTGTCTGTACAGTTCACATTACCATGTTACAAAAGGCTAGCTGTAATTTACTAAACCTCTTTCTTTGCATTTCTCTGAGTAGGTACACCGGCTCTTACCTCACTTGTTGACTGACTTTTTTCCCAAATTTAATAGGCACAAATTGAATGCGCATTGATTTTTTCTATTGTGTGTGCTTGTGTTAATCTGTATACACCGATGGACACTGTGGTCTCATGACACTGCTATTTCACTCTCCAGTAATTAAGAACCTTATTATTTGCCCTCTCACAAATCTAGACCTGAGCCTGAGTAATTTTCCATTCTATATATATTGGGGGGGCGGCGGGCAGCTCACATAAACCCCAAAGCCCCTGGTCAAACTCCCATTCCAAAAATGTATACATTTATCACAATCATAATGCATGACGACTTGAAAAAATTCAGAGGGCACGCCCAAAAGTACACAGAACGAACAAGAAGCTAAAACAATTGAAAATATAATCGGAAACAACAGGCCGGTCACCGGAGGAACCAGGTATGGCCGAAAATAAGCTATGTGTACACAAATTTGAATTCAAAATATCTAGGCCGACGGCCCTAGAAAAACCATGCTAGCCAAACCCAGGAAATAGCTCCCACAATCCAGGCCATCATTAAGTAAGGCGCGTGCTACCAGTACCGGCATTCCCGCCGGGACACCCAGTTCCAGTCCCACCCGCGGGCTGTGTCGCAGTCGCGGTCTTGATAAACTTGTTCCACACTGCAAGTGTCGCGCTTGGAACGACGGTCGACAAAGTCGTCGTGGCCGATCGGCCGTCCCCGTAATATATGACGGTATTTCCGGGCATCACATCCAATGCAAGCTTGGGATCTTCACCACCAATTACTTTGCCGCTTTTGCTATCCACAAGGCCTGTGTGTTTGGATCCCAAAATGAAGTCGCGCACGAACGCAAATGCCTGTGTCACAGTTGAGTTCATGACCCTGAGGCGCAATATTTATCAAGGAAAACGCACTGCTGCGGGGACCTGGCTTGGAACGAGATGTCCAGCATTTTGGAAAAGGGCGTATGTCACTCCGCGTTCTTGGTGGATAATGCCTGCAAAATTGCCTGCATCATCCGTGAACGGCGTGGAGGGCTTGCGGGAGAACCCCTGCACTCCTCCAAACGTCATGTTCTTCGCAGTGTCAATATTTTGTTGCTCGTCGTAATTTTTTTTCTACGCACCTGAATGACCACTAATATAAATGGGTGAGTGAATGCGTGGAACGTAGGCACATCTTATACCTTCCGTACCACGATGGGCCACCAGACCGTCGTCATTACCAGAATAAAAAACGATTCCGACACCTTTTGCGCTCGCGTTGGTAGCAAGCTCCGTCAGGAAGGTCATAGGTCTATATCAATGACTTCCTATTCAGAAATAAAGCACGTCGGAAGAGCTCACTCTGGGCCTGAAAGGGATCAGGAGCTGGTCATGTATCAAATGATGAGGCAACATACTAGGATCAACGTTGGGGACTGGAAGATAAAGCGAAGAGCTAGATGTAAGAACATAAATGGAGCGGAAAATCAACGTACAATCAGGAGACCCTCCAAATGGCAAGTCGAAGGATTGTACCCAGTCTTTGGAGGTAGGTGCATGCAGAGCTGTCCGCGTCCTCTTGTCTATGAGATCCATTCATCAGAGACAGCACGTCCTGTTTAATTCGATTTTACCGTTGAGGAAAAACGTAGGATCGCTAGGAACTTCGGGATTGAGGGCATCTGGGAGATAGTACGGCTGACGCCCATGAGCGTAACGAACTCGCGCCCAGAATAGGAACCTACGTCGAGTCCCCCCAGAGCTAGCAATATGTAAACATCTGAGGACTGTGTGCAGCAATAGCCAACTTACTCCAGGGGAAAGAATAATTGAGAGCATAATCCGCCAGCTCGAGGAGCAGCGAACACCCATACCACGGATCCACCGTGCCGTTTGGTCTGTTGGTCAGGTCACGCTTCCACGATTGGCGCCGCTCTTCCCGAAGAGCAAGTTCTCGCTTGGGAAGCGTTGGTGGCCTCGAGATGCGGCCACCCTGGGCGATCAAGGATTTAAATGGTTTGGGAGCAACGCGGAGCGCCGTTTGCCCTCCGAAGCCAAAAAGTGGGTCTTTGGGGGTGGGCAGCGGGCCATTCTGCGGGTACGTCAGGTTCATATCGAGGCCGCAGAGATGCCCCCTAAGGTAGTGATAAAGGTTACCGCTAACAATGACTACGAACGATCGCTTACTGAGTCTTAAAATAGTTGAAAACATCGGGATCAAAGTTGATGAGTTGAGGATAAGTTTGGATGATCGTGAGCTTATGCGGTGTTAATATCAAAAAAAAAAAACAGCGACTGCGTGTGTCTTACTGTGGGAATATTCTGCCAGGTAGCCGTGGAACCCATTGTTCCGTCCCCTGAAATGGTTGTCCAAGATAAGGTACGGGGAGCAGGGAAAGAGGGAAAGATGAACACACCAATAGCAATTTTTTTGAGATTCACCGGTTGGCTTGGAGTGGAGAAAATCTTGGTAATGTATGGCTGATTCCATCTCGTCAAATCGCATGCCCAGATACATCCCCAATACTTACAATATATGTCCCTGGAAGAAAAGAGGAGACGCGTCAATGGGTGACGGGATGATCTAATTGATATGGGGCTACCCGCATAGCTTTCTCCCGTCAGGTACAAAGGCCGTTTAGCAAGGCTGGGAAATATCTTGACAATGTTTGCCAGGAACCCCACCTTGAGATTTTGTTAGAATCTGAGTGAACACTGAGAACAAGTGGCTCACGAAATCGGCCCCCATTTGATCCTCGTCGGGAACTACAGTAAGCCCATTAGCAACGTCTGAATATGGTATATAAGTAGCGTCACAGACCATAGCCTGTGGAATCGGAAGTAGAATATCCAGTTCCAACTAAAGCGATAAAATTTTTGATTTTGAGATAGAAGTTCCCCACGTACCTGGCTGGTCGACCCAGAATGTGTCTGCCAGCTTGTCCCAGCTGAATTTGTTGTGAACGATTGAATAGTTGCCTGTAATCTGGATAGGACCGTTCTAAAGCTGGTTCTCAGGCGCTTGAACTTTGAAGATGGAAATTTCAGTACCTCTGTCATTAAGCCGAGAAAACTGGAACTTCCCGGACCGCCTGGTAGAAAGAATCTAAGCCTTCGGATTACTAGACCAAGAAACCGTGTACCGTTGAGCCATATGATCCACGGGTCTGTGTGTGCAGCAGCGCCAGTCAACGACCCCTTCTTCTTTTCAAACGCCCAGAAAAAGAGAGTTGCGTTGGGGTGGTTAGCACGGCCGACGCCGACATTGCCGGCAAAGCTGCTGGGGATAGCGCCAGTGACGTTCGGAAGGGGGCGGGTGACTTTGAAGTCTACATTTCTTGGGTTAATACATTGAGAAATATTAAAGGAGAAACCGTACAAGCCTGCCAATCGGGGCCAAAGGGAGTCGCAGGAATTCCAGGGTATGAATGGGGAAAGGTGCTGGGGCCTTGGGCCCAGCATCGAGCCGCAATCATGAATGCGACCGCAAAACGTAGGAACGCAAGCATCGCGGTGGTGGGAAGAAAGAGCGATGAGGGCTAGTTCTTGGGAGGCTCTTGTAGGACTTATCCGTGTAAGTAGATAAGAGCACAGCTTCAGGTGCTGTAGACTGCGGTGGACTCAGAGCGGCAAGTTGAACTTGAAGTGAAGTGAAGTGACTCGCTGATTGTCGTATCGCAGATTGCATCAATTTGATCGGTCGTGTGGTATTCAGCGTGTTTTTGGGTTGGCGGCGAGTGCATTTTTCCGGTGTCCATTGACAAAAACGGGTTCCTGGAAGCGGAGGGGCGACATTACAGTGGGAGATGGAACGAGGAACCGCGCAACTTTATTTTTTTTAGGTTACTAGCATGACTCATCTGGGTTCCCACACTAAGACCGACCGCTGTTCCGCTTGTCCGAGACTTTGGGCAGATTGCCCGGTTTTGACGTGCCGAAGTCCTGCCGGCTGTGGAAAGCAAGCCAAATTAGGTCTGTAGAATGAAAGACCCAGGTCGCGTGAGTCTACAGCAACGGATAAACTTCCGGAGATAACTAATGCGGCCAGCTAGGCTGGTTTTGAACGCATGGTTTTCTTTGAGCGACATCCCCCATACATTCTCTTTGTTCCCAATCCTCGCGTTACGGTCTCTGATCCCGACTCCCGCAAACATTTCTTGCCTTTCCTTGCAGCAAATTAAAGCCAAACCGTATCCCCCCCAATTGACGAAGCTCCTGGCTTCTGCCGTTCTCCACAAGTCTTCCCCCCTTCGCTTGACAATCGGTTGCTCTTGGGGTGCATATTATGGGCTACGCAACTTCCCTCCCCACTGTTGCCCTCGTTTTACCGAACCCGGGCTTGACTCCTACCGGCGACAGAATCCAAAATCTCTTTCCGCTTCGTCGGGTCAGAGAAGTGTTTTATCCATCCAACATCCCACATTTTTCCCAAGAGGCTGGCCGAGATGCTGAACAAAGCGACCAGCATCTTGGGAAAAAAGGTGGCATGGCGCTCTGCGATATCGCAGAACGGGTCAAAGTCACGATGGACCGAGGAATTCACAGTCAGTAAGTAGACCCACGTGGAAATTACAGTCAGTATCAGCACACATGGGAATTAAAAACGAATGACACGCGCCATGTTGTATTCATCAAGAACACATCCATTCTGCTGCGCGAACTCAAGAACTTGTCGTAACCAGGCGCCCTCTATATAAATCGAGGTTAGTGCGTCGAATTTGGAGAAAGAAAATAAAAGGAGTGGCAGAGAGGGAGGTACCCACCGGTGGGGAGTCGAACCCCGTTTGAAGAACAAACCATTTTGCCGGCGTGTGTACCCAACACCACCGGCCCTCATTCCTATCCGATTGAACCGAGCCTAGTGCGTTGAATTGAGGGGAAATAAAATAAGATAAAAGCGGAAGAGAAATGGAGGGGGATGCACCGGCGGGGATTCGAACCCGAGCTGGCCATGAGTGGAACTCTGTTCGATAATTGCTCTGATGTGTGTACCATACACCACCGGTGCTTATTCCTATCCCTTTAACCCAGGGTGGTTAGCGGTTGAAGTGAGCGGCAAAAGAAAATAAACACAAACGCTGTCTAGACTCCAGACGTCGGTGCCAAGCCTGCGCCATCCCAGTCACCCAGCATCTAAGGGAGTCAAAAGCCAGGAAGATGACGAGCACTGCGGGAGGGACGAGCCAATAGAGAGCCATCGAGCGAGTGACCATGGCACAGAAGGTAATTCATAATTAGTGTTGAGAGCAAAAGCCGCTGGTCTTCAGGGCATACTGTGCCGTCACTTGCTTCAATGTCTCGGATTGTCGTGCAAGCAGTTCGTCAAGGTGTATGCGGACAAAGACAGCATACTCTGCGGGTATTGTGTCAGCGAAGATGATCCTCGAAAGTAATGAATCAGGAAAGCGAACTGCGTTCTGGAGGTTCGGATGACCGTTGAGGTGCATCCTCGTGGTGATGAGGCGGCGGTGGTGTAGACTCGTAACCAGTCCGTAACCAATTGCCGAAAAATGTGGCAAGCACTTTCGGTGGTTACGGTTATGAGTATAGCGGCGGCGGTGCAAGACGCTTACTCAACGGTCCATATATCTGTACACGAAGCCACCGCAGGACCACGGCGAAGACTGCGAGAACGGCGAATCACGTTTTTCGGTTGCCGAAGCAGCGACGATGTAGGTCGCCGCCAGGGTCCTCCTCAAGCCTGTTGGATTGGATTTAAAAAGATTGGAAGGTCGGAATGAGGTCGTGGGGAATGTGCCGCCTAGTTCTGTGGAAGAAAGTCTGTGTTAAATAGCAAAACCTTTCTCACACGGTTATTACACGTTATTTACGTTCCTGTCGTTGAATCAACTGTCCTAGGCTCCCAGGTCGGTAGGTCGGTATTACCGGCGCGGTCAGAAGCGGGCTGAGCGCATCAGGATGCCAATCAGAGAATCCGACGTATGTAGCAATACACGGCACGGTCCGAATAGAAACGCCGGAATGCATGACTGAGAGCTCTTGGATATGATTTTTGACCGGTAAAACTGTATCAACAGCCAGATCATTTGTCTCCCATGGAGTTCAAGCACTTGACCTCCCGTATACGACGAGTTAGATTTTTTTGGAACGAATAAAGCCGATTTTTGACCAGAAATGGATGAACGAAACTTCGCTAACTGTGATTACGTCATGTTATAAAGTCGGCCGTTGGATTCTCACGTTTCCTGTCAACCCATCTGCTTGCTGTCGAAGAAATAGTTCGATTGGTTCAATTAAATTTCCCTGAAAGGAAACTATGTGAATGATGAACAGCGTTAGGGTCGTGATTTCGGAAGTTCCAACGACCGGGCTTTTTGCACCCGGTTTTTAATCTGGTGGCTGAACTATTTGAACCTGGTCTAACGCTGCGCAGACCCTTCAGAGGCCTTACAAAAGAGCGTGCGTATTGACTGGCATTGATAAGGTAGTCTCTCTCTTGACGGACACTTCAGTATTTCTACCTCGCTCGTTAACCTCGGGCAATAAAGACCATGCAGCCAAATTAGGAAATCTCTCGAGTTGGGTTCCCTTTCGGGTAAATATAATTAGACCAATCAAACGGTTCCTCCTTGCCGCCGAAGTGTTACGATATGTGGATCATGAGCACCCGCGAGAAGACGACCGTTCTAGGCGGGTCTTCCGGTTTTGCAAAAGTGATATGGAAACTCCCGAACATGTGCTTTTTCCCTGTGATTCATCGCCCGAGGTTGTTTCGCTGAGAGCCATCTTCTTGGAGAAATTATTCACCACTGCACCAACCCTGCGCCGCCGCTTGGATGAAGAGGCCTCAATTGAGTTTTTTAAATCCGTGCTTTATACGTTTCACCGACCGGGGGTAAACCAAGGTAGACAAACGTCGCCTACCCTGTGACTACGAAAGGTCATGGGCACAGGATCGGTTCATAATCTCCCGCCAGTTTGATTGAAATCTCCGAGAGCAGGGCATATTGCTTTCCGCCCTCATATATAAGGGGTTGATTTCAATACGGATAATTCACTCACAGAATGTTGAACAAGTTCATCTCGAGCGCTCTCCTCTTCCTTGTCCTCGTCCAAGGAGCTATGGCCACCCCAAAGCCAATTGTCTGTGAGTGTCGTGCATCTTGTGTCGCATTTAAGATGACTGATAAAACTTTGGGCGGTAGGTGGTGGACCCACTGTATGTGTTTGTGCGCGGTAAAGTGACCATTGATCTAATAGTTGTCATAGGAGCCCGCATGCCCGCCGCCGTGTGTATGTCTTTGTGGCTATCGTACCGTTTATGAGTCGATTTCTGATCCTCCCATGACAGGTACCCGCATGTATGATCCTGGGTCGTGATTTTTCATTTTCGGGTTATTCATCTTCACTTCAACAGGCACAGACGCTGAGTTTTGCTGCGAGTCATTCACCACTAGGCGAGTCTTTACATTGCATTACCAAAGAATATTGTGAATTGACGTCGGCGGAAGTCACTGCGTTGCCTTTGGAGGATTCTGTCCCATAATCGGCTAGGCGCGCCGACGAATGATTCAGCCAGAGCCTAGAGAAACGAGCGAAATGTGGTGTTACACAAATTGTTTACATAGGTGTAGCCGCCACGATTGCCCGTAAACATAAATCCCGTTGCGACTCATGTTAGGCACGTTAGATTGCCCCTGGCGTAAGAACATGACTATATCGGGCTGCAGCAGCCAATATGAAATGAGTGCTTGGACTGACATAGTCAATCCTGGGAAGGAATGCTAGTATCGAGTCGCGAACCACGCTTGACGTTAGCTGCAAAGATGCGACGCGGGATGCTCAGCATGACCCGGCAGATGATGAGCAGGAAAAACGAACGAGTGCAGTGCGGCTTGAAGCGTAGAATGTTGTATCCATCGCCTGGCTGAGTATTGCAGATGGGTCGTGCGGAATTCGGAAGGATCGCGGTCGAGAAAGCCAGTCCAGGACCTTAGGGCGGAACGGGTATGTGAACGGGGCAAGATAAAAGCGATAACGGTTAACTCGACGCATTGAGCGAAGAGATAATGCGAGATGGGATGGAGAGAGCCGCGCCGGAGTGATGCGGTGCGACGGTGAGAACGTAAATAAAATTGAGAGCGAGAATACCGCGGGATCGAACAGGAACGGGGAGCGAGGGAAGGGAGATTATGGGAAGGAAGTGGAAAAGTACGGACTTACGAGGGAGGAAGACGTTCCGCTCCGCTCCGTATGTTGGACGCTGACGAAAGTAATGGGCCTCAGAACCGGGAGATCGAGGATAACGTACCAGGTAAGCGTGCGTGCGGTTCGGAGGGGAGGCAGATGGGATGATACGAGGATGCGCAGGAGGGAACAGATGTGAACGGGGTAGGATAAAAGTAGAGTGCAATTCCCGATTTCGACGCCGGGGTGTGTGTACGGAGGACGGCGGGGGGTACATGTGCGTGTTTTCTGCAGATCGACGCCTTGAACGAGATGTACGGAGTGCGCTGCGGGATGAGATGCTGAATCGGGTAGGTAGTGTTTGATGGTAGCAAGGTACGGATAGAAATAGGAGTGGGAAGCGCATGAGGCGGGAAAGATTGGGGACGGGGAGTACGGGAGGCGCGGGCTGTGAAATAATGGGTTTCAGGACCGGGAGATTGCGGATAACGTACCAGGTAAGCATGGGTGCGGTTCGCGGCGGGGACAGATTGAGCCTGTGTGGACAATAGGAGGATGCGTGGACGATACCAGATGCGCAGGACGGAACAAACGCGGGATGGGTCGTAAAGGGGAAAGGCTGGTCAGAGGGAGGAGTTGAAGCGCACGGGGCCGAAGGGGAGGGCGGCTGTACGGCGGTCGGCGCTGAGTGAAGAGTCAGTACAACGGTGTAGTGACCTCGGATAGCATACCACAGCACGACGCCCCGACCGCCCATCTGCGTTACCGAACGAATCTCGAGCAGGCACGCGCCGCGGGCATGCAGTGCGCCTTCGAGCAGATGGTTAGTACGAACCTTGCAGCAACGAGGCTGCCGGGAGGTAACCCCCCGGGAGCGGCTCTGCGAGCGGAGGTGGTGTCGATGTCTGAGATGCGGGAACTTCAGATACGCTGTAGGGGCCGGATGCATTGGGCTGGAGAGTGCTGAGCAGTGTCGCGATAGTCACAGCAGGTATGGCGGGCGGCAGGCCGCGAAAATAACAGGGACAACTTGTGATATGGGGGCTGTGCTGACCTCTTTGTTTCCCGCCATGAAGCCTCAATTCGGAGACGTCTGTCTCTCCCATGAGGACATCTACACGCGGATGGAAAGCTGCATTCCGCTCCGAATGCTCCTCCGTTCACTGGCAGCCCCACTATGGTCTTTTCAACCGGCTTCTGGGCTTTGTTGATTTCCCTTTACTTGAACACAGCTCGCTACTGCTCACCAACTGCTCACAACCCTCGAGCCGGACCTATTATTGTCGTTTTCCGGCTCTGATCTGTCCAACAGTCGATATTCTGATATCGCCTCTCGACGTGGTACCACTTGTGGCTTCGGAATGCGGCCCCGCCGCGAGTAATTTTGCTGCCGCATTCGCTCTATTACTGGTCATTTTCGGGATTTTCTGTGATCTTACTGAGCAGACAATCTTCTCCATCCGAGGTACTCTGTTCTCGGTGGGCTGTCCTGAGTCTACAACTATTATTGACTGCTTCTTGCCGCGAAACGATTTGCCTATCGATTGCACTCAAAGGTACGAAAATATGTCTTCGTGGAGTAGGGTACTCGTTCTCATTCATTGCCTATACGACCTTGTGGGTATATGAGAGAGTAGGTGGTTCGAATCCACCCGAAGACGTGGCTCTGTAGCTTGGTATTTTTTATTTTATTTTCACATCACTCCTTATCTCTCAGGAAACGAGACAGTCAGGGACTCGAGGCAACCGACTTCGAGTATTCGCCTCACGTCTTCAAGATTTAATTGTTGCGGACAATACTTGCGGCACCGAGATGACTCCTCCTCCTCCTCGCCATGCCCATGTTAAATTTAATCACCCGCATACCCCACCCAGAAAGCAAGCAATTAAGTCTTCGTAGAGCGTGGCGCTCGTACCCATTCAATAACTCATGAAGGCTTTCGCTTATTAGAGACACAGTGGTTCACCCGAAGAGTGGATCAGACTCTTTATGTATTTTTCTTTCTTTAATACTTTTATCCTTCGCATCCCAGCTCATCCTCAAATAGCGCCCGTAGATGCTCGAGGCAGGAAATATTTGGAATGAACTCTCAGCTTCTTCTCCACTGTCCGCGGACGAGCTGGCCAGTCCTTATTCATCCTTGCCAATCCCACCTAAAAGGTACGAGAATCACTGCGTTCAGGCTCCAGGTAGCCGAGGCAATTTCTAGATGCCGGGATGCCTGGCGAGGCGCAAAAAATCGTCGTCTAGCCCCTGCGAGGCCCGGCCATTAGTCGCCAATCTAGTCACCTAGTCACACCTCCCGGCGTCTCGAAATAGCTCGGCTAGGTTCGGTGAACGCAGTGAATATCTCTTCGTGGAGCACGGAGTTCGCTCTCATCCAATGTGGTCATTCATCCCTGGAGAGCGGTCCGTGGTTCGAATCCTCCCGAAGACGTAAACGGGACTTCCGGATTTGTTCCCCCCCCAAGTGTTTGCAGCCCTGCGCAAGCGGAACACCCCGCTATCATGTCCGCTATGATTATGTTTGATTTTTTTTTCACCCTGCTTCTTATCGCATCGGGGACGCTCGCAGCGGCTACTTACCTGATATTCATTCTGGTGCACGTGCTCGCATTTCGATCAATGTTTCACGTTCCGACTCTTCACGCCGCGTCACTGACATCCCTCGCAGCCCGTATTCACCCCTGCGTCTCTCACCGGCAAATAAGCCTTCGTGGAGCGTGGCCTGAAGCCTCTGCCCAGAAGACTAAGGATGGCCCAACGTCTTGCCACCATGCCATAGTCGTGAACGAGGTGGCAGATGTGTCCGTTGATGACGGAGAATTAATGTATCGAGATCTAGGTCATTCAGAAGTTCGCCGCTCCACTTCTTTCCACGCTGTTCCTTTCTCTTTTTGGATTCGCCGCGTCATGAAACGAGCGACCAAGCACAAAGACGTGTAATACTACCTACCTACCTACCAAATCCGCTACTCAAGGAAATAGAAAATGGAAAAAGGGCATCGCCGATCTGGTGAAAGAATTTCGATTTTGCAAAAACGACCAAGCACGCTTCGGCGTGTGGCGGGCTGTGCGCCTCGGCGGGCACGCGGGGAGTCGGTGGGAGTCGACAATTGATCAGTTCAGTGGTGGAGAGACCCACGCCTGGAAGAAATGAATTTCGAACTTACTTCATTGCGGTCATCAGTGGTGTGTCTGACTGTACTATCAAGATTTGGAAATTTATGATTTCGGTGTTGGCGTTCGCATGGGAAGAGAATGGTTTGGACAGCATTTATTCTTTGTTGATCGCCGACATCATGATAAACCTAATGGGAATAGGGCCGGTAGGGAAAGCGTGGGCTCAGTGGCCCTGGGTTTATGAGAAGCCATAATCTGCACTGCGCCATATGCTCCAGCTGTATTCAGAACTACATGGGGAAAAATTATGATAGGAGAAAATCGAGCATAGTTTCCGAGGAAATGGCTAGAGCCGAAAGAGCCATGCTTACAAATCCCGGAGGAGCCGTTCTACAACGTGCTCGTTCGCCCTCCAGATTCCCTCTTTGAATGCCTGGAAATCCGCCTTGGGCCGCATCCACCCGAGGTGCATCATTTGCTCCGTCGCCTGCCAGATAGGCGAACCGGGCAAAATCCGATTTCTCTCATAGAAATATGACGCGTCTCCAGTTCGCAGAACATGCAAAGCCTCCACCTCGCTCATGGCAGCAGGCCGTGTTATCACCGCTCTGTCGTCGTTCGCATATGCATACGCCGCCTTGATGCGCTCGGTCACCAGGATGGGTACCTAACAGGAAGGCATCACGAGGAGCTCAAGTGATGAAGAAAGACGGGGCGCACATTAGACTCCAACGCCGTTGCAAATGTTGAGCTTGCCTTTCGGTCGTAGTATTTGTTCGAAAAGAGCGCTGGGACGCAGATATCCATCCGACTCAGGAGCTCGTAATACTCTGAGGGAAACTGTGAGCACATCGAAGTCGGACATTCTTTAAACACACCGGTATAGTTCAGTCCGTTGCGGATGACGACCACGTTCTGCAACTCGTGTGGTATTTGAAGATGTCCTGACCCCACGAGGAACAGTCGAAATGGAGGGTCCGGAAGAGTAATGTCAGGAATGTACGAGGCATCGTGGGTTACAAGCGGCAGATACCCCCATGCCTTCGGATCTCCTAGACCACGGTGAATTTGTAGTAATAGAAGCTGGAGTTGTGTTTACATACGTGCAAAGGACTCCCCCAGTTCCGCAAAAAAATCCGCGTAAGTGCGTCGAATTGGAGAGAAGCTTCCTTGGATGACGGCGTCGGAAAGAACCCGGGAGTATTTACGATCCGCCAAGGGTATATCGAGGACTGGTACGTGCACATGTATGGGAATGTATTCGAATCCGGCAGAGCGGATTGTCGCATTCGCGCTATCTGCTTCGACAAGGAACGATCTCCGGAATGCTGCAGCGACACTAGATTGGCTTAAACGCAATGTTACGAACGAGACGGCGAGGACTGACTGCTCAGAAATCGGGAGGATTCGAATTGCATTTCTCCGGGACCATTCGACAATCATATCTGGCCATGCAGTGGCGCCGAGATAATTGTTGTCTGCTAGTCGTTGTGGAGCAGTTGTAGGGTCCCCGACATCATGGGCAATGCAAACAAGCATGAATTTATGCTCCGAGGCCCTGGTGTCCCACGCGGACAGAAGATCTTTGTGCCAGAAATTATCTTCGCGCAAGCTAGGAAGAAAGAGGTGACTGGAAGTAGAGTTTTTAATCAATGCAACGCACTCGAATTCACAGGTTCCAAGCACCACCATGTCTATCCCTCCCGATTCCAGGTTGCTGTTCAAATCAGCAACAAGGGTTTCTGGAGTCTTAACCTCGCCCTGATACAGGCCTAGTGTATCGACGATCTTCTGGAATTCATAGTCAAAGGGCAGTGGTGCGTATGTCTGCACAGTTCCCTCGTTTGGGCCTATGAGCTTCTCCAGCGTCCAGACGAGGCTCATGTAAACATCGTGATGGAAGGCAAAGGTGGATGCCACTGCGATATGATGGCGCTTTCGAGGGGTCGACAAGAAATTTTCCTTGCTATCGACGGCACGACGACTCGTTGGTGGCCATTGCCTATGGAAGTTGGAACGAGTCGAGGAGAGGGATACGAGCTGCCAAACTAGAAGCGGTAAGATGCAGGACAGCACGAAAACGAGCAGGCGATGGAGAAACATTTGTTCGTCACTGAGAGAGCTCGTGGAAGCGTTCGGATAGACCGGGTCTCACACTCGGAAAGAATTTATTCATCACCAGCGATTCGGAATGGGGATGGATTGATTCAGATCGGCTCGCCCGAAGCTCATCCGTCTTTGAATATATACTAGAAGAGTCGGAGTCAGACTCGGCAATTTAAGCGAGTCCGACCAATGATGAGGCTTGCCGATGCGCCATCAACTTTGGCATCGGCCACATTCTGGGGGAAGGATTCCCCAGACCCTTCCCTTTCGCTGGCGCGGGGTCTTTGTATTTTATTTTTATTTTATTATTGTGGCCAAATTTGGCGGCTGGATCCGAGTTTTTTTAGTTAGATCTCCCTTGGCGCTCGTCGCTAGAGCCACTGCGCAGAACATTTTCGCTCTCCGCTGGACCCACTGCGTGGTGCGCGCTCGCCGGCGAGGCCCACTGCGTGGAGCGGGCGCCTGCGGCGCTGGTGAGTGGAGTTTAAAATCCGCTGATGTGATTCCCATTCTTGGCAACCACTTGCAAGACCACTTGGGGGCTGAGTCCTATCGATTCTCGGCTAGCGCTAAGCGAGATTTAACCGACTCCGACTCTTCTCGTCATTCCTATCCGTCTGGCGCGGTGGCTTCATCAGCCTTTGACAAATTTCTTGCGCAATTCTTGCGCCTTTTTGTGGCCTTGTGAGCTTGTTGGTTTGCCAAGACATGTATGTTCCATTTGTGTGAATCGCATCAATGACAACGAGTACGTCCTTGACTCGATGAGATTGTGTAGGATGATGGTTGTCAGATTTTGGCCGATGATCTGGTTGGAAACAGTACTAACCCCCAAGTTTTTTGTTATTCAGGAGGTGATGTGAAGCGGCGAGAAACGACGAGAAAAAGAGAACAGTAGTCGCCAGCAGACACAGCTCTCATTCCTCCGTACGTGAAAGAATATCGCGTTAAATGAGTCATTCTTGAGCACCGTCTTGAACCCCATGCGGTTCTACTGGTACAGTCCCGAGCCCGAAGAACGCCGGGCTCAGCCAGTTCGTCAAGGTGCAGCATCAGTGAATCCAATCGGGCCGAGATTAGTTCCGAAATGGTTATCTACACATTCCATTGGGTTCATCGAGATATTCCGACATGTAAGGATTCCGTACATGGAAGAGTATCGCGTTCAATGAGTCATTCTTGAGCACCGTCTTGAACCCCATGCGGTTCTACTGGTACAGTACCGAGCCCGAAGAACGCCGGGATCGGCTAGTTCGCAAAAGTGCAGCATCGGCGAATATAATCGCGGCGAGATTAGTTCCGATACCGTAATTATTTATATACAGCGTACTTGAGCAGACGGCTCCTCAGACTGTGTTCTACCAGGGCGCACGGAGACTGCGGTGAGCCGTCTCATACTCAGTTTGTTCTTTTCTTGCTCATACCTGATCGTCTAGGTGAATATTATTGATTTCGTTGCATGTGTCCGAGAACTGAGTTACTAATTATCTAGCTCTCGCGTCCTTTCTAGTCTCTACACTCTCGCGAATGAGACGCAAACTATACCCGCTGACAGCCGGGGCAACTCTTATTTGGGCTGTGAGTTTCAGGTTGGTCGATGTAGCTATATTAACGTCTCGCTTTAGCTCAGCGTCTGTCTCTGGCACGTCGTTGTCTTTGATTCTTCAAATCCCACATATGGGTGGAAAAGGACACAGCAGGCGGAGCCTCGCGAAATTTCAATCGGTCAAATCAGCTGGAAATACGCGCCAGATGGTTTCGAACTTCCCGATGGCGCAGGCGCAGACGATATCGAGATCCATGCCAGGCCAAATCTCCTTCTCAGCGGCTTGACCGTTACCGATCCCGTGCAAATTATAGCCCATCGTGGACTATTCGCAAACGCCGCAGGTCTCCCGGAGAACACATGGGGTTCCTACGAAAACGCAGTAAATGTCACAAACCTGCTCGAAGTCGACGTGGTCGTTACGAGCGACAAGCACATTTATTGCGCTCATGATTGGAACACTAAACGCGTATCGCTGCTTGGCGATGGGTTCTGGAGTGATCTGCATTCGAGCGTGATTGACGGCCAAGACGTAGTCATCAGGAACTTCAAGGCGGGAAAGTTCACGAATGAATACATGATTACCGGTGAAAAAGTCAGCTTCAATAAATTTGATTTGGCTTTCCGAGTTTGACGCTTTCTCAGTTTTTACCTCTTGAGCTCATGTTGCTCAAAATTTTCTCGGCGAATCCCGCAGCGACGGTCTTCCTTGACGCTCGGTTTTCAGACTCTGCCGATGTGGTGAAGTGGATTATGGACCATTCAGAATACTCCGACCGTGTGGTTGTCTTCGTTTACACCTTCTCCTTCATTGACGGGGCCGCATTCAGCACCTATGTCGACGGCCTGGGCACACCACACCATTGGAGAACAACGGTCGCCGTGATCCCCGTCTTAATCCCTTCTCAACTGCCGACAGTAGCCGCTCATTTTTGGGGTGCAGAGGCCTGTGACTCGGACTACTATAAACTATATGACGCCGGGCTGCGCTGGATAGCGTCTTACCAAAACGAGAAACTGCGTGTCTTTGCATTCGCTTTGACCATTGCGGGATCCGGATTACGCTTTGATCCTTCGACCGGCTTAGCGCTTAATCTCCTCGGTGAGATCATAACAGATCCACAGACAGTCGCAGATTTCAGCAAAGATCGCGTCCTTATCGACCTGTCTGCGTATGTGTTCTCGCAAGGCATCTTGTCCTGTGGCGTTTGTCGAACTTACGATGTTAAATCGTTGGGGGTGAAATACAAGTGGGATCTTATGACAGGCGAACCTGTTCAATGGCCAGCCGGGGCGCGCGAAGAATTGTTCTATGAACAGTCGATTCCGGGAGGTACACACCAGTTCCATAACATTATTATCTCGGATCGCCTACTGGACAGCTTAACGGTGGCTACGGAGGAAAGGCAGGGCAAAATGTTCGCGCGGAGCTCGGACTCAGAATATCCGGTTAACGACGCGGATTAGCTGACATTGCATTCTACGTAAACATTCATTTATACATACTGTACTATTACAATCAATTCGACAGTCACCCGTCACGCAGGTGCCTGTCGATGTGGAATATTGGTGCTTCGTCACTTGCATTTGTGGAATGCTCCAGGCACTTTGTCACGCCGAAAACCGATGTCCTGATGCAAAAAAGCTCGGTTTCGGCCAGATTTCTGTCGAATTTGTCGATTTTTTCGGCCGTCACCCAAGATTTTGGCAGTTGTCGAATTGTCGAATCGGAAAAAGGATTCACACGTCACCCCCCGATTGTAATAGTACAGTACTCTTTTTGCCTGACCAACCGGTGCCATTTCCACTATTAATAATTGATGTTTACCGCCAGCACAGGCAGTTGCCGCCTTTATTATTCCCAGAGGAGTAACAGATTGACAGTTTGGCCAGGGTCTTGTGTGATCGACCCCCTGGAATGGTGTTGTGCTCAGTTGACATCTTGCAGATTTCTAGAAGGATAAACACCCTAATAGTACTACTTGTTTGTTTTCTGTAAACTTGTTGTTCATGTTGTGGACCACACGAGTATAATATATCCCCCCCTGGCCCACCAAGCGGAGCTTGAATTTTGGTGCGTTGACTTGCGTTGACTTGTGCGTGGATTGACTTGTGCATGGACTCGCTTACACTCAGTTCCTAGCACCTTCAAGCTCTGCAAAAAACCTCCTGCTAGACTATGCTATGTCTGCATAATGGATGATGGGGCTTCAACGATGCCAGGGCCAATGCCGCCGCGGTTCAATCCTCGCCGTTGATGTCATCAATATCGTGCTCGTCGTCGATCCAGGTCGACGAGATTTGGCCCTTCAGGTTTTCTCGCACACTTTTTGGCTGATGCAAAGCAGCCATTACATTATCCTCCCCGGGATGGCCATTAAGGGTAAGTAAAGTGAGGGCATGGTTCAACGGTACCTCGACATCCACGGCAAGGGTGCTTAATGGCTTGCATGATAGATCGGGCTCAAGTAAACTCCGCAAAGGATTTACTTACAGCACTTTTCATAATTATGCAGAAAACGTAATTTTTTTCCCAGGCTGTTGGGCTTTGTTTGTATTGGGCGCCTAAATGTTGCCGAGAGCCTTCTCTCCCTCTCCACTCCCCGTGGCCACCCCATTCCTGCTCAAAACTTCCAGCTACTGCCCTCCATATCCTCCAATGACATATCTGCTGGCGCGGAAAACACCTCAGCCTGACATATGCCGTAAACACCACAAAAATTGCCATCACATCTGAAATCGACGCTCATGGCCTTTACTTGCGACTATGGGCACTCTGCTGGCCTCATATCACACTCTGACATCTTATGACTCAATTGGGCGACATAACCAGCGACCGTCCAGGTGTTCGTGGGGAGATACGCATACCACTGTATCCAATGGGTACCATGATGAAGTCACCAGACGATCGAAACAGCCATTCAGCGCATGTGGGGAGGGGAAACAGAGCTTGGGCACTATTAGATTCATTAAGGGTGGTCTGGAGGATAAAATTACGTGGTCCCAACGATGTGAAGGCAAATTCTCTTCCAAATGTTGTGTATCTCGGCTCCGATTGTGTCCCCGTTCCTCATATATGCCCCCAATCTCGTATAATGGCAATATGTTCATAATAAATGCATATTTACTCGAAGAAATGAGCTGGAGCAGACGAAGCCAGATCAGACTTTTGTTCAGGGGCCATGGAAACATGTCCAAACAGCCGGAAATTTTTTCGCATAATTTTGAAAAGTGCTGTAATTGAAACCAATCTATCATAAAAACCTATTTCTATTGCATCGATTTTGCACAATGGCGGCCAGAATCCCGTAATGAGAAAAATCAGAGCGGGGGGCTCAAAGTTAGCGCATAAATATATATATTCGGATTCTAAACCTGGAATAGGGATTCTCATTCAATACGATGCGGTGGGCAGTGGGAACAACGAGAAAGTCTACTCAACTCAGGTTGAACGTGGAGTTCAAGTTGAACTCACATATTTTGAATGAACCACTTCTACGGAGAAGGAAGTGGTCCTGAAGTCTGCGAAAGGGAATCGAAGAATTAAAGCTTGAGAGTGAAAGGGAGGCGGAAGGCAAAGGGTCCGCCAAATTGATGAATGAATAATGCAAGAGAGAGAGAGAGAGAGAGAGAGAGAGAGAGAGAGAGAAAAGGGTACCGCGAAGATCGAGATAAACAGCAAAAAGATATGACAACGAAAGAAAAAGAGAAGTACCGACGCACCCGCTGTGCGTCAACTGTCTGATCTCCGCGAATTTAGGTCCGCTTGACTCGAGGAGGGGAAGCCCTGCGCATACATCTCGTAGCAAGAAGAAAATGAGCGCGGTGAGGACAAGTTGATAGAAAGTTTAACGACAAAGAAGGGACACCATCGACTCGGTGCACTGCACCGCCGATGAACCTCATCAGCGAACAATAGGATACGAACTGCACCTTCACACTCTACCCGACGCGGCGCGGAACCGTGCAAAGCGATGTCGCAGTGAAGTAGGAAACCCAAGACACCCGTTCAACCCCAGCCGAGAACAGTCTGTCCTGCGCGGTAGCGAGCACAGTTTTGCAAGAGAGAAAGGAGCGTTTGAGGGTGCGGACCCAGTGTGTCGGTGGTGCGGCGGCGGTGACAGACGTGGTAGACAAGGAAGATGCAGCGGCAGCAGATAAACCCCAAGGAGTCTACTGCTCAAGGGCGTAGCCACAAGGCGTTGGAAGCGTGCGCTCTTGAGCGTCCTCAAGCGGTTGGTGGGCGTGGAGAGGGTGTTGGACGGCCCGCGACTACGTGCATCTGGGTGAGAGGAGCTTCTGCGGGCTACGATCGGGCTTTCGGTGCCGTTCTCACGGAGGGACACGGGGCTCAGGCGGCGAAGGAGGTGCTGGCGGCCAGTGGTCAGTTTCGAGGGCTCAGGTTACCGGGGATATCAGTTTGCGCATGAATTGGCAAGCCGCAGGAACGCAGAGTTTGCACAATGCACGGGAGTAGAGCGTAGCGGGAGATGGAGTCAGGCGTCGGGTCCGAGAGAAACCGAGTAACAGCATTCGGATCATGTTTGCCGGCGCTTGCCGAGCGCTGGCTTGCTCTCCCCTGGACCTCCATCTCTCGTCGGGTGGCTCTAGATTTCAAGCCTCAGCCGTCTCGCATTTGGTTGTGGTCGGTGTTAGTATGTGTGAATGAACGAATCCCAGCCCCACTCCGAGGCCACTCACTTTTGTTCAAAAATGTGCGTTGTTCATTGGACATCCTTCGCGGCCAACGAGATTCTGTTTGACATCAAGAGTTCTTGTACTGGCTCACTTTACTCTCCTGGCTGGGGATAAAGCCGTTCCGCAGCGAAATCCCAGTCGTCCCGCCAAAACCAACTCCACCCGTGAGTTTTCCCTATTTATCTACATACTATCTTTGGGTATTCCCACTTGCACACTCATTCATCCCCTCCACAACCCTTTGGCGATTCATATCTGGTAGGATCTAGGATACATCTCTCTCCATCCATCCATCACGGTCAGCGAGCACCACACTTATTCCTGTCAGCATTCCGTCATTTGTCCTTCCATTACGATCTGTATTGCTACATGAACTAGATGAGCGGGAAGGTAGTAAGGATTTGCTTGATGCGCCTCCATTATCCCCTCCCGATTAAGCATTCTTTTACGCGCGAAAAGTGGGACCAAATGTGCCATACGTATTTTACGGGATACAGAGTGCCAGGAACGATTGATTTCCTATGCAAGTTAAGACTCGTAGTCTGGCTAGCTTCTTTGAACTTGTGGGAGCCGCTGTGGTTTAAGATATGAAACGGCTCTGGTCTGTTTAAGTTCTTTCTTCTATTATTTATCTTTTCGCATCTTCCTCCTGCAGCTACTCGAAGGCAATAATTAGACGGAAAGATCTTTCAAATTCCCATTCACCGTGCACCGATGAAGTGGCTCCTTCTGGCCGGCCCACACTCCCATCTGTTTCACCCACGACAATATGTCTTTACGGGGCAAGGAGCTCCTTCTCATCCAATGGCGAGAGAAAAGCGAGATTCAGAGACCCGGTGGTTCGAATCCGCTCGAAGACGTCATAGTGTCATCTTGCTCATTTTTTATTTTATTTTCGCGCTACTCCTCATCGCATCCAGGCACGCACGGAGAGGTACAAGCTATTGCTACTCGATTCCTATTAATTTCTACGCAGGTACTCGAATTCAGTCAGTCCTTCCCGTCGTAACTCGCCGCCTAATACGCAGCACGCGGGCCACTGACATCCCTCTCGGCCCGCATTTATGCCTGCTTATCCTGTTCAGAAGGTACCAGAGTAAGTCTTCGTAGAGCAGGGAGCTCGCCCGCATCCAATGCCGCGAAAAGCACATTTATTCGAGAGAAACGGTGGTTCGAATCCACCCGAAGACGAGCTCCCAACTTTTCTTTTTTTCCTTGTATTCGTACCCCTGCACACGGCGTATCTTTAATGCGCCTCCGGTGTCAGCATTAGCCCCAATTGCCGGGGCGCAACCACTGAAGTTGCCTTAAACCATAGAGGTTCTGTATCACGCGCAAAAGTATAATTGTATGCTTATACCACCCCAGCAGGTACAAGCATATGTCTTCGTGAAGCATGGTGCTCATCCCTATTCATTGCAGATGAATAGGAAGTTTAGTAAGAGGGAAAAGGTGATTCGAATCCACCCGAAGGCATTGGTAGGGTATTTGAGATTTTTCTGCTTATCTCTTCGCATTTATTTCTGTTCGATTATTTGCGGCACCTCATCGATTTCCTTCATCAATATTTCATGTGCTCATTCACCTTGCGCTGACTCGTTTTTCATCTGATACAAAGCGTTCAAGGCAATATGAGATAGCCGGTGGTTCGACTCCACCAGAAGACGTAAGCCAGCCAGCGTTGAGTTTTTCTTTTCTTTTTCTTTGCCGTACGAGTCGGGTACCTACAATACCCAATCAACAATTACCCAGACAGTTTTTTTTGGAGCACAGTGCTCTGTCTCATCTAATACACCAATTCCTTCGACAGGTATACAAGAGTCCGCCTGAAGAGGCGTGGCAGCCCAATGGCACCTTTTTTCTTTCTTTTTTGCGCCTCGTTTCCGACTTGCAGACATGTACATGAGGGAATCCCCTCCAAACATCAAAGATTTTATTATAGCAATACCTCACATTCTGATCAAATGAGTGTAAGGTAGCCAGTAGTCTCTCCTGCTCCCCGCCCTCTCAAATCGATACCTCGCTGGGGAGGTGCCAGCCCGGGTCTTCGTGGTCACACCAGTCATCCTGTAACTGGAGCAATACAGTATGCTGGGCTATTTATTGAATTCAACCTTGACTCTGCTGACTTCGAGATATCTCCCAACGTCGATAGACGATTTTGGGACATTGCACGAGCGACGGCTGAACAAAAGCAAGTAGTGCTTGGGAGATTGTCAATTTGTTCTGTGACTATTTATTGTAGCCTGAACATTGACTTTGAGAGGTATAATAGGTCTTGCTGTAATCATGCATTGATCACTTCATAAACCTAGACTAGGGGACAAGCACTAAATAATATTCAATCAGATACAGGGTCCTTTCACAAAAGCAGTCATCTGTAATACTATGTTTCACTGACCAGGGAATCACTGTATACATTATTCCAACAATTTTCAATAAAGCTGCCGCATTGCTGCCAAGTTCTCCTGAGCTTGAATGGTTTCATCATGCTCCGGACCCAATATGGAAGTTTTGATTTCAAGCACAGCCAACAGGAGATACTCTGCCTCCTCCAATTTCCCCAGTTCTCTGTAGGTTAATGCCAAGTCACCCATAGAAGCTAGGGTTTGGGGGTGCTTTGTTCCAAACAGCTGCTTCCTCTGTTCCAGTACAGCTAATTCAAGCTCTGCCACATCTGTGAATTTCCCTAGCATCCAATATGTTACTGCAAGATTTGACATGGCAGCCAGAGTCTCGGGATGTTCTGTGCCCAATATCTGCTTCCTTTTTTCTAGTACAACAACTTGAAGCTCCTCTGCTTCTGCGAGTTTCCCGCAATCATGATATATGACTGCGAGACGTGACATAGAATCCAGAGTATCTGGATGTTCTGGGCCCAATATCTGCTTCCTCTTTTCCAGAACCACCACTGTTAGATCCTCTGCTTCTGCAAGTTTCCCCAGATCACGAAATGTGGATGCAAGACCCGACATGGCTTCCAGAGTATCTAGATGTTCTGGGCCCAATATCTGTTTCCTCTTTTCCAGCACCACCCTTTTAAGCTCCGCTGCTTCTGCAAGTTTTCCCACATTATGATAAGTGACTGCAAGAGTTGACATGGCAGTGAGAGTATTTGGATGTTCTGTGCCCAAAGTCTGTTTTCGCTTTTCAAGGACAACAACTAGAAGTTCCTCTGCTTCTGTGAGTTTCCCCAGACTGTGATATGTGACAGCAAGATTGAACATAGCAAGCAGAGTATCAGCATGCTCTGGGCTCAATATATGTTTCCAGTTTTCCAGCACTACCTCTTGGAGTTTCTCTGCATCTGTGAGTTTCCCAAGACTGGCATATGTGACCGCAAGGCTTGACATTGCAGCCAGAGTCTCAGGATGTTCTGGTCCATAGATCTGTTTCCTTTTTTCTACCACTACCATTTTGAGCTCCTCTGCATCTGTGAATTTCCCCAGATTCTGGTATGTGGCTGCAAGACTTGACATGACACTCAGTGTTTCTGGGAGTCCGCTGCCCAGGATGGGCTCTCTGTGTTCCAAAAAAGCCACGCAGAGCTCCCTTGATTGGTCAAAATGACCAGAGTCATAGTATATCCTCTCATATGGATAGGGGAAATTGTGGGCCAAATGTGGTTCTCCATGGAGAATAGAATTGAGGTGGGGCAGGAGGCCGATGTGAAACACTTGGTCATCCAAAGTCGACATTGTTGCCATTGCAAGTATAACAGCAGAGCATTCTCGAGTGGAAATGGGATCCATGATGGTTGTTCTGCTCCAGCTATGGACCAAGGGGTGGATTGAGAACAGGTCAGTGTTTGCATCCTCATTCATCAATGAGTATCCCTGGATTTCAGCAATCATATCTGTGAAGTGGAGTCCTTCCCAAGTCCCAGCCTGAGTCAGAAAGTTGTCAAGGAACTTGCAAGGCTCCTTCATTTCTTCCTCTGTTGGTCCCAAGGGCATATGCTTGTATGTGGCAGCACTGGAAAAAATAGCCTCTGATATTCCCTCATGGTGCAGGAAAGAGCATATCTGCAAGAATTTGGTCGCCATCTGTCCCAAACACCGAAAGCTGATGTCCCATGTTGTATACACCGACCAGGAGTATTTGTCATGGGTCTGGTCCGGCAGCCTACTCAGAAGTGCAGCATGATTTTGCTCATAAAGTCTGAGGTAATTTCTGAGTTTCCGAGTTTTTGCAATATATGCGCCTGCTTGGACAACTGCAAGAGGAAAACAGTAGAGGGCCTTGAATAGATGATGAAATTATGTCCCAAGATCTGAAGAACAAATACCTTGGCAATATCTCTTGCAAGACTTTCTGTCTCAGCGTTGAGAGGTTGCATGGCACTGGCCAGTAACAGCCGAACTGCATCTTCTTCCTCCATATCAGAGATGTGATGGTGAGAATCTGGTGCATGGACATAAAGTTGGGGATTCCTTGAGGTTATCAAGATATTGCCACTGGAACTCAGAGGAAAATAATAGAACAGATTGATGCCGGGATCATCCGCGTTATCAAATATCAGCAGCCACTCGTCCTGAGAGGATGCTAGCCAGCGTAAACCATCATCAGGTTCACTTCCGAGGGACCGAGTGAGGGCTATATTTTTTAGCCCGCTCTTGATTGTGTCAATGGTGCTGGCATCGAAGAAAAACACATTCGTGAACCTGCAAAAAGAGCTTAAGGATGTAATTAAATGCGGCTTGTGCATGAAAGATTGTACCGAGACTTGTCAGTTTCATCTAAGAATTTCAGACAAATTTGTGTCTTCCCTGCACCACCCAGTCCATGCAGCAGAGAAACATGCCGCTTGCCAATATTCTGGGAAAAATAGGCATGCAGTTCATCCAAGATGTCTCTCCTTCCATGGAATATGCGGGAGGGAGGGGGACAAATTGTGGTTACAGGAGGAGGCAGAGGTTGTCTAACTGGCACACTTGCTTGATTGGGTGCCTCAGTTAAATGGGAGTAAAACAAGAGATGAGCATACCATTGATGTTAAGTTGGGCAACAGACATCAGCTTGAAACATGTATGAGCACCAGAGCCCGATTGGCAGTGATAAGCTCACAATAAAATCACTACGCAGCTTCTCCAGTCGCGTTTTGTATTTGGCCAGCTCATCGCCAATACTGGTGGACTTGCCAAATTCCTTAAGGCGGCCAAGAACTCGGTTCTTCTCACCCTTTTGGATTTGTCCCACTTTTAGTTGAATTTCATCCAGCAAGCTACCCAGATGATATGAATAAATTGATGAATTGCTGCACAATCACGATACCGTTCAAGGTCCCCGCAGAGCTGTTGAAGGCTACCTGTGGCATCGACACCATGATGGGAAATCTTCTCCTGCAGTACGTCCACAGTACTAACAATGCTCCCACATAATTCCTCGAAATCATCTCGGTTTTTGGTCATTTTCTGATACCAACAGTAGTCAGATTATTATGCGGATCCCAGCCTGGGGGTAACACACCTCGACCGCCTCCAAAATCGGTAGGACGGGGCCCAAAGCCCCTTTGAGGTAGGGAAACGGCAGGCACTCTGCGGCGGCCATGATTGTCTTGGCTGTAAGAATCAAGTTTGCCAGCCAATCTGGCGAGGTCCTGGTGCTTGGAGCTCTCGGGGAGGGTGTGGGCCGCGGGGTCGTCATCGTGGTAGATGTCCAAGTGTCGAAGCGCTCATTGCCGTAAGCTATAAACCACTTACACTGCGTGGCACCGCCCTATTGATAAATGATGCGCGGAGCCAATACGGACCTAAGTCTGCACTAATGTCAAAGATATCACCGCCAGAATCCAACCAGGCGCAATCGGTGTGGGGAGATACAGTACATCGTTGCCTTGCGATCAATTTTGCTCTTCACCTGCGAGCGTTCAAGGCTACGGGAAAGACCAGTCAGTTTCTTTGAGCGCTCATATGATTGCTGTACTAGTCAACTGTCACTGTCAGTCCTGTCTACACAGCGCAGAATCAAACACCGCATAAATTTGAATGTACTGTACGCCGGCCCGCACGACGGATCGAAATAAAAATCAGAACCACGGTGATGGAGGGAGGAGCAACGCGCATCGCGACACGACATGGCCTATCGCGCAAATTAAGTGGAAAGGAAAAATAAAGATTGAAATGCAAAAGAAATTTGAAAGAGTAAGTACTAGGTGTGTGTGCGGAACGTCGGACAAGCGAAGGTAACACATGATTCCGCAGAGAAAAGAATAGGAATGAAAAAAGAAAAAAAAGCATGCTCCTGAATGGCGGGAGGTTATGGTGAAGCGGAGTATGATACAACGAACGCGACGCGGCGAGGTACGTGGCGAAAGGCTCGAGTCCCAGATCCGGGGAATACAATAAAAAGGCACCGCAGTTATCCAACGAGGACCGACGGGCAGAGCGGCACAATGCAAGGAAGAGGAAATTGAAAGAAAAAATAGTTTGCGCGGGAAGTCGAACAAAGCCCCGAAAGGAAAGAATGGGTGAATGCGACCCGAAGTACGGCCAACGCGGCGTGTGGAGGTATGGTAAACGCGGCGCGTCGAGGTGCATGGCGAAAGGCGTGCTCAAGTCTTAGATTAGGCAGGGACTGCACAGAACGTCCGGGTTCACCTAAGTATGCCACTGAGCGGCAGGAATCAATATAAAGCCTAGACTATACTGAGTATATGATGAAAACACCGGTCTCCGAAGTTGAGAGCGCGAGGAGCGCAAGGAAGCAGGCGGGGAGGCGCCAGTGTCCGGCGCGCACGGAGTCGGTGGCCCTCGGGTGTAGATGTGGGTTCAGGAATTCTGCTGGACAGATGAAGTAATGAACGTGCAGTGGAGGGACACGCAACGGAGGTTCACAAAGAGGAGGTGCCTCTGAGCGTATTGAGAAAGATCAGAGGAACCGGCAGGGATGTGCTCCTACTGAACGAGAAGCAGTATTTGTGACGGAGAGGCATTTTTAACGAATGACGTACGAGCGTTCCCTGGAGCAGGCAACACAGTCCATCGCTGGCACGACTTTGCACCCTGCGAGGCCCTTCATCACTGTAATAGCACACTCTCGGCGAACAATGGGTGGCCCACGCTTAAGTTGCAGTAGCATGCCCAGGTTCGTCGCAGGTACGCTGCTCCCAGACGGCTCCGATGCAACCGGAGATGATAGTGAGACGGAGAAGTAAATAGGATCATGATTGCATTGAAGGGCCTTGTGCGCCATACCACGCATCGCCCTGACGCAGTATGGGATGCGCTGTCCGCCCTGTGCGCACGCTGTCCCGCGCCCTCCAAAATATTTGAGGCGGCATATCTATACATCTGTAGTGTGAGAAACCTAATGCGCCCTCCTCCAGACCAAGGTGCGCAGCGCCGCCCACCATTGCGCGGAAGGCGCGGCGACAGTGATGACAGTGGCGATGATCACCACAGAAATACGGTGGAGGCAAAGGCGCTGTGATGCAATCATATTTGTAACACCTACCTTATCATTTTATGAGGGGCGGGAGGGCAAGCGGGACAACAACAGCGAGCAGATTGATGGGGCGGTGATGTGCGGCGCTTTGATGCAATCATATTCGTAACACTAATATAGGCTTACCCTATTATTTTCACAAAGTTCCATGACTTTCTGGGGACGGGAGGGCAAAGGCAGGACAACAGTGAGCAGATTGATGGGGCGGTGATGTGCAAGAGGGGCGGAGATACCGACGACAGTGATGCGCAGGAGACGGTGTCAAAGAAGCTGATGGGTAACCATCAGGTCGCCTCACTGACGACATCGGCGGTGCTCAAAGAGGAATAATGGTGATGAGCAGTAATGTATAAATAAATATCATGGACGTAATTATTTTTATTTACTTGCTCGGATGAACAAAATAAAATCTCTGAAGCACATTTCTGAAGCGCCGTGAAGCGCCTCCAGAGGCGCTTCAGCGTTTCAGATGTGTTTCGATTTAAAAGGGTTTCTCCCACACTTTAATAAATGGTGAAGCGCTTTTGAAACCCATGCGTGAAACACATCTGAAACACTTACTCTGACTGTCCCTAATACTACTGTAAGGCCTCACGCCAGCACTCCAAGTCCTTGCTTTTTCCATATTTCGACAAGAGTGTTGATACCTGGCTTCTTTGTGGCTTCTTAGTCCGCTTTGTGACTTCCGCAGCGTAAAATTGCGGCCTTAAGCGCCAGTCCACGAGCCGGTGGTTCGAAGACGTCGGGCTTCGCATTACAAAGTGGAGGAACTGTCGAATTTTGTTACCCATCTTTTTTATTCAGCTGCGATACAGTATCCCGGCAGTTTCGGGGTGGGCCATAAATGGCGGAGACAGTTGTGTTCCTATCAGTGCGTAGGCCATGTCTTGCGTTTTGGCGGACTCAAGAAACGTTCTTGCCACCAGTTCAAAAACAAAGAAGAGATAAACATCATTGGAGAGTCTAATCTGACCAATTTGACAGGCTGGGCAGTCCAACAGCAGTGTCGCCTAGATTTGTTCAAAGGCACAACTTCTAACTATATTTCCGTTTCCGTGAGTCCGTCTCGGGGCTAGGCGACGTTGGTGGCAGCCGAATAGACGCATTCATTGATCCAAATGTTAAAGGATCATGCGGCGGAAAGCCGCCTCGTTCCTCTACATCCATCAATATGCGGGAGATGCTGTTTCAGTGGCTGCATTCTGTTTTTCCACCCGGTGCGTCGGCATTGTGAAAATATCAACAGTGATTTGATACCCCTCCCACTTGACTTCATACGCTATAAATCTGGGAGACCAGCTGGACCGGTTCAATCCATTTTCAACCGCCTCAGCCTGCCTCAAGCATGAAAGGCCTCATTTATTTGCACGTCCTCACGGCCATTCCTGCCCTGTGGATGGTGTCCATCGGTAGGTGGAACTACGGCGTGCAGATGGCATCGCTAATTTTCGAGTGCAGTCTCTGGGTTTGTAACATCCCAGTGTGTGCGTTTTTGTGCTGAGGACGGTATACGACATTCTAGGTGGCCCCAATATCCCTCGGCTGGACTCTGCCAGCATCCTGCCGCTCCTTTTTCTCCCTTTTCTTGACACTGCCACTCTACACGAAGGGCGCGACCACTCGCACATAGCACAGAAGAGCCTCCCGAGTACCTGGTCCCACGACTCGATTCTCCCAGGCGAGTTCAGCTCCCCTTTTCGTCTATCAAACTTGACCTTGAACTAAATCTAGTCTAAGTTCACGATTATTCAAACGTGGCGTGTCCATCGATAGCTACACATATGCACCCGTAGGATCCGCAGGTTCATTTCTATACAGTTCTCCAATCGCCACTGACACATTCATTAGCTGATTATTCAATTCATTGAGCCTGGTTTGCGCGGTTCCAAACCCGAACAATCTCACGTTGGACCTCCACAAGATCCCAAGTGTGGAAACACTCCCTACAATCCGCAAGAGCCCGCAAAGACAGACCCAACATTCCTATCTCGACGAACATCTCTTATCAGAATCCCGTGTATCCAGCGGGTCTGCTTCATTACATTATCCCAATTCCCACCGTAATTTTCATGTAACGCGCTGCAGGCTACGACCCGAACGGCCCGGAGGTCTGATCCTCGACGCGCATCGCCGTCCTTGCTCCTGTCGTTCTTACAGGGAAACAAGCAGCCTGCAACGCACTTCCTGATTGGCAGTAATATTCTTGCAGTATCCGTAAATGTTTTACGCGAGAGCCAAGTTGGAGCCAAGCTCACCAGCCTCACGCTTGCTTTGTACACCAGGATAATCCCTGGAAGCCGGCGTTCGTGATTCGGACCGTGCCGTGTAAATTAGTAATACTACCTACCTACCTACTAGACACCGCCGTGATTCCTGTGCTCAGATGAGTATTCGGCTTTTCCTACCAATGTCTAATTATTTTGCTGAAGCTGCGCCCCTTTTCGATCGACTTTTCGTGGGTTGACGGAGCTTTCCCTCAATTTATCATCATCAAGGTGCGTTCATCCTCATTGAAGCCCAATCTTTCTCCATTCAAGCCAGTTTAGGTCAAATGAATTTCAAGGGGGCCACCTGCATCGGCTTTAAGGTGCCCTAGGCGCTTGCTTAAGCCACCGCTTAAGCCGTTTTTTATATTAGCACGGTGGTTATATAGCTCTGTATGCATTCTTATTACTGTGCTTAAGCCCGCTTAAGTTTAAGCTGGCTTAGTGATATTTGGTCATCTCAATGGGCAGGGCTTAAGCCAGGTAAAGCTGATGACAGTGGTTGATTCACACGTACCTTTGGATCCTTCTGTTTCCATTGAGCTGGGTGACAATGTTGCGGACGCGGGCCAAAAGCTTGGAATCATTCATGGGTGATAGTTTTGCTTGATATGTCGCAAAGGTGTGTTTCAGCGTGTCACGCGCCTCAGCGTCGAGATACCGCTCCGACGAATAAACATTAAACACAAACCCCCCGAGATTGACAATTGCCCGCAAAAGTTCGTCCCGGTCGCCGAGATCGCCAGCGTCGAACAGTGTCTTTACTGCGGTTGCGAAACGGCGCTGACTGTTTCGATCAATTGCTAGCTGGGGGTCCAGTGACAGTACTCCAATATGCTGGATTGTTTCAACCGCTTTGAATGGCAACTGACCAGAAGTGCAGCATTCCATGAACTCGGTCAGGATGTGTATTCTGGCTTCAGCAGCTCTGTGGTGCATGTTCTCCCGGAGTTGAAAGCCCTCGAGAATTACGCTGTCGCTGTCGCTGTCCCACACCGAGGCCTCCCAGAGGTCGGGGCCCTCATTCATGCTCCCGTTGTCGCTGTACGGCGACAACGCATCCGGCAAAGATGTCTCGGTCCATAAGAGGGGATCTTTTAATTGAGCAATAAGATTGTGAAAGACGCGGAAGGGGCTCTGTGCAGTGCGTGCTTTCTGTTCGGCCATGCACACAAAGGCGTGTTTTGCTAGCGCAAGTACAGATGGAGAGATAGAAGGGGATTTGGCTCGAGAGAGTGCGTCAATGATTTGCACTAGCCATTTCTCGGGTACTTTGAATTGATCCCTGGTGTAGTAGAAAAGCCCCCACACTGCCGTGAGTGGTTCAGGCATGGATTCCGGTGCATGACGCTCGCTGAGCAAGTACCCGGAAGGCCCATTGGAAATTGTCACTGGTATGGATTTCCATCCTCCCGGTGGCAAGGCGTAGGCTGCTGCTATCCTGGCCATCTCATATTTGCGGTCATTCAGATATTGAATGACCGACCATGGGAGAGCCGGTGGTGAGCCATTGTCCAATGGGTTCCAGTATGAAAGTATGTTCTCAAATACATCGTCCAGCCAATGATGATTTTCGTTGGGGAGCAAGTTGTTCTGGTGTGGGGCTGCAATGGCATTCACAGCCGTCCGGAGCAAAACGAGTAAGGCTTCCGAGAGGGGTGTTTTTGGGGGAGCGATGATGCTCTGAGTTGTGGTCAACTCATACGGGATCGAGGTGCAGAGGCGTGCTCGGGTTAAATAGTCCAGTAATACTTCAAGGGGCGTAGTGAGGGACAAGCCACGTATCTGCTCGATGCATTGGCATATGATTGATAGTAAGGATTCTTGTGACAAGGTCTCCCATTCCGAGTCTCGCCGGACGTGAAAATCCAACAAGTAATTCGACTCCATCACCCGCAGGTGAGAACGCAGTATGGTGGTATTCGGTGTCCGATTAGCCACCAGATCTGCATGACATAGGTTGAGATGTTTCGACGTCTCTTCAATTAAGCGTCGGGAAGCCCGTAGACCTGCCCACCGCTGCAGTGCATTGGCCGAGACAGCATATGGGAAGACTTCAGCATCGATGTTTCGGTAATTCGTTGCTCCGACTTCGTATGGAAACAATGGATGCGAAGATTCATCTGTGCTCGACAGAGTTGCAAGGGCCCAGAGCGCCTTGTAGCACAATATCTGGCGGCGCCGCGTATGGGGAAGGGGGAGAAGGCTGTTGTTGGAACTGGCAATCAAATTATGTATCCGAGGAAGCAATTGAAGGTCGGGATCCTTCATAAGGTGAGACAGAGGGGTATCATAGATGTAGAGTCTGCCAGCTGGCCCCCACAACACACGTGGAATGGCCTCAACAAATGGCTCAAGCTCCGTGTCATCGGTCAGCGATTTGACTGTCCACAGAAGGGCCTTGATGTCGCGCTCGGTGCGTTCTGGTGAGTATTGCGTAGCCTGAAAAAACATGGATTCAACCATTGTTTGTGGGGGCTTTGAGATGGGGCATTGATGAGTAAATCTCGCCTGTAGTGTCGGGGGAAGACACCAAAACGCTCTGGAGAGCGGTGTTCTGTAAGGGCAGTCGAGATGGACCAGTAGAAGGATGGTGAGCAGCGAGTACACAATGGCCAGGATGGTGAGCATTGTGCCTACAAGCGCCATGATGATGGTATTGACAGGGATGAGAAAAGCGACAAGGCCAGCGAAGAAGAATAGGAGGGAGGCGTGTAGAAGGAGAGGGATAATCTCGACCACCGTGTGCATCTTGAACCGCTTGAGACCGTAATATAGGAACGAAAAAACTCGTGCACGGATGACAGGAGAGGATCGCATATCGGTTTTGTGCAGAAAATCGCGGGCCCATTGCTCGAGGAGTGTGGCAATAAGCGCACACGTCAGACTGAGGCCGAGGCTAATAAACCACAGCCCATTGCAGACGAGGGAGCTTGTCGGCGGGGTGAACGTGGGAGGCGGCGGGATCGGAAACAAGGTTCCGTTGGAGGAGGCAGCAAGCTGTTGGGATATTTGGACGAGTAAGAACACGGAAGCATTCCCAGAATCGGGAATAAGTGTCTTGTAACTTTCGATCAAAAAAGCGGTTAAAATCGCGGAGAAGAGACCGGCCTGGGACCATCGTAGGTGATCAGCATTATTCACGAAAAACAATTCGATGCCGCACGAATATCAGCATGCCTTCCATGTCGCTCTTCCAGCTCTCAACCAAACTCCGGTCGTATTTCTCGGCCTCCGACACGTAGACCGCCCAAAGCTTTGCAGCGGGGGCTTCGGCGGCGGGGTTGTCTGTTACTCCATCAGAGACGCCATAACAAGGCACAGAGTCGGGGACGCACCTCTCTCTTGACCTGGCGCACTTTTCTCTACGTCTGTCATCGTGGTACGCTGGTACGAGGCCGTGAGCGCTGACAGATCTAGATGACTGGCTGTCACCTCACCGACAGCCGCCGCGGGCGGCAAAATCAACAAGAACAAAGTGGGGCTGTGCTGGATCACTCTTTGCTCCGCTTGATGCACGCCTCTTGCAGCCTTCTCGATATTTGCACGCAGATTCGATGCTGGAACCTGCGGCTCTCCGAATATTCTATTCTTTTACCCCGCACGCGGCCGTGGCAAAACTCTTCCTGCTCCAATGGTCATGGGCTATGACTCGGAGCCTCGGAGCGCACCACGCTTCCCTCCAGCGCATCAAGAATGGCCGCGGCTGTCCTTTCTATTGCAGGTCCCTATTACGGATTCACATCGATTCCGGCGTTACCTACCTGGTTACTACGACTTGTGATTCCACAGCGAAATCTCGCCCTCATTGCCTCTCAAGCACCCATTTTGGCGCCACATTTTGGGCCATACAGAGACGGTGCTGTACCACGCGCAGAATTCAAGCCCACACACACACCCAGTGAGGGTATTTATCTCTCAAACACCGCATAACCTAGTCATGGTTCGTATTAAGCAAATGCAATTGCGACTGCCAGACACCTCGCATATATTCAAGTTAATCCCGAGACATGTACATAAGGGCAGCTATTTTTGTATCTTTTGGTATGCTGCTCATCACATTTTCAGGTACATACCCGCTGGAATGCCTTTCTTTCGCCGCACGCCCCAGAAATCTTTCAGGTTCCGATCCATATTCACATGCATTTAAGGTATATACAAACAGGTTTTCGTGGCGCATAGTGCGCACTCTCCACCAATGCGCGTCTGTCATACGAGAGACCTGACCTCAAATTCTACTTCAACTGCAATTTGATCGCATCAAATGAGCCATCAATTCTTCGGCAGGCTTCCGGGTAGCTTCAGGAAGCAATGAATTGGCACTGAGAGGCAAAAAAGCTGGGCTCAGTATATTTTAAAAGTGGCTCTAGAACTGCCATTCCCTTGCACCATTTTTTATTCTCAACATCACAACTCAGGTTGAAGGGATTGCGGATTACTCAAAAATGGCGAACAAGTTGTTTATGGAATGGTTGCAGGAATAGATTGACTCTTCAGAGAGGCTTTATCTGCTTCACGGATATCGTAACATGTAGAAAGACAAAAGGATGGCGGTCCGGTGCAAGTCACTTCAATTATGCGGCATTACTGGAGTTTGGTGAAAAATACCGGGAAAATATATACAGTCCTTAACCGGGAAGCGAAACACCACGTGTTTTGCATCATGTGAACATCCCCCAGGGCCCGATTTTTTTGAGCGCATTCTAGAGTATCCAAAACTCATATTCACAAAAGGAATTGTGCAGGTAGTGGTTCAAGAGCTCAAGAAAAAGAAATCTTTTGAATCACTGTTTGGCTCAGTTTTGTCACCAATATTGCAATTGAGCAGCCACTGTCCCTCGCTGCTGTGCAGGAATTACACAGTTATGGCATGTATTGGGGGTTTTCAGGGTCGTAGAATTAGAATATGGCCACTGCAGGACTTCAAAGACCCTCCATCGCGCCGATCTTACTGTAGTGTATCGCTTTGTGGTTTATGGCACAATTTGATGGTATCAATTGTGCCCGTTCTCCACCAATACTGAAGGGATTCACTCCAACTCTTTGATATCCAGGTAGCCATTTAGTATATACATTGAGTGAAAAAAAAAGTTTGGGTGACTATCACTTTTCATCATGGAGAAAATCCCCGGATCGCTTGAGCGTTTCGCTTCCCGGTTAAGGACTGTATCGCTATTGTTTCTTTCTACTCGCCTTGCCGTTGAAGTTCACTGCCGGTGGCATCACTGCGTTGTTTTCGTGATACCTGTGTTTTATTTGAGACATGCCTACTGATAGTGGTTCCCTGAGTTATTTGGTCAGCTAACTTTGCTTCGGTGTGTTGAAGTGGTTCTACAGTGGTTTGAATCGCGAGCTCGGCCATTGAGTTGCAATGGAGTCCAGGGACTTAGTGTACGTATTGCCTTGTATGCTTAGATACTTCCTGGGCCCGGCATTCCGGAACGGGACCGGCCGTGTAATCTTACCTACCTACCTACCTACCAAGCCTCAGTTTGAGCCAGAAATGTATCTAGAGACGCTAACAACCGATTATACGCCCAATGGGAGATATCTTTGAGGTCGAAAAAAAAAGTTCGTGCGGACAAAAAAAAGTTCGCACGCGCGCAGTTTTGATTTTTGCAATATGACGTTCAAAAACAGCGCGCGAGTGACTATCTACGCAGAGAGCTGAAACCAGAACAAGGGTAATTCCCACGGCTAGTCAAAATTAACCAAAGTAAAGTGTGCAAAAAAGTGGGTGGGGAATGATGGATAAAGAACGATACCTAAATAAATTTAGGACTCGTAATCACTGTGATGCCGCGTGGGTTTCTTAGGAGGATGAGAGATATATTATACTGACACAGTCCCACAATTGGAACAGCCAGTCTACTGGCAATGTCCTACTACTTAGTGTAAATGTCTTAGTGTAAATCGCAGAATTAATGGGGAAATCATGACGGCGATGACCACTCTTTAGGCTCTACAAAGAAGAAAAAGGTGGAATTTGCGTCGCCTTCGGAGCTGAAGCTTCTACCGGAACCTTGGAAATATATCAGCTGCGCGCGAGACGGGCCAGAGAGTGAGGAATACCGCGCTGCAAGGTCTCCCGTATAAGCAAACCTGAACAATACGGCACGGGGTTGGCCAGGAGGATATGACTTTTGAAATTTGTCACGCCAATCAAATCTGCCTGAGCATTATTCTTTCTCGCGCCAGTAGACGCTATGCATGTGTGAACGTGCGTTCATATGAAATAGAATGGCGAGAAAATAATCCTAATTGTCGGCTCAGAATCACTTCCTGGGGAATCGAACTCCGTGCCCCGATACATTGATTTAACAAAGCTTGTACCTCGGGCAGGCTCTATGCTCAACGATGGCTTGTATCGCGTTGAATGATAGCTGGACTTCACACTCAGTCCTAGGGCTAGTCATCCACAAAATTCCAATAACAAATGTAATCCATTTCTGCTTTCATTCAGTAAACCCCTAGTGACGTTCCACCGAGGGGGGACCAGGCCATCGCGGACTCGGATTGACTGGACGGCTTGAGCCTTGCCCCAATACAAAGGTTGAATTCGGGAGGAGCAGCCACTCTACTATCCAATCAGGAACTAATCAGGAACTGTCTTTAATTGAACTTAAATCTGCGGCCATTTTCAATTGTACATGTTGCAACTTCCGGAATTCCTGCTCGGCATTTGCTTTTTCAAAGAATTTCGGGAACTATGCCTGCCAAAAACTGGCAACGGATCCAAAATAGTCTACATCTCGAAGAGCTGGAGGGTCTTGTCGCCTTTCGTAGGGTGGATGCCGTGGGCCGTTTCACAATGTTTGATGGGCTACACCGCACTCAAGAAGCAGGTGGCCCTCTTCCTTCGCGCGAGGTAGCCCATCCTCGGGGACCGTTACTCCATCTTGGTTGACGAGTTGGAACAACTTTTTTTCAATTTACAACTCGCAGTACATTTTTTTTCAACCACCGGTCCGTATGCATCCGATCGTGGGAATCACTTGGAGCTCGGCGGACAGTCGCATAGGTCCAGCTTTCCTCCATACTTCGGGTACTACCTCCAAGCGCCGCATTAAGTTGCAAACACTGTGTTAAGGCCCTATGTAGTCGCAGGGTATGACTACGGGGGGTAGACGAGGGCATAGACACAGACCTATGATGTGTACATGGGCCTACATCGAGTCCGCGCCATCTTCATCACTTAGTTACTTCGCTTAGCGCTGTGAAAGTTCGTGAGTTTGATCGCATTCCGTGAAAGTTCGTGACTTCAGCTGGATTTGTGGAACTTCGTCACTTCCTCTGTACACTGTGAAAACTCGTAATTTAACATGTATCAATGATCTAGCTGATTCCAACTGTTCTGTATCCACCTGTAACCCCACTTTGAGCAGTTAGGGCAAGTGCAACGCGCACTAACTGCGGGTATTCACCGGTTAGAGTTCGGGTTAGAGCTAGGGGTTAGAGGTTAGGGATAGGGTGCTAGGGTTAAAGGACAGAAATTTCTGCGGGAACGAGGCTTTAGTATGCCAACCTGAGATGCCCCGGTTCGGGGGACCCCCCGAGCGAAGCAAGGGAGGGGAGGGGCATCGAATGGTTGGCCCTCTTCATACAAATGAAGGAAAACTTTTGTGAAGCGGCCATCAGCGCATCAAAATAACGCGGATGGCCACTCTGGCGGCTTGATGGCTCTGCTTCAAATCCGATGTAATGGAAGTGGCGAGGTTTCCCAGAAATTACTTCAAATGACAAACTTTCATGCTTTCCCATCAAACTCATGAAGTTTCCCATTCCTAAGCGAAGTAACTAAGTGACGAGGATGGGTACGGCTCGCCTACATCATGTAGACACGGTATCCAGGCTGGGTCTACCTGGGACTACCTTGGAGTAGACTCTGGTACACTCAGTTGGAGACATCTGTGAACTTCTGTTTACGTAATGGGCTTGTAGCGCTAGATCTCAGCTTAGATTTCGCTTAGATTCTGATGTGATTGCTGAAGTTATGACATGTTTGGCTCCCTGATTCGGCGCGCTAGTGGCACTTGGTGCCAGACCGAGAGAAAGCTGAGAGAAAGAGAAAAATAAAGAAAGATGGCACCAGGCCACGTTTTCTGGATGATTGAAAAGCCAATGAAGGTGGTTTCCAAGAGCTTAACATATTTAAGGTACTGTACTATTTCGACCAATTGTTCACGGGGTGCTACGTGTTGCCCCCTAGTGTTCACAGGACCTGGTGTTCAGAGGCTCAAAGCACCTGTTACGGGATGTTCAAGTGTTCATTAGCCAAAGTGGTCGTTAGTGAAATGTCCATGATAGCTCCCAACTGTTTCCAACAATTATAAGCAGTGTGCCAAGGGCACGGTAAGAAATTCGGTGCCAAGCGCTACGATGGCCCGGCTTGGGGCAGTCACTAACTACTTCGATACATGAGCCTGGGCTACTTGGACTTTGTCTTATTCCTTGCGGGATGCCATGCTAAAAATGGATTTTTTTTTGGTGCGCGCGAAAAATTAATTTTACCCCGTCTGGCGACTTAGTTTGGGAGGGTGTTCACTAGGCCAATGTTACGGTTACGGGACCCAAAAGTGTTAAGTTCACCAGACACTGTTACGCGTTATTTGAACAGTTTGGTTGAAATAGTACAGTAATATGGTATGTGTACATGGCATAGACCGGATTCACTGTATTTTCCGAAAGATATCCAGACAGGCTTTGCATGGGATATGGCTGTCCACCCCGAGATTCTCTCTGCCGTCGTTACATTTCTCGCCGGGAATTTTTGATGGATATCGATTGGATATCGGTGCCAATTGAGGAATTCCTTGAGGCAACATTCGAAACTTTAAAAATCCTCTTCGGGATCTATTTTGGATATCCATGCATCTCTGGGGACTATGTGACGGATAATATAAGAATTTTCAGTGTAATATATTCCACAATTTCTACTAGGCACCAGCTAGGTGAATGAGCGCTCGCCCAAAGTAAACTGGTAGTTAAAAATAAATATCCTCGCTTCACACAGGGCACCACATTATTCCGCCGATGGCAGCTTGTAGAGAAATTAGCCGTCGTTTCCGGTTAGCGCATATGTACTTCGTCAGGCAACACCGATTGGGAATGCAGCAGATATAAATGGGCGCACCTAAGTCATGTACTAGACGAGAGGCTGCTGAGTGTCAATGGAGTGGGCAGGAAGATGAAGAACTTGGTTATCAGCTTGAGTAAGAAGGGCAGAAGGAGGGGTCAGGACTCCAATTGGCGAAGAGTCATGCCTGAAGAGCACAATGGGAGGAAAAATCACACAGAGTACTAGGCGAACACTGAAAACAGCATCAACTTGTATAGGTTGTCCGCTTTATATGAAGGTATTGCTAGATTTCCCAGAGGCCTTTCCAGAACCCAGTTATTCACAGAAAAGACTTCGCGGTTGTCAAGCTATCCAGAGTTGTGATATCTGGATATCCTGATATTTCACATAAATCACAAGAAATTCCCAGTAAGATTTTGTGAAAGTGCGAGTAGCCAGAGTTGACTTTGATTATATCCAGATGTGGTTCAGTCCTCGTTTGCCAGCCTTGAAAATAGTCGAGATTAATCAAAATTTGCTCTGGATCCTTGGGATTATTAGAAATAATTACTCTGACAACATATAAATCCGGATAACATCCCGACTTTGAATATTTTCCCGAAAACGCAGTGATTGACAAGATGGAGAAAGCGGTCCCGCAGTGTTGTGGCACGCATCAAAAGCATATCGATCCGCTTGATCCGGCGTCGGTGCACGCGTTGATGTGACACCACGAGGTGCTGCATTTTTCGTTCACCCATCATGCCACCCAAGATGCCACCATCTCCAGCCGATAGCGTTGTTCGTACACTAAATGAGCGCTGGTGCTCAAACGAAGCCTGCAGCGCATCAAAACTCAGAGGGGCATCCCTTTCGCGGTGCTCGTCGTGCATGGCGGTGTTTTACCGCGTAGGTCGATATCGATGACGCACCTCGAATTGTGGTTCACGGATCGAATACCTAGAGCTCAGCCTGCCAACGGGCGGATTGGGCGCATCACAAGGCCTTGTGTAAAAAGCAGACCGCGATGCGACAGCGCCACCTGAACACTTCGGAGGCAAGAGATTTAGCAATGTATTTCGATGCATGGCAGAGTGCAATGGGTGCGATGCTTTACACCTGGATTTGTGTTGGTGGTATGGATTTCGCTCTTCCCAGTCGTTCTCCCACTCACAGTTACTCCTCCAGCGCTCGAACTTTCCAAGCATCCCCAGAACATCCACAGCAAAGTTATTGTCCTTGTACTGCGTACACGGACACCGCGTCCAACTGAACTCTTGAAAACGTTTGAATACATCGACATCTTCGTATTCGATCGCGCCGAACACATGGTTCGAATTCGAGGGAAGCCATTCGAGGCGGAATTTCAAACCATGCTCGAAGTGACCAAAGAAGCCGATGACCTTGCGAAGAGGCAGGGAATGCCGGGGGCGGCGCTGGTAATCACTGATATTAGAACGTCCGACGGGGCCAGCGGCCTACTGCGTGGGACACCGGTGCTCCTGAGGCCGTCTGCTCTCGCCAAAGATGGGAACAGCGATTGGGAGATCAACATCAAGTACATCATAAACGAAGGACTGAACATTAAAGAGATCTTTAGAGCACGAGAAATAGCCGGAACGTTGCCCCCCCCACTGGCCTGAAATATACTTCCGTAGAATCTACATATGATCTTGAGTCAGCCCATCTTGGGATCATAGATATACCGACCACAATTATCAATGACGGAAATTGTGACAACCCGCCTTTCTGTTTTGTACCAATCGACGGCTGTGTCGTCTTTTGCGTCTTGCGCTTATGTCCACTTTGCTCCCTTGTCCACCTTTCCTTGAAGCTCCTGCTATCCTGTGCGCTGTATGCTCTGCTTGACTATGGAAAGTGGAATCGACATCCTTGCTCGAGCTAAGAACTCACAAAGGAGGACGAATCACTAGACTTGCGCTGGACGACGTCGGAATGTTGGATCTTAACCGCCGGCCGTATGTCTTGCGGCCTTCAAACTTCGCACTTCTATCCCCAGATAAGACCTCCACGGCCACGTTACTGTGCCACCAACTCAGTGTTTCCGCCCTTTTACTTCTACGCTGCGTGGGTCCCGATATCTGTCTTTCTGTCCGTGCGCGCGTCGCTCACTACATAGGATCTCAACACAGTGAATCTCGTCGGCTGCCTGCGACGCCTGCGGAGCGCCCTACAAGACTAGGGCACACTACCTTCTTGCCTGCCCCACCTGGGACGCTCTCCGCCCGCCACTTTACCGAGCTTCGATGGCTGCTGGTTCCTTCGGGTCACTGTACCTTCCCACCATATTGAACGACCCCCTCCTCCTGAAGCCTGTGGCAAAGTTCGTGGAGGCAACGGGTCGTTTCCTTTGACGTAGCTATATATTTTATTTTCCCTCTTAATCTCTCTCTCCTCTCTCTCTCTCTTTTCATTAACTTACTTATTTGCTTAATCACGCGAATTCCTCCCTCTCCGTAATATCCCACCACCGCGATGCACCTGCCCCATCCTGAATTATCCCCTCTACCTGTACGTATATCTCTTTCCACCACTTTCCACTTAGCTTACATCCTCTCTTTCTGCTTTAAAAACTCATACGATACCTCCCCACCCTACGATCCTCTCTTACCCACATCTGTACTGATGTCATAACCGTACCTGGTCCCATACAGTAACATACATGAAAATCAAATCAAATCAAATCAAAACACAGTGAAACTCGGGGAGTTCACAGCGTTCAACTTTGCGCCCCGGGCTCGCTCTAGATAGAGCTGGAGCTGGCACATTCGACGTGGATCGCGAATTGCCGCATCTGTACCTATTCTTTGTGCCAAGACGTTTTCTGCCCCTATTTGAAATATGAGCATGATGATCACAACAAGTTTACACAAAGGTAAAGCTCTTCATCTTGACCTTCACGCCAACTTTGGTCCCTCCAATTTCTCGCGGACATATCTACCCTGCGCACAGTTCATTCCGTCAGCCGACTTGTTACTTTTGCACCGTGATCCAAGCCAATCCTTGCCACTGCCGCCATCACAAGAGTCGTTATCTTGTGCTCATAACTTCCCACTGAATCCCAGTCTCAAAACCAATGGCGGAAGTTGAATTACTCTGCTGCGTATGCTCCAAGCCCGCTTCCAATCGCTGCTCTGCATTCAAAACCGGTGAGTTTCCTTTCTATTTGTGCCGCTTCGTGCTCACGGCCGACACCAGTGTCATACTGCTCTCCAGAATGTCAACGCAGTTCGTATTCCCTCCAGTACACCTTTTATCTTCCTAAGTTCAATTTTAGAGGACTGGAAAAAGCACAAACTCAATTGTAAAACGACTACCGCTGCAGCCTTAGTCCCTCAAGTCGGGACCGTTAAACAAACTTCTGCGCATCGGGGCCCAGTACACCATCCACCAAGAAACTACGGCACTCGCTCTTGACCAATCATTGATTACCGGAGCGACGTACATGCCATTTTTTAACCGCCCTTCGTTGCTCGTGATGAGGCCATCTTCTAGTGGAGCGGAATTTTACCGAGAGAATGACGATTCGGAGAGTTTGGAGACTCGAGAGTCAAATCAGAGTGATGGGAGCAAGAGGTGCTCGATCTCTGGATCACTAAATATGTCCCACGACCCACCCACCCCCAGAAAAGGCAATGATGATCAGCGGCAGCGTCGGCGATCAATCCTGGTCCTGCACCACTCGATGCATCTCTATCGCGCCACTCATGTCTATTTACGCTCGCCGACGCAACTAGAGCTCTTAGGGCATTTCTGACCTCTCACTCTGCAAACAGAATAGAATACTAGTACTGTATTGCTGCATATACAATGCATCCATCAAATATTGCAACTTCTTCGGCACCACATTAACACTTTTTGTCAGTCGTATCCAGTACCGAAAATGCTCGGAGAAATATCAAGAAGATAGAGCTGGGACACGCAAAATCCTCTGCCCCAGATGCTCGCAGTACAGTAGAGCATGTATTTGATGCCGATGAGCCGAGCCCCCATCAATGATTTCGCTTCGCCAGATCATATTGAATAATCCAGAGATCGAGCACCCCTTGGATGGGAGGCTAACGCGTAGGGGCACAATTACGAGTACTTATGTTTACATATGTTATTGTTCCTTTCAAATCTCAGGGCACCTAAAAATGATCGTTTTTTTACTTGAAATTGATTTCGTTGAGTGACATATTGGTGGCTGTGTCTAATGCATATACCCGTTCCATTAGAAATAACTCTAATGAAATTAGCGGCTGTACAATTGCTCTTGTTTACCTACTCGGGGGAAAATAGGAGTTACTCGGTGAAAACCGACAAAAAAGTTTTTTGTTCTACCCTGCCGAGGTTCCCTGTTCGGCATTTTCCGTCTTTCGCTCCTCTCCGTCACTGTTCCATTGCTATGATGAGCATTAATGAACATACCTTCGTCTGAGTGCCATCCAAAAAGATGAGAGACTCCATAATCAACTTGACCACTGGCATGGCCTTTGAATCTGGTTTCGCTACTCTTTGAATCTATTGATGCTGCCCTTGGCTTGCTGTTAATTTGCCTTACGCCGTCAACAGTGCTCCTATTATTTACTTACGCGTATCCCGATCAGGCGACCGCTCCTTTCTGTCTTCGCTCCCTCCTATAAAATTATCTCGGCTCCAAGCCTAACGGTGCGATATGGTACCACAACGGAATTTCTCGACTGGTTACAGTTGCGAACCCGATGGTCTATTACATTCGCTGCACCTCGGAAATGCTGCGATCACTCAGCCTGAAATACTTTGTTCGCGATCCGGACCTTAATGCATGATCATTTTATCCCATGCCCTGGTGAACCACTTCATTTTCATATGTTCCAAAAGAAAGAAAAAATTAAGTACGAGTTGCATGCCGGGCACCGCCATGGCCCTTTACCCCAAGTATCAAATCAAAGCGATTTTGGATGGATTATCTTTCCCCCCTATCATGTCCGCGTTTTGTTTTGCATTCACCGTCTTCAGTTGCTAATAATCAATCGCAGCGTCGACAATGTGTGGATTGATGTATTTTTGGATGCTATTCTTCATGTTAGACTCCCGAGCAACAATCAAGACATGTGGCAGGACCAGGTGCGCTATTGAATAAAACTTTCTCAATTCAGGTTTGACCGTTTTCAGGGTGAACGCGAACATTTTGGCTGGGCTTTATCCCCGCCTGCAGAAGTTCGCAGCTCACCAAAACACTGCGCTCCTCGACATTTTCGCGAGTCGTTTCTGGTGCGGCGAGACATTTCGCCTCAGCCTTGGAACAGATATTCTTTTTGGATACGGGAAACCCACTTTGAATTTCATCGACCAGCTCATTCGCCGCTGTCTGAGTTGGACGAGGCGCTATTCAGAGCTGGACAAACTTCTCTCCTGTGTTGCGCTCCCCATTCAGAAACATTGGCCCCAAATTGCCGGCACTCGAATCCTCGATTTGGCGCTCGTCATGCTCGGTCCGGGCCTCCAGGTCCTGTGGGCGAACGAACGGTCCCTGGCGATAAGATTCTCGAGGTGATTTTTTCTTTGGCGTCGGCTTTTCATTTACTCACGCCAGCGCTGATTGCCCAAACTTCACCGGCTGCGTGCAAGCACCTTCTGCCGGTCATAATGAGGATGTGCTAAGCTAACATGATCAGCGACCCTGGCGCTAAACTCAATGACTTCTTGACATCCTTCGGTCGGTGTTGCCATCCGGTCGCAGCGGTCGGAGATGCTGCCGTGGTTCATGATGAAGTTCATGGGAGACGAGTACAGCACGAAGAAGCTCCAGCAGCTGCTGGCTGATGAAATGGATGGCAAGTTGGCCGTCTGTGGTATTGAGGCCAAAGATTATTCTCAGGCTGACTTGGGAGAGATGAATGCGGCTGCGCTGGCACGATTGGGAAATCCAGAAGGCGAGTAAACGAAGTTACATATAACTATTATAAACGAACATCGGTTTCAATACGAAATTTACTCAGTCCCTTATGATCATCCACTACCTCGGCTCTCCTCATAGCCCTTCGATGGCAGCTTTTACTGTAGAAAATAGAAGCGCGAAAAAAAACAATCTTGAGTTTCAGGCCGGAATCTCTTCGTGGGAATCCAACCCCATGCCATGATTGATTTAATGAACCTTGAATGCACATCGGGCTGGCTCAATGCTCTACCATGGCTTACAGCGTTGAGCTGCGCTTGATGTATTGTCACTCAATCTCAGCGTATCATTGTCTTCACAAATATTAACAGCTGTGAAAAGCTGATGGAAGCAAGGAAGGAAGATTACACGGCAAAATGCATTCGTGAGGAATCGAATCCCATACCTCTTTCAATGTTTTTATACCACGTCTACCATTAATGAATGGCAAGGTGAGAAGCCAGGCTCTACGTGGGCATGCATTCTTTAGAAGGATCCTGGATATGTGTACAATGCTTGACAACGTTACGGGGAATGCCCAGTGAACAAGAATTGGGCGTGCTATGGCGGAAAATGCCGTTACAATGCCGTTCCTCTCTGTGAACCATTAGAATATCCTTTGATGTCTAACCCAAATTTATGCATTGACATTTGGAACGGCTACGGGCGAGTGAAGCCCGATGTAAGACAATCGTCGCAAAATAGTGCAGATCGTTCAAGTCGCGACGAAATGCCACCAAGCACTGGCACAGAGATGTCGACAAGCTGCGCATGAAACAGAGCGAACGTCGGTTCGGCGGAACGTTTGAGTTAGAACGGAGGACCTTTTGCATTGAGAGCGTTCAGGAAATGTGGCAATTCGGTAGATACCGGGTGACTCGGGATCAATCGATCACTTTTTGTCTTTGTTGTCTCGTGGCTGTGTCTTCTCCTATCTTTCTCCTAAATTCTACCACTACCATGGGCGGTACACTCCAGAAAGTTCGGGAATTGGCCGTACCGGCAAATGTCACCGGCGGCTGACATCGGCAATCTTTCGGACTTTGAATCTAGGGCTAAGTGACAATGAGTGTCCTCTGCCCTCAGTCCGCTAGGAAAAAGATAGGATGGGGACTGTAAATACAGTATTGTTGTGCAGTGTCAATTTTACTGCCCTAGGTGCTGCATGTAGCATGAATCAAGTTTGTGTTTCGACTGCGGCTATTTCGACCACGTTCCTTTGTCAAAAAAAGAAGCCCGCCATGTGGGATTGAATTCTTATACATGCCAGACAGATCCTGTATTTTTCCTAGATTAAAGGCCGCCCTACTCATGCGTCAAGAACATATTGATGGCATCAATCCCGACAAAGTAGCGTCTTTCGACCTACACGGAGTGCGGACAGGGCATTTGGCCAGTCGCAACCAAGAGGACAATATTTTTGGGTCATAAAATATATCAATAATTGTCCCCCATCTACTTGAGTCCAATGGACGAGCATAAATGCTGCCTGATGACGGGTGTTTGTATTGGACGCTTATACCATGCCGATCACAAGCCGAATGGCACTTTGTGATCGAGCTGCCGATGCCGCCGGTGATCCCGTTGATCCCGGTCTCCCGGTTGCCATTTTGGCCAATTCCCAAATGCTCTCGTACACTCTGGGCTCGTGGACCTAAGCAGACCATCCAAGACGCTTTTGAGCTTTATGAACCAGTCTCCATGTACTACCGATACAGTGGTTTCACCGAGTTCAAGGGTATCGTTCTGAACGCGACCATCGCCTTCCTTATCGCTCTCTCGGGAAAGCAGATCTCGAAGAAACTGCTTATCGACGAGGGAATCGTTACTCCAGAGGCAGTGCAGGATCTGGACGAGGCTGTCGTCATTGTAAACTATCGCTCTCGAATCGATGCTGCCATTCCGTTCTTGAAGAGCTGGGTGAGATATATCCCTTTCGTTTTCGTGTTCACCTGTTGTGGGCTGACACATAATATAGCTCAACACCAACAAGGGCCTGCACATCAACGACCCAATCCTCAGCATGTTTAGTGGTGTCGGCTCCAGCTCCAACTTCAATTCACACGGCCCACTCGGGCAGCTCCTGGCTCAACGATCCTTCCTGGCCGACTTTATGGCCTCAATTCCCTTCGACTACGCCGCCATCAATCCCAGAGAGCTCGAGCCCGAGCAAGTGACGGTCCCGCATACCCTGACTGAGCTCCGCCTCGCTGGGATTCACGCGTTCCTCCTGCTGCCCGATAATAACGGCACGTTGCCGTACGAGAATGCCAAGGAGGTGGAGCGGCTGCTGAGGATGGTGAGGTCGTATTGCGCGTTTGATCCGGCCAACTGGGGAGGACCGCCCCCGCCGCCTGAGTACCAGCCGCCTCGTGCCCGCACGCCCGCCCCGGGCGCCGACGCCAAGACGGATACTTCGGCCTCTGACGACAAAGACGGTGGCGGCAAGGAGACTATGCAGGGCGAAGAAGATGGCGATGACGAAGAAGATGGCGATGACGAAGAAGATGGCGATGACGAAGAAGATGGCGATGACGACGATACGGCGGATGGAAACGATGAGGACAAGCAACACTTCATCGACGAGATGATCACCGTTTTCGCAGCCGTCCCGCCTGGAGGTGCGGTACACACCTGACATGGTTGAATTCCATGCCATTTCGAAACCGGTATCGTTTTGCTTTTGCTTTCGATGTTTCACAAGTGTCACTCACTGGACGTTGTGTTCAGAACCGTGCCCGCACCAATGTCTTTTGAACTCCTGAGGTGCAGAAATTCTTGAACCTGAACCTGAAATCGTAACACCGTAGGATTGTACACATTCCGAATGAATCTTGAACTTGCAATAAAAAACCTCTTAGCATGTATTCAATGGCCGACCCACTGCGTTCCGCGGCCCTGTAGGCGAAGGTTTTATCCTGGGTCTACGTTGGTCTACTGTTGGTCTAGATTCTGTACTTGGCGTGCATGCTAATATTTTGGCGCGTTGTCGGAGAGAATGAGCATAGGTGATTTCATCCAGGGTGTATTATAAAAAAGCCGCTAGCTCACCTCCAGCCCATTACCTTTTACCGCCTTAAGTTGCGCGAGCCAGACAATTTCGCGTTAAATCACACTCTGTGCAGTCGGTCAGAATGATACTGTGTGTGGTCCGTCCATTCAATTGATAACAGGCCTTCGTAGAGCATCGGTGCTCACCTCACCACACATAGGAATATATGTAAACTCAGTCATTGAGGAACGGAGTTGGATTCCCCACGAAGACATCTGCATTAGACTTGTGTTTTGCTTCTTGTGCCATTTATTTTTATTGCGCTTGCGTAAAAAATCTACATTGTATGTTTCGGTGGAGTAGCTTGGGAAGACCAGCGCGTATGGCCGTATGTAACAGCTTTACCAATTCAGAGTTCATTCACTGGCACTGCCTGCGGTCATCAGGATACCCCAAAATCAAATTTTGCGCGGCGTCTTTTGAGTTTTTCAGAGCTCATCTCATCGTGCCACTGCATGCATACCTACTTGGCCCACAAACTTGTACAACGCGCGCAACAGAAACGCCGTCCGAGTTACATGCGCTGTTTCAGCCGTGAATTTCATTTACATAATTATTCCGACTCGGATTCAAGTTCTCGAACGAGCGGCCTACGTACCGGTTAGCTCTATTTAAATCGTCCTAAATTGGCCGCCTAAATCCGGATGAGTAGTCACGGTACTCGTTTTGGTCCCTGTCGAAATTATTCTGATGGCAGCGGGATCATAGATGTTTTTCTCACTACAAATACAAAACAGGAACCTACTTGGTCCGAGACAGACGTAGGTCTGTGTCCACTCGGTAGCGCATGATGCGCCTGCCCAAGTGTCCGCGATATTGGAAGCGGCAGAACCGCCTGTTCGACTCAGGCCCGAGTCATGGACCTGTTGTCTGGCGCCTTTTTCCCCTAGATACACGAAGGAAGAAAATAGCCTGCGCATCAATGAAGGCGAACCAGCCGCACCAAGTCTTGAATTAAATAAATTATATATATGCCTGTTTTAGAGGGAGCAATGCCAATTTTGAACTGTGGTGGGAAAAAGACATGAGAGATTGTGGATGCATTTGTGGGGAATCGAACCCCGTACCTCGATCCAATTGGGATTAAACTAACACCGCCATAAAGGCGAGGTGAGCACCTTGCTCAGGAGTGAGTCGCGTATACATGCGTCAATTTTTGGATTCGGTGAGGGGTAAACTTGCACGCAAAAAGCCGTAGTGTTGATCACCGTGTTCCTCGGCAATCCTTTCGATGGCAATAGCAGCCCAGGCCCGTCATCCCCTTTTTTGACTGTTCTTTCTATCATCGGCCGTCTATGTCACTAGGTAAGCATATTTCTTTCTAGTTTTTAACTTACGCGCGTAATAAATCGTGTAAGTAGAGGTGTAAGAATATAAGCGGAATAAATGGGAAATAAATATCCTGTGGAATATTTTATTGGCAGTTTTTTCATTGCATGTGCTATTCCTTCGCTGCAAACGCGGTCCAAGCGTGATATTTGGGCCCAGACCGCATATAGCCGGGATCAGCGCTGCAGACAAACACGCGTCGACATCAAATCTCTGCCTGTTGCAACGAACTGGGATTTGCTTGAGGCCTTTACCCTCACTGGTGCCTGATCCCATCGCATGCGTATCGCACTTTGTCGCGATTTGCTGGCCGACTGACTGCGAGCCGACGTCTTCTTCGCCTAACCCTAGTACTAGTCTCCTTGTGCAGTCTTCCTGCCTCGAGTTGCGGGCCCTGCCCCGCGCCGCACCGTCATCGTGGCCTCCAGCGTCAGCACGTCCCGTTCCCCTCCGCCCTCGACGTCGGCTCGCTCACTGTTCTCATCGCAATTGGGGCGCGGCGGCTCCAGCACCAGCACGTCCCCTCAGCTGCACGCCATGCATCCCCACACTCGCCAGCTCGTTAGGCACACCCTCCCCTCCGCGCTTCCCGTGTTTCACATATTCGGGCGCGCACCTGCGTCCTGCGCCGTCATCCTGCAGCTGCACTGCGCCCCGGCCTCCGCCGCAAGCAGGTCCCCGCCCTAGCTGCGCGTCTCTCTTTGCCCTCAGCTCACCGTGGATTCCCGCCTCGCCCTCGACGTCGGCCAGCGCACCCTGTACGCGTACCAGATCGCCCGCATCGCGATCTGGGTGGATGAATGATGCACCGGTATGTAGGTGCTGGTGCTGGTGGTAGAGATAGCGTGGGCGGAGGAGAAGGAGAAGCCCGAAGAGGGGAGCGGTGCTGGCGCGGTGGTGGAGGCGGAGGCGGTTGTCGTCGTGGAGGAGGCCGAAGAGGACGACGGGGAGAGGCTTCCGCACCGCTTTCGGCGCGGCGGATGGGTCGGTGAATCGGCGCGGGTGGCCGTGGGCGAGGAGGGTGGTATCAGCGTCGTGGTGCGCGCGTCGGTGGTGGATCGCACGCGTCGGCGCCGGAGCGGGGGCCAACGGCCTTGTGATTGTGCGCGTACAAGCTACGCCCACAACGCCCACGATGTCTACCTTGCCCGACATCCGCGCCCACGCCAGGGATGCATCCGAAGCGACCCAAGGGTTCTTTTACCTCGATCTCCAGGGTTCTAATTCATCGAGCAAAATTTGGCGGACCAGTACGCTCTGCTTGATGTGATGAAGAACGACCAATGTCATCAAACGCCGGCCCCCACGACTTTTTGAGCCCAATGTTCGTAAACATCACGAACCTCGATGTGTCGGGCGCCGCGGTCTCTGATTAACTTGATTCTGTGCGGAAAGCAAGACTTCTACCCTAGACACGTGAGCAGTGAGATTTGGCCTCTCTCACCCGCGTGTCGTTCGACTGCTCCAAGCGCCTGGCACACCAGACGGGAGAGGTATGTTCCATATGCTTTCAGCGAATGCGGGCGCCTACTTACTAGCATGTTCCGAAATGGGACCAAGTAGGGTAATATATTATCCTGACACTTATCCTAGCCCAGCCTTTTTTTGGGCGCCTAACTTGGCCAAAGTTCGGCACTGTTCGGCGGTGGTGAGGCTGACTACTAGGCGAGAGCCGACGATTTTATCTACAGACAGTATGGCGACCTATAATCAAAGACAAATTTCGAGACTGTGCGGATAGGGGGCCTGGATTCGGAGACCCGACTTCCGGCCCCCGGGCGAGCAGGTGACAGTGATTGGCTGGAAGTGAGGTCAGAAATTCTATTTATGGGCTCAGTTACCCACCACCTCGGCTTCGGGAAGCTCTGGACGCCGAACCGTTATAAAGCGCCACTGACCTCAGCAGACGGTTCTTCATCTCCACAATGCCCGCGAAGTGTACCATCGAGCTCGACACCCCCGCCTACAAGGGCTCCATTACACTCAATACCGGACTCTTCATCAACGGAGAATGGACTGATCCTGTTACGAGCGACTCTGTGGAGTGAGCCTTCTTTTTGCGTACCTAGCGTTGCGAGTCTGATTGCGGCAATCAAGTGTTATAAACCCCAGTACGATAGCTTCGTCCGTTGTGGACTACTCATGTATTGTAAATTGAAGGCAACGGCAAAAAGATTGCAACTGTATCCCTTGGGTCGAGTAAGGATGTCGATGTCGCGGTCCAGGCTGCAACCAAGGTATAGTACTGGAGATGCGCACTATCCAGCATTCTTGGCACTGATTACGATGCCAGGCGTACAAAACCTCCTGGGGCCTCAAAGTCCCTGGGACAGCTCGCGCGAAACTTTTGAATCGCCTCGCAGACCTTTTGGAAAGGGATATGGATGAATTTGCCGCTCTTGAAGCGTTGAACGTCGGTAAGGCCATTGTTATTGATTTGGCCATAATTGCGGCTTACCGTGGCTATGTCCGTAGGGAAACCCTTCCAAGTTGCGAAATATCAAGACATAGCTGCATCCATCAACCACCTCCGCTATTTCGCGGGTTATGCAGACAAAGTCCAAGGAAATACCGTGGAAACGAATGACCTCAGGCTCACATACACTCGCCACGAACCTTACGGCGTTGTTGTAAGTGTTTTCATCATCTACTCCTCCCTGATTGCGCGCTTATCGTCGAACTTAGGGCCAAATCATTCCGTGTTCGTATGTTCCCAACAATTTTTACTGTTGGCTAACCACAGCATCATGAATTAGGGAACTTCCCTAGTGTGTATCTTCACAATACCCATTTTCGCCAAATTTGATCGTGTTTAAGTGTTGATGTTGGCGTGGAAAGTCGGTCCCGCGTTGGCCACCGGGAATGCAATCGTCCTGAAGGTGACTGAACTTTCCATTCGCGTCCTCCTCCATGTTGAAGTATCTGCGTAGCCTTCTGAAATCACTCCCTTGTCCGCCCTGAAATTCGTAGATCTTGTAGTCGAGGCCGGTTTCCCTCCTGGTGTTGTGAATATTGTCAACGGTTATGGTGCGTATCTTCTCTCCACGTGCTCCTGCCCTCTTAAGGTCTTCGGCAGGCACGACCGTCGGCGCCGCCATCAGCGAGCACCCGAATATCTCCAAGGTTGCGTTCACCGGCAGCACTTTGGTTGGCCGAAAGATTCTCGAAGCCGCTGCTCGCACTAACCTCAAAGTTGTCACACTCGAACTCGGCGGGAAAAGTCCGACTATCATCTTTGATGACTGCAATTTGGAACAGACCCTCAAATGGTCTGTCCAGGCCATGTAGTACGTTATTCCGCCAACTTGAATATATTTCTCTCAATTAATCTCTCGTCAGTGGGAACATGGGTAAGATTGCTGTAGCCTGGTTAGCATAGCATGCTTACCACTCTTTTAGGGCAGTCCTGTGTGGCAGGATCGCGTATTTTTGTGCAGGAGGGAATTTACCCCCAATTCATTGAGAAATTCACGGCGGTTGTGAAAGGACTTGGTCAGGCGACTGGGGACCCCTTCAGTGGAAAAACGCAGCATGGCCCGCAAGTCTCGCAGACCCAATTCGACGTGAGATCTTTATCTCCGTACGTACGCAGACTGACGCCGCCTCGCAGAGAATTATGGCTTACATCGATTCCGGAAAGAAGAGCGGCGCGACTGTATCTCTCGGCGGGGAGCGACACGGCACTGAGGGATACTTTATCCAGCCAACCATCTTTACTGACGTTACTCCCGACATGAAGATTGTTCAAGAGGAGATTTTCGGGCCCGTCGCAGCTATTCTCAAGTTCAAGACCGAGGAAGGTTAGTGTCACTTTTTACTTTTTGGAGTTCTTCGCCGCATTCTGAACTTGCCCGCAGAGGCCATCGAGGCTGCGAACGCGACGTCCTATGGGCTGTCGTGTTGCGTATTCTCAGAGAACCTCTCGCGAGCTATCCGTGTTGCACATGCGTTGGAGAATGGCTCAGCGTTCATCAATAGCGCCCAGTTGGTCGATCCCGCAATGCCGTTCGGAGGCTACAAGCAGTCTGGAATTGGACGCGAGCACGGAGAATATGCGATACACACGTGAGTTTCCTGTTCGACTATTCTAGTACCAAATAGCTTGATTCGATTTCCAGATACACGCAAGTCAAGGGTGTTCATGTCAATCTGGGCATAAATATTTGATTTTTGTCAAGTACTGCCGCCTAAAATGTCGTATCTGTAACAAAAAATTCATAGCTCTGTTGATTCATTCTATTGAACATGCACCTTTTTTTCGTTCGCTTGTATTTGGCTAGTCTCCCGTAATCCGACTCCACAAAGTTTATAATAGTCAATGTGGAGTATTTGGCAGTAAATTCGTACAAACACCCCGCCTGGCCATCCACTAAGCCATCCACGCTACGAGTTTCTCCACGGCACTATTTCCACTATCCACCTAATCGTCCCTAAATACAGTTCAGGGATATCAAGAGGATGAGCCACACTCGAAACTCACGGTTCGTCGGGATACCCCACATAATATACCCCACGAGACTGCAGTTCATTGTCGTTTGGTTTTCCGAACGTTGTGGCGCCATCGCTAACATTTTCCCTGAGAACGCCAGTTGAGAGACGACGAGTAGATGGGGGGAGAGTAGAATAATATACCCTTCGTCCGGCGGCGACGTTGCGTCATTCCTAAGATGGTGAAACAGGCGACAAGGAATATTCATAAAGTGGGACCTACCCGTATACCCAAAAAAATAACCCGGGCTGCACCTTAGGAGTGAGTTCAGTGCCTTTGCCTGCTACCGCGGCAGAATCCAGCCGAGGGACATTGGGGCCACCTAGAATGTCACATACCGCCCTCAGCACAAAAACACACACAATGGGATGTCGCAAACCAATTACGATCCCAGAGACTGTACTCGAACATTAGGGATGCCATCTGCAGGCCGTAGTACCACCTACCGATGGACACCATCCACAGGGCAGGAATGGCCGTGAGGACGTGCAAATAAATGAGACCTTTCATGCTTGAGGCAGATTAAGGCAGTAAAAGATGGATTGAACCGGTCTAGATGGTCTCCCAGATTTATAGTCTATGAAGCAAAGTGGAAGGGGCATCAGATCACTGTTGATATTTCCATAATGGCGACACACATCAGGTGGGAAAACATCTCCCGCACATTGATGAATGCAGCAGTTCAACATGTGGATAGATCACCCGTCTATTCACCTGCCACCCGTCACCCAGCCCCGAGATAGATTTATGGAGATGGAAATATAGAAGTTGCGCCTTTGAACAAATGTAGGCAATACTGCTGTTGGACTGCCCATGTCCCAAATTTATCTTCCCGTTATAAGATTTCTCTTAGCCGAGCTCAGCAACGGCTTATAATAGACCGTGGATATTAATAAAAGGGTTGTAATGTGAGTGGCCGCATTTTGTTTCACCGTTTGAGAACGGTACAAGCAACAGACCCACAGTTTCTGCATTCAGATCATCTCTAGGCACATAGACTTCATTTCCGGCCACGACTCCAATTTCGCTCTCCTTCGCGAAAAAACACTTCGACTTATTGGGAGTACCAAGGAATCGTCAAGATCCACGGCCTTTTGGGAGTCCGTTATCTGGCCTCCTCATGGTTACTGCTGACGATCTCTATTCAGATAAACTCTGATAAGGGTCACAGCTCTTACGACACTATAAGCCCTTAGCGCTGCTTACGGTGTCAAACTGAAAAGTTTGGGACACAGCCCGGCGGATTAGACTCTCCCTTGATGTTTATCTCTTCTTTATTTCTGAAAGAAAATTGGCACTGGAGGTAAAAACGTTTCTCGAGTCCGCCACAACGCAAGACACGGCCTGACTGATAGGAACACAGCTGTCTCCGCCATTTATAGTCCACCCCAAAACCGATGGGATACTGTATTGCAGCTCAATTCGAACGATGGGTAACAAATTTCGGTTCCTCGGTCACTTTGTGGCGTATCGACTGCCTACAGGGTGCCACTACCCCCCCATTTCGTTTTTTCCATACCCTCCGACTTCGATTCGCCCATAGTAGTGGAGGATTCCATTGCTGCCAATGATGAATGGTTGGCATGGGTGGTACGTAGTGGAAAGCTGCTAGCAAATTCAACAGAGGCGCGCCGCCCCCGCCACGTTTCATCTGGACGGGCATGGCCAAAGGATACCCGGGCGACAATCAAAGTTGGACAAATTCCCTGGGTTATATAAGTCAGACAATGACAGTACGTGTAACTGCCTGGGATCACCGTGAGCTGAGTGATGAATGCTTGCGGATAGCCACTATCGAAAGAGGCTTTTTGAACCAGGAAGGGTAAAAAGACGATGAGAGAGATTGAATACAGCGCTGCGGACTCAACCATGATTTCGATCGCACGGGTGTACCCCCGGGCTTTCCTCGCCGCGGGATCGGTCATGGTAATAATTCTGAAGACGATAAAGATGGTCGCCAATGATGTCGTCACGAGGGAGAGGGCAAAATAAGGGGTTCCATAATCGACATATTTGTTTCTGTCCAGATTCGGGTTAATAATGTACGCGGCCTGTTCATGTATGCTTTTGTATCCAAGACCTGTGCGATTCGGTTCAGCTACAATATTACTTCAGATTATCGGTGATTACCTGCGCCGACGCATGTGCAGATAAGGGGGAGGACAATAATTTTCCAATTCCGGTTCCACACGACCCAGCACCTCCAAATCTGAGAACCGATCAGTATTCGGAACGGAACCGGTTGAATTTCATAGATATTACCAGCACACAATCCGCAATGAGGGTGTTGGTTGTACTGACTGTGGCACCCGCAATGCTTAACCCCAACGGAGGTTGAATCAGATAGACAGCCGTTGTAGCGGGGCTTGCCGAACTTGCAATGAACGCATTGCTAATGATAACACAACGGCAAACAACATGGATGGCGGAAAGGAGGTACATTCCAACTATGGCGGCCAGCAGTGCCACATTGGTTTTATGCAACACCTTGAAGACTAGAAATTGAATTTAATTCGCTGTGTCTAGGAAGATAATCATGGTCCCACTCATCGCGTAGAGAGTCATGCAGAAGAGGCAAGAATAGAAACCTAAGAGTCAAGTCAGGAATTTTCCATGGCCACCTACAGAGTAACTTGCCGTGCAGGAGCACTTCTATCAATGTCCCATGCAGGAGTACGGCACGTATGGGTAAGATCTCATCGATGGAAGACATTTGACGGTGGGGAGCGCGACTGGGAACAGAGGTCTTAAATGAAGTGCTGTGAATACAGGCAGTCACAAACCGACAATATCCCGTCAACTCCATGTAGGACGGAACTGATTAATACCGCCAATAAGTTGGTGCATGTCAATGAGGTGAAGATAACAAGATTATATTCCTGGAGTTGCACGAACCGGAGCGGCACACCAGCTACTGATAGTCCATCTGAATTGTTGGTACCGTGAAGATAATAGTAGATGCCCTTAGTTATGTAAAGATGGAGAATCGGCAACATTGGCACAACGAAGGTATTCCCATCAAGGCTATGCGTTGAGTTCCAGACATGATCATGCCGGATACGTATCCAGGAAACTTAAGGGTTAATTGGCCACCCAGCAATCGACAGTGAGTCCGCCAACTCCGGCTGGTCCTTCACGATTTGACTAGCTTAAAATGATCGCATCGGAGAATGGTATGCACGAAGTGGCCCCCTCAGCGAGAGGTACGGTTTGCAGAATCGGAAGTTCGGAATTACAACTTGAATGCAGCCTTGCGATCTGTAAAATTAAACACCCGGTGGTCCATGCATCGATACTGCAGCACCCATTGATAATGATCCAGGTTTTCGTCAATTGAACACTTTAATATTATGCAGCACAGGTCAGAAATACATTTATAGGTGTTTATTTTGAGGTGTTCTTCGATTACCACAGCCGGGCCGGTTTTCTTGACAGATTTATGGCTTGATAATGATCCAGGTTTTCGTCAATTGAACACTTTAATATTATGCAGCACAGGTCAGAAATACATTTATAGGTGTTTATTTTGAGGTGTTCTTCGATTACCACAGCCGGGCCGGTTTTCTTGACAGATTTATGTCCGAATTCTCATGTGTGACGTATATCATGCCACGGACCCACTTTGAAGGCAGTACAGTATGATTATCAATGGATCTGCGAATTTGGTTTGGAAAGCAGTTAGAGGTCCAGGTAATTTAGCTTATTTTGTATTCGGACCGTACTGTGTAATACTAGGGTGTTTCAGATATCAGTATATGCAACTTGGGACGATCCCAACTATTGAAACAGTTAGCTTGAGGGCACCCAGATATTATTGAGAATTTGGAGGCGGATTGTTTCCTTGAAGGATAAGGGCGCACAGAATGGGGAGAGAAACCAACGCCCAATCATGGCGGTTGCATCGGATCAGAAATTGCGGGTCTGATGAGAATCAACGGATTGTATATTGACGTTGAGAAATGAAGAGGAGGAGGGAGAGGGAGAAGAGGGGAGAAGTTAGAATCTCGATGGAGATACAGTCAAAGAGATGCAAAGAATCGCCAAGCATTTGCTTAATGAACAGTTAATTAACTTCTGTCAACTGACAGCTTCCGCTCGTTAGTTGGCGGGACACTGGTAGGTAGGTAGGTAGGTAGGTAGGTACTGGAGTAGCCATCTCATGATATTTCGGACTGATCAATACCCACCGTCTCCTGACGCGGGATTTTCGCGCTGGCCCACAGCTGTGTCATGCTATCTATTGCCGAACCAGCCTTCAAGCTTCATCATGAGCTTGGGTGCTTCAAATAATAGTTCACCTCCCTTCACCCCTCCCTCACCTCTGGAACTTCTCATGAAGAGCGATAAGAACTACTACGTCAAACTCCCGGACGACTCGGAGGATTTCAGACACAACTCCGCCCGTAAACGTTGGATCCTACTTCTTGCTGCATCTGCCTCATTGAACATCATATTCGCATACATGTTGATAATGCCGCATGGAGAGAGGGCTCAGTCCAGTGTGCCACATATCTACTGTGACGTGATTTTCACCACGAGCCATCTCCCAGTGTTGACTCAGCGCAGCTCCGGCCCAACACGTAGTCTCCCAAAAGCTTATCAAGTTTACTCGAGGAGTGGAGGATGATATTCCTATTTATGAACGCCCTCCCGCACCGGATGTGGACGAGGCCTGGAGGGAGCTCTACTCCGGTAAGGCGTCCTCTGGAAATAATAGTGCTTATGTGCCCACCGTTCGCAGTTAGTCAGACAAAAGTGCCCAGATCCGAGGCCATGAAGTTTCCGAACAAGACATGGCCGCTCCTGGGAGAGGAGGACAGCTACATGTTTGCCTTGGACGTATTTCATGAGCTTCACTGTCTCGTTCGTTTCTCACGCGCTGTCTCTTCTGGAAGTCTTAATTTTTTCGATATATAACAGGATGTGCTCCGCCAACAGCTGCATCCTGGCAACAATTACAAACACGTTCCACGAACCCATATCCGTCACTGTATCGGCGCCATTCGTCAAGCACTGATGTGCGCTGTCGACATCACACCAGTTGTGTGGCAATGGTCTGAAAAGCTCCAAATGGCTGAACAGAGGGACGATATTGTCCACGTTTGCCGGGATTACGATCGGATACGAGAATGGGCGGGGGAACGTACCTTCGAATACAGCGATATCAGCCTTCTTAGCATCTACATCGAAGACGATCTCACTGTCACTGCGTTCTGAAACCTATGTCAAATAGTTTTCCCCAGCTATAATTGGATGTGCCGCCGGGAGGTTTATATAGAAGCTGGTCTGTCGTTCCAGGCACTTTACCGCCATCGGTCTAAATTTTCCTCGAGGATTTTCTATTATTTTCTGTCTCCCGTTTCGCGCTCCTACTAGTACTTATGTAAGGACTGAAGCGGATTTGGAAAGGTGGACCGAAAATACATTCCCTTCCTGAAGACCGAGCCAAACCTAGGTCGGGCTTAGTTTTGATTGTGTAATCATCCCCGGCGCTTGTGCGCATTGTGAGTCCAACCCCGGTACCACACAAGCGGTATACCTGACGAAACAGTCGCAGTTTCTCTTAATCAGGAGTGAACCGATGGGTCTCTTTGAGATCTTTGCCAAACCAGTTGCACAAAGGACATTCAGAGGCAAGATTGAATAAACATTCCTTTGAATAATAGGTACATATTGGCCCTTGAAATCACTGCTCGGTCGCTTAGGTTCACGCACGAACGCTCCTAATAAGAATTTTGTCGTCCACGGAGCGAATTTTTACACATAATACGAAATAACGTAGCTAGAATCCCTGACCGCCGTGACAGCGTGGCTATATGGGGCCAATACTCCATGTGCGAGGATACTACCGTCCTGCCGTCCCGTCCGTGAATCAAGGGGTGCATGAAGATGGAAGATCTGACCGTCCGCGTCGATGCCAGCGTACCCAGCGTACGATATATAGAAAGGGTATATATATGGAAAGGGCGAGCCCGGTTCAGAGGAAGTGGGTTTGCAGTCGAGGATTTCATTCGTGCTCGATGTCGAATACCGGAATTTGTATATAGTGCACTGCGGCGCGGGGAAGGGATCTCGAGGAGTATTCCCTCTGAGGAGCATGGATAGTCGCTGGCGCACCCGGTGGAGAGCAGAGGGAGTAGGGGCAGGCCGGATGGTACGGCCGACGAGATGGATCACGAGTTTGTATGTATCATGCCGGAGGGGGGATGTGTGAATGATGATGCAGGTCCTGGATGGACTCTCGGGGAAGGGAACTTCTTGCGTTACGACCACGGCGAGATCGCAGATGCTAACGACCTCGTTAATAGAAGGAATGCGAGTGGTTTGTAAGTGGCTGAGATATTCGTGGATTGAAACCGCGGTAAGTCGCAGATGAGGTGGCGACTGATCGGCAGTGAGGAAGAAAATATGACCTGCCGCAAGGGTGAGCTGAAGCGGTGCGGAAATGTCAACGAGAGAACAAAAACATTTAGGGGAGAAGTACCTCAATTGGTATATCATGCGTCAAAACAGTGGTTGTCTCTGTACGCCAATTTCCGACAAGGTAGCGGTAAGGCCAAATCTGCCAGGCCAATTTGCACATAAAAAAGTCGCCGGAAACCGTTGGACGGCAGAAGAATTGAGCATTCGGTGGTGGCTCCACTGTGTAAAGGTCGGCAGAGTGCCCAGTGTTGATATCGATATAGATAAACGTGAGGAAATGGGATGTCATGCTCAAGTAGATGGCCGAGCCTCCGTCGTCCAAAAGCTCTACATGGCGAGTTTCGAACAGCGGGTTGTCATCGTGAAACCACGCGAGAGTGCCAATGGCGACATCCCAGAGCTCAATACGGGCGGAAGACTCGACGATGAGATATCTGCCCCCGGGTAGCAGTCGGAGAGAAGGAAAGGGGATTTCGGGGGAGCGGGGAATACTGCACTCCCGTGAGACGAGCGGACTTGAGTGTGATGGACGGGACCATGTCTTGGGTCCAAGAACGACTCGCTTGATGTCTTCGATCAGCTCAGCAGTAGAATAGTCAGTCAGAGGGAAGTCATGAGGCAGGTCAATAAGCCTTCGAGTCGATAAATCTCGAAGTAAACAGATCCAGATATTCCTTGCGTATGCTATTCGCTCGTAGCGTTTGTTCGTCTAAGAGTCGGAGGGATGAGTGCCAAGTGGCATCATTTACGGGGCTGTACCATCGCATACCTGGGACATGGAGAGAACTGTGTAGACGTCACAGAAGCACAGGATTAGATAGAGAATGTCCTCCGCTAGATCGTCCAGGTGTGGCTTCTCCATCGACGTCTCAGTGTGGGCGGAATCAGAGCAGTGTTTCGTGGCGGTGCCGGCACTGTCAATCGGAAATAAGGACTCTCGTGACCTAAAGGCGTGCGTCCTCGCGGCACAACAGAGCCAAAGTCCGTGCCAGAGATTAATCATTTTCCTCCACGAGACAGGGAAGGATTGAAAAAAATACGATGCTCCCCGACCGTACTAGATATTAGTTGGTTTGTCGGGGAGATTTCCGTAATCATGATGCTAACGTGCGGTCAGGACTCAGTGGCCCAATGCTCATAGATAAAGATGGATCTCCTTCTTGAGGCCAGCCTCGATTCAATTACCGAGAAAAATACTGCAACAAGAGGTAACTGTACTCAATATTCACTTGGCTGTGATGTCTTCTCTGCTTAACGTGAATATTTTTGGTGAGATATTTACGCATTGACTTGCAATGACGCTGACATGTATGCGACTGGGTACTCCCACATTGTCTTCTCTGCCCCTGACTTTATGTCTCCTTAGGTCCGGCCTCAGTCAGCAAGAAGTCAGAACACAGACCCCATGAACCCACAAACTCCACGGACGGCGCCCGAACGCCAACTTAAGTAGCAAGCTCCTCGGGCTTCCCAACTACCATGACCATGTCTCCGCCAGTGATCCCACAGAGAGCTAGGGCCGCTCTAATCACTGAGTTTGGCCCAGAATACACTCTAAGAGACGATCACCCCGTCGTACAGCCGGCTCAGCTCGCACCTGGGGAGTGTCTCATCAAAATTGACTACGCTGGTACGCCGCTTCACGGCCGGTTTTTAAGCATAGCATCATTGTGACGTCAAAAATTACATATCCAGGCGTCTGCCACTCAGACCTCCACATCAAAGAAGGCGGATGGGGCGCCGTGAACTTCCCGCGCGTCGGCGGACATGAAGGCATCGGCCACATCGTCGCAATTGGCGAGCACACGCCTGATAGCCCGGTGGAAGTAGGCGATCGGGTTGGAATCAAGTGGACTGCGCGTGCGTGTTTGCGGTACGTCTTGAATATTCCTCTTCATCTACACATATTTCCATCCCGGAATATATTTGAACACCGTTAATCAATTTTTGAATTAGCTGCGAGCTGTGTCGAACGGGTGGGGAGCCATGTATGTAGTCCACCGCAGTGCCTTCTGCTTCCGCTGAATGTGCGATTTATTTACAAATTCAGGCTGCAAGATGGCCGGTCCGATGTCGCATGGATATGGGGTGGACGGCTCATTTGCGGACTACGCTGTAAGTACCATTCTATTTTCGGAGACATTGTGGATTCCGCAAAGATTAATTCAACTAACTACAGCTCTCCTACGTCGACTACGTGACCCCCATTCCGGACAATCTCGACAGTGCTGCAGCCACTCCCCTCCTATGCGCGGTGAGTAATCTAATTCCCATCATGGCTGAACCGGCATTTATACGTTGAACCGCCTCCAGGGATTGACAATATACAAGGCCCTAAAGGTTACGAATCCCAAAATCGGTAATTGGGTAGCGATTCCGGGTGCGGGCGGTGGCTTGGGGCATTTAGGTATACGGCAAAATGATCAAGCTCGTGGGTTATCCAACGGGTCTATTAAACAGGCATCCAATACGCCGTCGCGATGGGACTGCGCGTCATTGCCATCGGTAAGCATCGGTCTAATGCCCTGGTTCATTTAAATCAACTATATGCGCTGATTCTGTTTATTATATCACTTTGTCCATAATACAGACACCGGTGCCGCCAAACGCGATCTCTGCATGAAGCTCGGCGCGGAAAAATGGGTTGACTTCAAGATGAGCACAGATCTCGTGAGGGATGTAAAGGAAGCCTGTGGGGGCGAGGGCCCGCATTCCGCCGTAGTGGCAGCATCGAATGTGCGCTGCACCATTATTATTATAACCTCAACGCCATTTCCCCCACTGACTGCTATTCATTCATTGATTACATAGGTTGGCCCGCTCGACCAAGCAGTCATGTATCTGCGCCCCATGGGCACTCTCGTTGCTGTGGGCCTCCCGTCAGGCACGCCGGTGCTCACCGATCCCATTGGGGTGTTGATTACCAAGGTGAACAAATTATGGTCTTCATGGATAATATCTGACTTACTGGCTGTGCCGACACCCAGTGCCTTAATATAATTGGCTCCGCAAACGGGTCAGTCGTACCTGAGCAAATACAGAAACAGCCCTGTGGATATTGATTGAAATAATATTATTCCAGCACACGTCAGGACGCAATCGAAGCTCTCGAAATCGCTGCACGGGGAAATATCGCATGCCACCACGTTGTTAAGAATCTTAGCGAGGTCAATGCGTGCGTGTGCTTCTCCTTTCGCTTCTGCAGCATGAAAATTATTTTGGTCTCTATTTAGCGTATTTGCGGAAATGGCCGCACAGAACGTGGCTGGGAGGGTTGTGTTAAAGATGTAATTTGGAACAAAAGAAGAAGAACTCCGTACATTCTCACCGAGTCATTTACGTGTATTTTTTCTGTGAAGACCCCGATTGAATATTCCTTCATTTACACCACGTTCATCTTGAAAACGAGGGTTTGCTGCTAAATACTGATGTATAATGTAGGAACGTGGATTTTTCAATTAAGGAATAATATGGATAAAATATGTACTGTACTTCAACGATCAATTCGACAGGGGGGGTGACACGTGACCACAAATTCCAGTTCGACAGTTCGACAACCGCAAAATTTCGACAAATGGAGCTGAAAATTCGTCGAAATTGAGCTTTTTGCGCGACCGCGGCTGATTTTGGTGTGACGAACCAAAAATTTAATTCGACAGAGCCCTGGGTGACGCGTGACAAGCACCAAATTTCGACCTCGATAGACCCCCGCGTGATGCATGACTGTCGAATTGATTATTAAAGTACAGTAGCCTTAAAGTAAAGGTAGCGGGTGGGGTAGTAAGTATGTTCACAGAGACTATAAAGTCACAAGACCAAATCTCGGAACACTGCCACTGATTTCGATCTTTGTCTCACCATTGTCTCACCCACCTCACTTCACCTCCGTTTTCGCCTCTATCATTATTGAGCTTGCAATTACTTGAATATTTTGTCACTACGAGCTGCATCGCTAAAGTTACCGTGCACAGCCGCGCACGGATGTCGACGCCCCACAGGAACGCTCCACCTGGCGATGTCGAGCATGCGGTGGAAGACTCACACATGTGGGGGGGGGGGGGGATATATTATACTTGCGTGGTCCAACAAGTGAACAACAAGTTTATGGAGGACTAACAAGTAGTATTGTAAGGGTGGTTATCTGTCCAAGAAACTACAAGAAGCCAACCGACACAACATCATTCCAGGGGGTAGATTACCACAAGACGCTGATAAACCTGAGACTGGCCGGCCGCTTGTATGGCAGGACATCTGGTTAGAACCTCGTGGGACCTGACCACAAGCGGAGTACGCAAGTGTACGGGGGGAGCTTGACTCTCCCCCCAGGTAAAAATCCCCAGTGTCCACGAGTCTCAAGAATATTGTCGTGGGTCATCCCTTTGCAGATGCGTGCAACTGCCACAGTTGGAGGATCTGCCTCATAAGAGACAGACCGCAACAAAGCACCTGTCTCCTGAGAAACAGGGCAGAGGAGAGATCACAAAATCACCCAATCTGCAGGATGGTCCGTAAGGCGAGGTTCCAGTACATCGTATTGGGAGATGTAGTACTACTCCAGGAGCATAGAACTTTGCGACACTATTTACGTCCAGAGCGCCGATAGGTCCCGCTGCCGCTCCCGTTCCCGCTTCCGTTCCAGTTCGCACCGCGAACACGATACCCCGAGGCGGATCCACCAGCGTCTACTGTCGGCACGTTCCCAGTGTCATGGCCCACCATTTTTATCGCTGTATTCGCGCCCTTCGACCACGCGAGGGCCAGTGCGTGCGCATCGCCAGGTATAATTGTCCGGATGCGCAGAAAGCCGAACTGGATTGGATCCAGAATCACGTCGTAGTTGCCCGATTCAGGGAGGGCGTAGTGGGGCAGCGTCGCATCCATGTAGCACTGGAAGATCTCGCCGGGTATCGAGCCTCCGGCCATTCTAACGGGGCCCATGGTCACGAAGGCTGTCGCCTCGAACGCAGCCACGGACCGTGCGCGTTTGTTACCGGAATCGGCAGGTGAGCGAGACCGCGAGTGAATGCGCGTGGGCATGGGTGAGGGCATATGGTGGTGCACCGGCTGGGAAGGGGCCATTTCGAGGCGCACGATGGTGGTTTCGAGCGCAGCTACGGTAGCCTGTAGCTGCGTGAAAGTTTTGTCGTGGATTTTGGTCGCTTTGGCGTGTGCGGCGGATTGATCATCAAGCCGTTGGTTGAGCGCCGCGATATCGCTTCTCTGGAGTTTGAACTGAGCCGCGACGGCGTTGCTCATGTGGATGATAGAGAATGGCGGGGCGAGGCGGGAGATCTGGCCATCGACCTCGTCGATGCGGTCATCGAGAGCTGCGATGTGCGCCGTATGGCCCTTAGTCGTAACACAAAATCCCGACCCGTCGATTTGTTAGTCACTCCTACAAGATTGGGTATGACTGAATCCAAAGTCAGTGCCACGGCCCAATTAGCAGCAATTGATGAAGAGATCGCGTTCCTTTCCGCTCGAATAGCTCTGCTGAAGACGAAGCGCAATACCATTGTTCCCATCTTCAGCCTACCCAATGAAGTTATGTCCCGAATTATCACCATATACGCAGTTGAGTCCAACTCTCTTGCCAGTTTGGGGTGGACGAAGGTCATGCTCGTCTGTCGCCTTTGGCGCGAGATTTCTCTAACGTCTCAACCCTTATGGAGTGTTATTGACGTCCCCTACCGCGGTTTCTACCGCGTCGCGAGGCAGCTGGAGCTCTCAGGAGCTGCGCCGCTAACTATCAAGCTCGGGGCCACATCCTCGCTGAGCTATGCTCGCATCTTGAGGCGCCATGCTGCGCGCATCAGGTCGCTCGAGCTTAGTGGACCAGTCGCAGAGATGCACAGTATCATCGAATCCCTCGCCGAGGACACATTCCCTATCCTCCACTCTCTGTCGTTACAGGCTCATGGAACACAGGATGTCCCTCCACCAATGGGACCAATGGCCCTCCCACCCGAGCTTTTCACAGAGTGTATGTCTCGTCTGCGTTCATTGACGCTACGCCAAATCGATCTCCCCTGGATGTCTTTGACACGCTTGCAATATCTGGACCTTACAGACTCATCTGACTCGACGCCGTCCGATGTACCCTCCTTCGACACCCTACTCTCTATGCTTCGGCTCTCCCCCGAGCTAAAGACCCTCTCATTCCACTCTGTCATCCAGTCTGCGATCCCGGAACGGCAGTACCCCGTGGTGGAACTGCCTGCATTGGAGTACCTGTCGCTGCGGGAAAACGTCGAAGATTGCGCCACGCTGCTAAGCCATCTTGTCGTTCCCAGCAACACCCACATGTATCTCCTCCCGCTTGGGGTCAGTACTGGAGACGATATCCGCGACCTTCTGATCCCTATCCGCAAGCATATTCGCGCAACGGATGCGCCAATTCCCGCTCTCTTGAAAATCAACTGCGCGGCCTCACTAGGCCCCATACCGTATTTTTCAACGGCCATCTTCGAGAATACCTCTGTTCCGGATAACTTCAACTCGATGCAGAGCGGCATCCTTAGCATCAACTCGCATCCCAGGAACGAACATTCCCTTCGCCAAATCATGTCGAAGATGTTGAAAGCATTTCCTTCGCAATCAATCACTCATCTGGATGCGCGAGAGGCGACGCATCTCACATTAACCTCTTGGAAGGCCGCGCTCCTCTTGTTGCCCAGTCTCGAGACGATCAATCTGTCAGCCAACGAGGCGGCTGTAAATCTCACGACGGCCCTCCTCGCAGCCAAGCCCGGTGCTTCGGGGGCGGGATACGCACACCTTCGTTCAATCCAGCTTACCGCATTCATGTGGTCTTCGGATCAGACTCCCATCATCGCTTCAGCCGTCGACATGCTGGAACAGCCCCTCACAACTTGCCACAACAACGGAACTCCAGTGGAGCGCCTGACGGTCGAAGAAAGGAACAGTTGCTTGGAAATGAATGAAGATAGATGGAACGTATGGTTTGGGCTCGTAGGGACGCTAATAAAAGACGGACAGGTGTATGATCCAGTCCAAAGGCGGAAACTCGTTGCACAGATGAGCAAAGAGCATGCGGCGCTGCTGAAGAAATTGAGGGTGCAGGGTTTACTTGACGATGACGACAGCGACAGAGATAGCAACATCGACGAGGACGACTAGACTTCCCCTCTTCCCTTCCAATGTACGAGTTTCTAGTATTTATTGGCGTAGGGTATCGAGGTTGAAGTTGAACCATACTTTCAGTGAGCCCCACAAGAGTTCCATCAATTCACACATAAATTCAAGTCTTGCACAAGCGCCACTTGGAATCCTGGGCTTTTCCTCGCTGCGCCCGATTGCAATCCTTCATGTCTATGATTACGCCTCAAGTTGAGGATGCAAAATGTTGGCAGCAAACTGGATTCCGGAGAACTTATTAACGGAAGCTTCTGAACTTCTGGGTAAGTTCGGCTCGAGATCTGGAATAATCCGACCATTAAATCTCCGACGTGTCAAGATTCGAACTCTGGTGGTCATCAATTTGTAACTTGATCAGTAACCACGTCTTCCGCTTTTTTCCTTTGCGGTTCTCATTCCACTGAGACCGCAATTGTCCGCAAGATTCTTCTGAATTATCGACGCAGCGGCTAAGTCATTGCCACTTGTCGTCATTGCCAACTAGATCGCTGCGAGAGCGGCTTTCGAAAGCCTTTTTCTCCGTTGGACCGACCGTTCACGGTGCGCTAAAAGAAATTACCATCGTACTCGTTTTATCTACAGCCACACATACAGAACGAAATGGATTTATTTCGCCTCAACCCCGCCTTTCTTCCCACCGAGATGCTGCTTAGCAAATCCGGCAGGCGATCCTCGAACGCGAAGCTAACCCTCAAACTATGGACTTGGATGTTCTTCGCTTAACCGCCGCGCTCGGAAATTTGACTGCGCGCAGACATATCGCGGACCTGGAGCTCCAGCGTCTCCGCGCCGCAATTTCTCCCTTGCGACGCGTCCCCAGCGAGATTCTTGCCGAAATCTTCAATTTCTGCGTCGAAAACGGCAGGAAAGTGTTCTCTTACGCGCTCAACGACCCCCGAGAGGGGCCTATTCTTATCACTCATGTCTCTTCCTTCTGGCGCGAGACTGCGCTGGCGACGCCACGGCTGTAGGATCGCCTTCCTCTTCGCTTGCCCAGAAGCCTGAGGAACACCGCATACACATTATCCTTAATCACGAACCATGTTCTGAGGTCGCATCCACATCCGCTCACCGTTGATCTTCGGCCGCATATGTGGAAAGATCAACTGGATCCTAATGTCCTTCCAGTCCTAAGCGTCTTTCCAGCCTTCACCGATCACGTCCAGGACCTGACGTTGTCCAGTGACATGCGTGGTTTTCAGAGCCTTTCAGGCCTTCCACTCACCACTTTCCCCTGCCTTTCTTCTCTCAACCTCAGCATCTGGACGAGGACACCGTCCCCAATTGCCTCCGCCGTCGAGCTCTTCAGTTCTGCACCACGACTTCGTGACCTCCATGTTCATTCTTCCTACACTTCCCCCGTCGACGGATTATTCGCTCCACGTTTTCCTTGGGCTCAGCTCACCCGATTATTTTTGTCCGTTGAACTGGATCTCATTTCTGCTCGTACCCTCCTAATGCAGTGTACCGAATTACGGAGCTGCAGTTTCCCATCATTGTCGGTGCAACGCGCTACCAGCGACCATATACCGCCATCAATTTGCGGCCTTCCTCACCTGAAGCATCTTACGGTCCTCTTCGAAGACCCGGACTATTCTACCTCCACCTGTCCCTTCTTCGACTACTTTTCCTTCCCAAACCTGCAAGCCTCCTCCTGGACGTCTTCGATTGGCCCGACGGTGCACTATCCGCTCTCGACAACTGGTCGGGGTTTCCATTGACAGAGCTGGTGTTATACAACGCTCAATTTGATTCACAGATCCTAATTGATTTCCTCGACGCAAATCCAGACATGGTGGAACTTGGGTTACGTAACTTCCGGGACCTGCATCCTATGCTCGGAGCGCTCACGTACTGCCGTGCGTCTGAGATGGTGCTTGTCCCGGACCTCGAACGCATTAGCATATGGTCAGATAGCCACCAGTTGGACGAGGATGATGGGGATGCGCTTGTCGCCATGCTCGAGTCGCGATGGAAGCCAGATGTCGACCCAGCTGACCCAGCCCGGCTTCACTTACCAATGCCACCCTCGATATTCCTGGCTCGCCCTTCCGAAGCGCAGCTGAAGCTAGCTTGGCACACATGAGCTCCGTCGGATTTCTGGTTGAGCATCAGGAGAGGGAATGGATATTAAACCCGGTGAGGACTTCTGGCGACTACCACCTCTGTTACTTTTATTGAAGTATTTTCATCAGCTGCTGGTATTATTTGTACAGTCGAATTCCTGATAACCCATAGTCCTCGTACCCCATAAGTCCTAATAGGCCATAGATTTTGGCCGTCCACACACCATGTTCCCAATTAAATCCCATAACATTGCAAAACCCCATAACCCATAGGCCTGGCGGGGTTCCAAAACCCATACTCGTCAGTAACTCTAATCCATACTCACCTCATTGGCCGCGTCTCATGACTCCATCGTGGGAGATCCTGCGCTGAAAGCGATAAATCCGCCATCAGGTGATGGTCTGTCTCACGCAGAGGCGGAATTAGAAGCGACAATGCTGCAGCTGCAGGCGGCTGGTGTTCTTCGTCCCGCCAGTACATTAGATCTGAATGACCTGGTTGACTTTCCCGAAGAGCGGGTGAAAATGAGCGGCGCGTCGGATCAGGACGTATCACTGCGTTCAGCGGTCCCTTAGAACTGGATCATGTCTAGGTGCCTAGATGGCCAATTGCGTCTAGCCAACTAGCCACCTCCTCAGCCACCTCTCGACTCGCCCTCGACAAGCGGACATAGACCTGTCTCAGATGATCTCGGCTGATGCCGGGTCTAGGCGCCTCGACTTGACAGGTCTAGGTAAATAGGCGTACATAAACGTCATCTAGACCAATCTAGACCCGTCTCACAGGTTCTACACTTTTACGGGTTTAGGGACCCGCTGAACGCAGTGTATACGATGCGGTGACGGAAAAGTTTGCGAACGAACAATTATTGGAAGTAGCGGGCGGCGATGATAACGATATCGCGGAAGTAATCCCCAGACCGACGCGATGACAAGCATTGGAGGCGGTATCAACCATTCGTGGGTACATTTCTGACCGTGGCGACAATTTTGCACGTCAGATGGAGGTTATGGTGGCTGATTTCGGGCGTCAGACACGTCTCGACGACGCCAAGGCAATGGGGGAAACTCAAATGACTGATTACTTCTCTAGGATAGCCTCTACTAAGGTGTAAGTAGTGTAGCCATCAATCTACCCGTAATTCTTGCTCAGAAAAATGCCCTTCACCTAAACCCATATCCCCCGATAACCCATACCATTTGGTGTCCACCGAAGGGTATGGGTTATCAGGAATTCGACTGTATCTCTTTTAACTGCAGTCTGCGTTCAATTCCTCTGTTACCTCATCCCCCTGAATCCTGTCGTTTGGTCAGTTGTTGTACCGATGGACCTGCGCAACAACCATTTCTGCCATAATAACTCACTCGCGAGCATCTGGCGCAGGATACGGTATCAACTTGCGAAATTTTTGCGGCAAGCGTGAGTTTCTTGAGTGCGGCGTTGCACATGAGATGCAGGGTGTCTTATTCAAGCGCCTCGTACTCAGCAGAAGAAGAATCGACCGATACGGCAGGGAATGTGAACAGGATTGGTAGGATTGGGAGCTTCAACAGATTCGGAGCTTTCAAAAGGAAATAAATTAGGCCCTTGTGCAAGGAATTCGAATCACCCCCGGGATTAAAATTATTTAAATTGAAAACTGTCAGGCCACATCTAACGAAGAGCGAGAGAAGGTAAGTTTGATCATTTCAGTTGGTTGGCGCTTGAAGCCACATTGTGCCCTTTAAAGGGGGCTTTCACTGAGGTCGAAAAACCTGCGATACTATGTTGTTTTTCAGCGATCTCGATTGAGTCAAGGTCGGATCACCTATTTTTAGAGTCGGGCCGACACAGTCCGTCCGATCTGAATGGTCATCAATTTGATCAAATGATGACGCCCTAACTCCGCTCCCCACATTGTCCCCACACTGGCTGCTTATTCTGAATTGTCCTGGTGTGCGACCCTTAAGGCCTCGGATACTTCCACTTTTTGGCCGTCTTGAGCCACAAATCAGTGCTCTTCTGAAATGCCGCTTTCTCACCGGGTCTCGGCCCTTGGCTCTAATTCGAGGACATGTAGTTTGTCATGCAGGCCAGCGTCCTTCTCGACAACCTGCTCTAGGTCTTCCTACGGGGGAACGATAAAGAATCTCAGGATCGGCTCTCAGACGCGAGTCATCTTCCAGGGCTTCACTGGTCGACAGGCTACCGCAAACGCGATTGAATCCCTTGCCTGGGGCACGCGCATCGTTGGTGGAGTTACTCCTGGGCGCTCTGGGTTCCACCCAGCAATGCAGGATCTACCCGTATATCCAACTGTGCGAGATGCGGTGGATCAGCTTAAACCAGACGCGACAGGGATTTATGTCGCGGCACATCAAGCTGCAGCGGCCATTGAGGAGGCAATCGAGGCAGAGATTCCGTTGGTTGTCGCTGTGGCGGAGCACATACCGGTACACGAAATGATGCGAGTAAGTTTCGGTGTCACTTCATAAATATTTCCGAGCCGATTGAATGAATGCCCGATACCGCAGATCCACTCCATACTCAGGTCACAGTCAAAATCCAGACTGGTCGGAGCCAATGCCCCCGGTATCATTTCACCACTTGGCCGCTGCCGTATTGGATTTCAGCCGCTCCCCGCCTTCTCGCCGGGGCATGTGGGAGTCGTCGCGAAGTCGGGGACCTTGAGTTACGAAACAGTCGCATCGCTTACTCGTGCAGGTGTCGGGCAGAGTCTCTGTATCGGCATGGGCGGAGACATGGTCGCCGGCACGGACTTTGTTGATGCACTAAGTGTCTTCGAGCATGACCCCGATACACACGGAATCATCATCGTTGGCGAAATCGGCGGACGGGCGGAGGAAGAGGCCGCGGACTGGATCTCGCAGTACCGGAAGCGTACCCCGCAGGCCAAGTTGCGCTCATACTCACTTTCCTGTTCGAACACTCACAGATGATTTCCCAGACCAATCGCGGCGGTCGTGGCCGGCAAATTGGCCCATGCAGGCCGGGTCATGGGCCACGCCGGTGCATGGGCTGGCCCTGGAGAATTACCGGCGGACATAAAATACAAGCTTCTGCAGGACGCTGGCGCTGCGATGGTAGACCATCCATCCCAATTCGGTGAGCTTATGGCGCGCGAGTTGCTCCCAAAAGCACAATCTTCGAAAGCCGGGCATGCTACGCTACGCGCACATGCCCAGCAGCCCGGTTTACACACGTTCCTTAGACCCCATCGCGCGCCCATGACGATAAACGCTTCCCAACAGCGCCGCGGTCTGCATATTCATTCTAGCTCAGCTTCCGACCTCCTGCTCCGCCACGGAATTCGCACCACGCGTGAGGCACGCGCGGATGAGCCTTCTCGTGTTATTTCCGTCACCATCGACCGCTCTTCTCGCGGACCTTGTTTTCTCACGAAGGACCCAGGCTCTCCCCGATCTGACAGATGGCAATGCAATCTGTTCGATTTCCGCGAGGGACCCACTGGAAGCACTATCGTGTGGACGCTCCGCACTCTGGGACTGCCCTATCTCCATTCAGATTCGCTTTCCACTGCGCCTCGTCTCCTCTATGCTCTCCATGAAATCTTCATGGCGTACGAAGGCATCCATATTCAAGTGAAAATAGGCCTCAGCACCGCCAACGACGACCCCAAATTCCTGATCTTCGACCCTGAATTCACCTTCGATGATGCCGCGCTCAAATCGTGCGGCCGCCACGCCGAGCTGCATGCCCTCCGCGACGTGTCTCCCAATGTCATCGATCCCGCCGAGCTCGCGGCCGAGGCGGACGGGATCGTTTACGTGAAGCTCGGTTCGACCGACCCCACGCACCCCGACTTCGCGCGGTACAACATCGGCACGCTCGTCAACGGCGCCGGCCTCGCGATGAACACCGTCGACGCGCTCGCGCTCGCGCCGCACTGCGGGCTTGCGGCGAACTTTCTGGACACGGGGGGCAAGGCGACTGCGGAGACGGTGAAGCGCAGCTTCGAGTTACTGCTCGCAGATCCGCGCGTCAAGGTGATTTTCGTCAACATTTTCGGGGGCCTAACGCTTGGGGACATGATTGCGCGCGGGATCTTGCTGGCGTTCCGCGAGCTGGGGCTTGAGGAGCGAGATATTCCTGTGGTGGTGCGTATACGGGGGACGAATGAGGCGGAGGGGCGACGGATCGTGGAAGAGAGTGGATTGAAGATTTTTGCGTTTGATGGGTTTGATGAGGCGGCTGCTCGTTGCGTGAAACTGGCGCGCGAGCGGGAGTGATATGTTGCATGTAAAACAATATCTATCTCGCGCGATATGTGTATAACTATGTTTGACAGTGGACAGCAGTCGCAATTAATCTACAAAGTCTCATTACACATTTGCAGGCACACGTCCAGTATTAAACGCAAAGAAGCCTCATGCCCAACTATTAATTCGGCCCATGCCTTCAACATTTCAAACAATCCAATCCTTCCGTTATATTTCAACGATGAGAATGATCAACACACCCCGACGCGAATGAATTGTTTTACAGCACTTCTCACTGACTTATCACGCTAATGTGTACCGAAAAGGCGCCAGAACGTCTCCTGCACTGTTTCAGCAGTAAACGAAAATCGGGCATTATCGTACGGGCCCGGTACGAACCCCACGGACAGGAGCGCCTTCCCCGCCCACAACAGTTCCGCATCTACATCCCCGGCGACGCGCGCAGCTTCCTCCTTCACCTCCGCCTCGGCCGGATCGAGGTACGTCGTCGCGTATTTCACACCTTGCACATTGCCCAGGATGTCCAGAAGCGCGCCGCACGTGATAGTTTCGCCCGCCACGCGCAGCTCGCGGCACGTCTGGCCCGCCTCCAGCGGCAGCAGAACGCTTTCGACGATATACCGCATAATACTGCAGTCAGTTCATACAATTAGCCAAAGACTCATGCGCCAGATAATAAAATAAAATACGCACTCGGGCATCGATGTTACCGTCACCCGTGCATCAGCACTCCCGTACACGCTTGCAGTATGGTTCCCAACGTCCACGCCATTGAACGTGGACGCAGTGAACTCCGTAAAAGCCCCAGTCATGAGCAGCGTATAGGTGAATCCCGGAACCTCCTGCGCTCGTTGGCGGAGGTGCTCGCGCGTCACAACTTTGTCGCGGAAGTACCGCATCTTCCCGAGAGCGCCGTGCGCGATGTCCGCGCCGAACTCCGACGGATAGAAGTGCCGCGCGCCTCCGGCGATGGCTGCGTCGATCATGCCTGGCTGCAGCTTCATCGCGGCGTTTCCTGCGAGCGAAATTACTGTATCAAAACCTGCATTCACAAACCGTTAGAAGGGCTGATGGGAACAGAAACGGGAAACACTCGCCGGTATATGAGCGTGCTTCGAGGAAAGACCCCACGACCACCTCGATGCCTGCTTTCCGCACGTCGGCAAAGCGGTCGATTTTAGCGGGGTCAGATAAGACGGCGATCCGTCCGAAACGTGTTTTATTCTTGAGGAACTCTTGAACAAGTGGGCGACCGACTAACCCGCTTGCACCGATAATAACGACGTATGGGGCCATAATATTGAATCGAGACTTCTGGCGGTGAAGAAAGTGGCTTAGATGGGCGCTGTACAGATGTTGGTTCCAATGTTGATTAAATGTTGGTTTATCCCCTTCATGGCTCCTTCTCGATGATGCTCTGAACGAATTTTAGGTCCCCGTGCCGCAGAAATCATATAGCCTTTCCCCATTCTCTTCAGCGGAATACGGCATCCCATCCACATTCCTGCGGCCGTGCGGCCCAGATACTTGATTAGCACAGCAGAATGGACCAAGAATGGCGCTGGCCGTGCCGCGAAGACGCGTAATCCGCAAGGTCCGTGCCGTGCTACTCCACAGGAGAAGCTGCCGCTGCGGCCGCGTAATTTATCATTTGCATGTTGTATAAAGACCCCGCAAAAGCTTCTCTAAGCACTGGAGCCCCATTACCCCCATCACCTAAAAATGAAAGAGCGGATTTAGTGAATTTCGGCCTCGTTTAGTGTTCTATGATAGACGCCGCCGGACTGCATTGGCTATTCGAGACGCTAAGGACATTGAGGACAGAGTCCTGTCGTCGCCGAAAAATGCAAGTGGATCACTGCAGGACCATGGTGTGAGCGACTGCCCTCATTGTGATCATTCAGCCAGGCTAATAAGTACATAGGCCGAGCGCATAACCCTCTGCCCTACCCGGTTCCGGCCCGATGGTGATGCCGCGAGGACCCGGATCTCGCCGATGCCTCATCAAATAAGATTACAAATGGGTGAGCTCTGGGCTAGCCTTTCTGTTCTGTAGTTCCCACCTTTTTTTAGTCACATACATTCTTTGCCTACTTGCTTTCTTTTTATGTATACTTTACAAGTCCTAATATCTTTTAGGATTCGTTCTTGTCGACGTCCAGACTCCATTCAGTGTTTTTTGATCGTAGTTAGAACTCCGACTGACATGTTCCTTCCGAGGTTCGGCCGTTATTTCAACGTTATGTGCAACCACTGCACAACCTAAGGAACAGTCTCGGGAGGTCTAGAGGAAGTTTCAGCGACAGATCCAAGGGCATCTCAGACCACATTCCAATCCTGGTCCGCTGAGTCTTGTTAACGCGATATTTACCAGGCCATCATCTGACTAAAACTGAATTTGAAGGGATCCGTACTTAAGCTCCGCACTCTTCGCATTCCAATGTTATTTCAGTGGTTTGAAACCAATTCAGCAAGCTAACAACGCCATCGTGTCCGTGGTGTGCAGATGGTTCAAACTGAGGTGTTCAACCACAATTCACCAAGTACTTTCATTTAGATAATTAATTCCGGCTTCAATAATCTTCGCTTGGATGCGCAACTAATTTTTTCTTCTGCTATGGGTGAAACCAGATTGCAAATGGGCAGTTTGATTTATCATTCACGCGGTGCCATTATAGGTCACGACTCACTTCACAGCCGTAGTATTCGACAGGAGCAAGAACAGTTTGATGTGATACCACCGTCCATGATGGAATTTCAACAGGCCGTCACTGCAAACCCAATGGTCAAGTATGAGACTTGCAAGATCCACTCCCTCTGCAGACAGGTCAGATGCCAGAGGAGACAGTATGCGCAGCATTATATGGACAGGTGATTTGAGGCACATCGTAATCGATATTTATTTCTAAATTTAAGCTCGAGACACGGTGTTCAATAATAATTTCAAAAAAAGGGCGGACTCGTACTGCCATGCGAAGCAGTGGCCCACAAGCCAAGTATCTGCCTGCAGGGACTGGTGAGGCGACGTACTTAGTGATATTCTGGTTGACGGGGAGTTATGGCAGACGGCAAGGAATTGCTGTCGACTACCCACGAGGTTTTACCCGTACAGCCTACTTGTTGTGGCCACAGCAGGTCGGGAATATCACTGGATATCTAGTCTTTCCGCCCCCCTTTAGTAGTGCGTGTGTTCTACGGAGTCATGACGCTGCCAAGTGATCGCCATCTTACACACAGCCCACAGCCCATTGGTATGAAATTTCACCCAACTGCCAGAGTGAAGATATTCATGTCAACAACTCTGCGTGTTTCAAATTTCCTTCATCCGCCAATCCTCCATCTTCATGGTCCTTCCATGCTCATATCGCTGTACAAAGGAACGGACATTGTGCCTCTACATGTCAGATGATATATCCTTGCACTTGGAAACCTCCAGAACTCCTGCCAACCTATTATGTGTGTGCCATTGTAAACAGCTCAATAAAGCTAGCGGCAAGGGGCAAAAATCATTGGCCAAGGATGTCTGTGGATTCCAAGCTTCCATTTATGTGCGTGGGTCCTGCCCGATCTTGAAAATGCTGCGGCTACATCCATATTGGATTATGCAAATTTGGCTAATAAACTCTTGCTACAGTGGATTCAAGGTGTCATCAACTTGTCAGAAAAGTTTTATCGGAAGTCGTGAACCACAGAAAGACAACCGTCCCGCACCGGAACGCTACAACACGGCAGTATTTGTCAATGGTGAACACACAGAAGCACGGAGAAGCCCTTGCCTCTCTGTTGCTGTCAACCCATCTGCTTGCTGTCGAAGTTCGCCCATGAAGTGCTTGAGGTTTCTTACACACGACTCCCGTGTTTCGGATGGGCTGGCTGATTAGAGGTATTCATGTTTGTTTCTCTACTTTTGCTTCTACTAGTCAACTGGGTTCTACAGCGTGACGGGAAACTGGGTGCGTGAGCTCAGCTCAGGAGACTAATAGTGGTGTACATAATACCTGTAGTATGCCGGGATACTTCCCCAAACCGGCATTCTTAAGCGCATCAGCAAAATGACAAAATACTTGCGCACTTGTACACTTGTTTTTCTTGTTCCCCCCAAAAAAGACTGCGGAAATGGGCCCTGAAAGTCAATGCGCACTTTTTAAAAAATGGAAAAATAATTCACTTGTGGGGTTTCGAACATAGCCTGTCGGCTTGTCAACTTGTGGTCTTTTTTTACCTGTACAAGCTTGTACAAGCCCCAACAAGTGGGTGACTTTCCATAGCGGTTTAAATATTCCAAGGAGTATCTGAGCTTGTTTGAGAGTGCCAGTGATTGGATCAAACAAGATAGTCGCACATTTTCTACGGGAAACGCACAAGAAGCATTTTTGAAAGTCGGTGCGACATATTTCTGGTATGTTTCGGTAATTAAGGGATGCTGCCGGCCCGCCATGAACCGGATGTTTGGAGCTCATGATGGTGCCAAATAACGCGTCCTCAATTCTTTCTTCTGCCTCAATTATGGATCTCAACACACTCATGCTTCTCCAGGAGGAAGAGGACATGGATCAGGATACAAACCAAGACGAGCAGACCCTTATAGCGACGGCAATCACTTTAATTGCCCTCGGAGCTGAAGAAGCGCGTCGCCGACGCGCCGAAAGGCGAAAACCGAGCAGGTTGTACCTGTGTCGCGCTCAGCTCCTCCGCAATCCGCGTGGGACGACTCCGTGGCAAACCCTCTTTAGGAGCGAGAGCGATCGCGCTTACATTACCACCATGGGCTTCGACGTGACCACCTTTCACGCAATCATTTCTGCCGGCTTCGGACAATCGTGGAACACACTGCCAATTCCTCGTGAAGGGGTCCCTACCACGACTATTCCATGTCCCTCCAAACGCTCTCTCGACGAGTATGGGGCCCTTGGCCTTGTCCTGCACTATCTCAATTCGACGATGCGTGAGATCAGCTTGCAGCAGATCTTTGCGCTGATTCCAAGCACTGACTCCCGATACATCACATTCGGCCTCTACATTCTTCTTGAGGTCTTGTGTCACATGCCAGATGCTTCCATTCAGTGGCCAAAGCACCACAGGGACTTTGAGGCATACAACGAGTTGATTCTCGCACGCCATCCACGCTTGATGGGTGCTTTTGGAAGTATCGATGGTCTAAACCTCGCTTGTCAGACATCGGATGACGAGGAGATGGAGAATGCAACCTACAATGGATGGTTGTGCGAGCATTTTGTTAGTTCTGTTCTGGTATTCTCTCCGAAAGGTACGTCGTGGTTTCTTGTGAGTTTATGGAGACTCATTATTCGCGTAGGCACCATAATTGCTGCCAAACTCAATGCCCCAGGCAGCTGGCATGATTCTCGCCTCGCGCAGCCGATTTATGTCAAACTTTTGGATCAGACTCCCGACGGCTTTTATCTCGTCGCGGACACGGCATTTCCTCGTGGGTCTGAACGCATCGAGGGAAAGATATGTGCTCCAATCAAAACTGGAGAGAAGATCCGCGGGACGAGAGAAGAAATCGAGGAACGGCTCCAATTTGATCGGCAGCTCCTGTCCTACCGTCAAACGGCAGAGTGGGGCATGCGTGGGCTCCAGGGATCATTCGGCCGCCTGCGGATACCACTCGAAATTGCACATCAAAGCCGACGTGGAGATCTCCTCGAAATCTGTGTTCGTTTGTTCAATTTACGAGCACAGCATGTTGGACTCAACCAGATCCGCTCGGTTTACATGCCATTGTGGCAGAGTAATGCAGCTGAGGAAGAGATCTGGAGTAACTTTGAGAATATTGCATTTTCAGACCAACGTCGCTCTGACCGTGTCGTACGTTTCCACACCTTCCCAGTTTACGAATCAACAGTATGATTTATTGACCGTAGACACTATTAGATGAATGTAAAGTACAGAAATAGCTAATAATGAGCGTGGTGAAACTAGGAAGACAAGTGTGGTGAAATTGATTAGGGAGTTGAAGAAAGGAGTGGAAGTAGTATAGTAGATAACATAGGGGGAAAAGAACATTGAGAAATCAATCAGTTGTCAGTATCGGCGGAGTCCTTGGGTTTAGGGGCGACAATGACGACTGAGAGGGGACGGCCACCGCGACGAGGAGTCATTGTCAACTCCACTCCGTCGCCAAGGAACCCAGGGAGAGCGGTATCTGTGATTGGCGCAGTGTAATCATCGCCGTGAGAAGGAGAGGATGAGGGATAAGCCGAAGGAGAGGGGTAAGGAGACGAGGCCGGGTAGATGTCAGAGCGGGTCCAGGGGCGTACAGCTGGGCGAGACGACGACGATGAGGAAGGAAGAGGATCAGAGTTGGCATTCTGATTCTCCTTGTCGGAGTCGCTGCCAGAAGACCCTGTGATCCAATAAGTAGCTTGTCCACCATCCCGATAAGTTTTCTCACAGCGGATCTTTTTGCGAGGCTTCTCGCGCACAGCAGAAGGAGAACGCCGACGGGACTCCCTTCCAATCCCACTCCCATGAGCCCCGCTTTGCATCTCGAGTCGAAGTTCAGCACGATCACGAGCGCGCTCTACATCATGCAGATGCCCCTGCATAATGGTGATCTGTGAGCGAAGCGACTCGTTGGTAGCCAGCGTGTCTCGAAGCTGCTGATTGACGGCGAGCAGCTGCGTGTTCTGGAGCGAGCGTTGTGACCGCTCGTCATCACGCCGGCGCTGGACATCCGGATCGAACGCACGCGAAAGCTGATTGAGTACTTCCGGCGCGTTCAGGCGTGAGTTGCGGCGGAGAGGGGGGGTGGGGACGCGGCGAGCGACGGCAGTACGCACGGGACGATCAATAACTTCTACTTCATCATCAGATGAAGCACCCTTGGCGTCGTTGTCGAACTCCGAGTCGTTGAGGTCGCGAGTGCCTGCACGCTGATTCATCAGCTCCTCGATCTGGTGAGCACGCTTGATCTCGGGAGGACACGAGCCGGCCCCGGTGGGCTTCTTGGCTTTGAGAAACTGGAACAGTAGTGAGAAGAGAAAAACAATTGGAGCGACAGAAGGTGACACACCTGCTTGAACTTTGTCTCCAATGACTTCTGCCCTTGCTCCGGACGCCCGTGCTTGTCAACCCATTGCTTAAACCTCGCAGCAACCACCTTCCACCCCTTTGGACCAAGAGGTAGCTCCTCCTGAAGGTTGTCGAGAAGGCACTTCGTATCCTCCTTCGAGTAATTGCCCGAACCCGAGGGACGACCACGTCTCCCTGTAGGCGCGTCGCTATCGTCCTCCGAGTCCGATTCACGGCGGCGCTTCTTGCCCCTGGGATCCTTGACTTTGTGTCGGACACCGGCAACCTTCTTGGCAGGCTTGAGACCGCGAGCGCGTGCAATGGTGGCGGGGTCAATGAGGTCGTCGTCGTCGTCGTGAGGGAGGGGGGGAAGACGGAGCTCGAAGGCGTTGCTGGCACTCTGGGACGTGGATGCAGCTGGCGCGGTTGATCTTGAATACGGCCGCATTGTAACATCATATTCCTACAACTCCAATCAATTAATATTCGATGAAGCGACGTGGTAAAGCGTACACTGGAGTCGAACTGTGTTCTCTGGTAGTCGATGCGTTGAGCAGAGGTGGATGGCAGCGCATTGGGCGGCGGCATCATCACAGCCTGAAATACCAAAGAAATGAGATCATTTCCTTCTCAAAGAATAAATGCGTACAGGACCCGGTGCGGTGTAGCGAACCCATGCACCAGTCGAGTCTAGGCACCATGGGTTTCCGCTGCCGTCGAAATGCACGCCAGGCGGGTTGGGGGCGGGGGTGAACGGTGGCCGATTCGAGTCTGACATAACTGAGAAAGAAAAATGGAAGGAAAAAGGATTGTGAGGCGCTTGAAGATGGACAACAAGTGAGAGACATACAATAGACCGAACCGTCTTATATCTGGACGGTACTCTGTCAGAGAGGCTTGCATCGTCCTGTCGGAAGATAGGCTTTGCGTTGAGATGGTTACACGGGCACCCCGGTGAGCAACAAAAGCACTTGTATGTAAAATGTTGCTAGCCAGGAGCGAGAGCTGTATTGAGGGGTGTAGGGTGCTTGAAACGAGCATGGAGGACAGTTGGCGACGAATGACGGAGGAGGTAACATCGGTGACACTGTGACACACAGCCCAATCCGGCGGGATCACCGGAGTATTGGCCCAAAACGTTTATTTCAGTAAATGTGTGGTTAATAAAGTCTGTACAGGGGGTAGGGACCCCCTGTACAGATTTCTATAGATTCACATAGATTCGCATTAAAATCCATCCGCTTTGAGGTGACAGCTTTTCCGGGGTCCTGACAGCTGCCTCGGCATCGCAGCCGAAAATGTTCAGATACTCCCCAGAATATTTAAACCGCTATGGAAAGTCACCCAGTAAGTTGTTAAAACCCCGATGCGGGACCATGCTGTGTAATACCTACCTACCTACCTACTTAAGTTGGGGCTCAAGTTGGGACGTCTACTGTGAATGACCTGAGAGCATGCTTTCGCCTCGGATGCCATGATTTCATCATGAAACGGTTGTTACTAGTAGCGCGAATAGCCGAAGTCAGGGCAGAAGGTGGGGCATCAAGTTGGGGTCAAATCGGAGTGCAAGTCGGGCTCTTGTGCCCAATTGCACTTATTCAACCCCAACTTCATCAAGCTGAGATTCAAGTTGGGGCACAAGTCGGGGACGCAAATCCTTATTTGAAACACCCTAGAATTTATGTCACAAAGTCATTCAACTTTGTTTTGCAAAGGTAGGTTATTTACAAAGGTGGGTGATCAATAGTACGAGGTTCTGTGCGCAAACGATGCTCACGAAGTGAAGGCTTGGAGAAGTCAGAAGCGTAAGAATTTGCAACGGTTTGTGTATGTTGTGAGATGTTGATCTGCGTCTTTTGCCTCCTCCCCACCATGACAAACCCTGGATCGAGTTCGCATTTGAGCAAAGTGGAATCGAAATCCTGGCCTATTCTACTGGTGTCTATCAACTTGGCTCGGCCTTTCGGGAGGCTTCTTACCGTCGACGTCCTGGCACGTGCAAGATTACTGGATGCTGAGCCCCACGCAGTGGGCCCAGCGGCGAGCAAAAAAGCTCCGCGCGGCGGGCCCTAGTGGCGAACGTCAAGGGGGCCAGCGGGGGTCTCTCCCGCTCGAGATCCCATTAAAAACTCTGAAAAAGCGGGGGAAATCGAAAATAAAAGAAAATAATGATGTGTTCCGCGTCAGCAGAACGGCCTCGCTCGTGCCAGCGAAAAGGCAGCGTCAGCGAAAGGGTGGGGTCTGCCCCATCTCATATAGACTTCGGCGTTCCTGAGCGGAACCGTGCCCTGTAATCTTCCTTCCTTCCGCAGACGCAGACACTAAAGGCAAAGAAACCCCACCTGCAGTGTGCCCATATATTAATTCGCCTCGTGCCTTCAACATCCTTCGTTAATTTCTAAACGACGAGAATGATCAACACAGCCGACAAGAATAAATTATTTTAAGAGATTACACAGCACTTCTCATTGATTTATCAGCTAATGTGTACCGAAAACCCGCCGGAACGTCTCCCGCACTGTCTCGGGAGTAAACGTAAACCGGTCATTATCGTACGGGCCCGGTACGAACGCCACGCCAGTCGCCATGAGCGCCTTCCCCGCCCACAACAACTCCGCATCTACATCCCCGGCGACGCGCGCCGCTTCCTCCTTTACAGCCGCATCCGCCGGATCGAGGTACGTGGTCGCATACTTCACACCTTGCACCTCGCCCAGGATGGCCAAAAGTGCTCCCCACGTGATAGTTTCTCCCGCCACCCGCAGCTCGCGGCACGTTTGGCCCGCCTCCAGCGGCAGCAGCACGCTTTCGACGATGTAGTGCATAATACTGCAGCCAACCCAGATAATTAGGTTAAGTCTCATACGCCAGATAATAAAATAAAATACGCACTCGGGCATTGCCGTTACCGTCACCCGTGCATTGGCACTCCCGTACGGGCTTGCAGTATGGTTCTCAACGTCCACGTCATTGAACGCGGACGCAGTGAACTCCGTAAAAGCCCCAGTCATGAGCAGCGTATAGGTGAATCCCGGAACCTCTTGCACTCGTTGGCGGAGGTGCTCGCGCGTCGCAACTTTGTCGCGGAAGTACCGCATCTTCCCGAGAGCGCCGTGCGCGATGTCCGCGCCAAGCTCAGAGGGGTAGAAGTGCCGCGCGCCTCCAGCGATGGCTGCGTCGATCATGCCTGGCTGCAGCTTCATCGCGGCGTTCCCTGCGAGCGAAATTACTGTATCAAAACCTGAATTCACAAACCATTATAAGAGTTCGTAAGAAGGCAATGGGGAAACACTCGCCGGTATATGAGTTCACTTCGAGGAAAGACCCCACGACCACCTCGATGCCTGCTTTTTGCACGTCTGCGAAGCGGTCGATTTTAGCGGGGTCGGATAGGACGGCGATCCGTCCGAAACGTGTTTTATTCTTCAGGAACTCTTGAACAAGTGGGCGACCGACTGTACCACTTGCACCGATAATAACGACGGATGGGGCCATAATGTTGAAGTGTGACTTCTGGCGGCGAAGAAAAATGGCTGAGATGGGCGCTGTATAGATGTTAGTTCCAATCTTGATTAAATATGGCGTGGATGCGATGGTTGTCACTCTCTCCAGGGGCATGAATAAGCATGGCGCAAATGTTGGTCATCGTCTTCAGCTATGTTAGTAAGCAATCCAAAGGCCTGACTAAGATCAACTAGTTCAGCTGGAAAATATTGGGGCGCACAAAGGAGCCATAGTTTCGAATATTGGGGAGGAGAATTCACTAAGATGATAAAGAATCGTACCACCTTCGTCACTTCGTTACTTGGCTTAGGACCGCGAAAGTTCGTGACTTTGATGGGAATGTGTGAAAGTTCGTCACATTGGCTGGTTTCTGTGAAAGTTCGTAGTTTTAACTCGGCACGTTCAAGGACTCGGAACATCGGCCATCACTGTTGCTTCACACAAGGCGGCACTGATAACCGGCTGATCGGCATCGTGCGGCATCGGTTGATGTCGGATTCCATTGCCGAGCTACTGGAGAACGGCGGCTCCCAATGGACGCCCACCCCCTGCAGGGTCCCCCTGGATATCAATGGATCTAATAGCAATAATTTCTCGCGCGCAGACTGGAAGCCACTGGAACAGGTGATGGACGCACATAGTTCACCCATTGCATGATGGAATCCGCCAGAATTTGATGGCACTCCTCTAGAAAAAAAACCGCCGGTTCACAATGGATATTGACGGAGCTACAGACTATGAGACATGGTTAGGCCCTGATAACTTACTGCTATCCATTGGAATACACCGGAAAGTGTTGACATTTTTCTTTCACCATTTTTCTTTCACCATTTTTCTTTCACTAATGCACGACAATTTTCTTAATCTGCAATAAGTAAATAAGCTCAGTAACATACGAGCACAATCCCAAGTAGAGTCATTGACTTTCAAAAACCAATACTTCCCACTACTCTCACTAGAGGCCAGTGGTAGCTATTGGTTATTAAATTGTTTACTAGGCTCTGTTATCTCCAACGAACGATATGTATTGAGCAATCACAATATAATAATGAGCAGACCGAGATTTTTGGGAAAGGACTGAAATATAAACACCTGTCGCAATTTCCCCCGCTGCCCATCGACTTCCACCAGAATCCATCCGAAGTGCGTGTGAAAGGAGGCCGGCGAATGCCGCCGATATCTTTCAGATAGCATCAAAACTACCGCCAAACAACGCGCTCCGTTGGCCATTAGCATCTGCCAATGGCCACCGTTAATCAGTGGTGGCCATCACTGGCCACCATTGAACTTTCCAGCGGCGGGTATATTCATCGGCCTTGGCGTGTTTGTTCATCCATATACCTTACCCTAACACTTACCCCTAACCCTAACCGCTAACCAAAACCAAACCACTAACCCGAACCGCTAACCCGAACCAAAACCAGTAACCGCTAACTTCTAACTTTAGCCAGTTGACCCGAACCTAACCGGCCGAGCTCGGCACACCGTGATTCTGTGATGTGCCGACAAGCACGGGCTACGTTGATCCTGGGAAAGTGACGAACCTTCGCCGAAATTTCCTTGAACTCACGAACTTTCAAAGTGACGAACTTTCGCGGTCTTAAGCGAAGTAACGAAGTGACGAAGATGGCGCGGACTTGATGATAAAGCCTATAGCCATACATATGTAGGTCAATTTGTTGTGGCCCGTGGAGAGTCTTTGCCATCCTCACAGGCACAAGGTTCATACAGCTGTATGGACAATACAAAGTGACCGAAGTTCCATGATGTGCGACACAAATTCTGCATCGAGGAAACCTTGGGGCTAGTCTATTATTGATGGCGGTCGCTTAGCGTTAAGCGAGTGGGACTCGGGCTTAAAAGTTAAACGTGAATACCCGAGTACCACTCCCACTCATCTGGTCATTCCCCGGAACGAGTCGGAACGCCGGCCCAAGGAGTAACTAAGCGTACAGGCACAACTCTGTTGCCCCTGGACTTCCATATGTCTTCCATGCCAAGCTCACGGACCGATCATTCAACCGACCCGCTGTAGAACCACCTCAATACTTGGAACCAAAAGATAGGACATGTTAGTCAGGGAGTCATTCAGCTCAAATTTTACTCAGACAAACTGGCACGGCACAGACTATCTCAAAGATTTCATATGTATATTTGCTAGCAGCGCAGTATTGCGGACGATGAAAGACAACCATTCTTCCCGGGGCACCGGAGTATACGAGTGGTCCATATAGTGCAAGACTTCGACAGCAAGCAGGTGAGTTGAAACCAGCAAAAAAAGGTCTCTGCCTCTCTGTGCTTCTAGGTTTTCACCATAGCTAAATAGCGCATTATTGAAGTAACTTGAGCTGGACCCTCATCTCTTCGAGGTTCTAGACATCCGTGAAGTTAGCAAAGTTTTGCCGACAAGTCTATTTAATTCTGTAACCAGTCCATCAAGAGAGATTGGGCCGTTTTTTGGTACACTTCAACTCCCGTGGCAGTTGGGCCGGGATATTGAGCTCGGGGCATTGGAATGGAAACCTTTGAGACACCTTTATTACTGCTCTTTGCGGAACTTAGGGCGGGAGCATTTTTTTCTAAAAAAGGGCTGTTTTCGCCATAACGGCAATTGTGTGTCTAATTTTCATTTGTTTGCCCTGAAACCAAGACAGAACGATTCGCAGCGTAAATCCACAGGCGCCTGCATCCTAGAATATATATTTCCGCCTGCGCGCACTGCCAATAGCATATTTGGTCATGTATTTAGCATAACATTTCTAGCGGCCAAACTATTCAAATTGGATGTCTTGGTTCTGTGGTGAATCCAAGGGAGTAGTGTTACTCAGGCGCTTTCATGTCCAAAATAACTTTGCGACACATCCAAGTGATTTTTGTGAGTGTTACACCGTTACTCCATGTTCTTGCGACTGCACCTTTAAAATGGAGCCTCTTGGAATAGTCGCAAAGTGATTTTGGACACGTAGTAATTTCTCCAGGAAAGGCAAGTGTTATGCGAGACGACAACTGGTTCCCGAAAGGCGCCCAATAGCCCGGTTATGCTGGCGATCCAGAGCGTCGTCGACTGGTGTGGAGTTGGAAGCAGAGAACAGACGGACAGAGAGACGGATTATGGAAGGAGTCCCCAGATAACCAAATAATTTTCAGCGGATCGAAACAAGAGCGAAATCAGCCCAGTTCGAGAAAACCTGCGAAACGCAGATGTACATCATAACAAGTAAGGCGGAAAAAGCGGTATGACAAGAGAGACGATATAACTAAGATACAAGTATATTTAAGGTTACCACGGGAACTGCATCGATAAAGCCTTCAAAAACGCAATCGGTGCACTCCTGAAATCATCCCGCGTAAGAGCCAACGGCACGAGTCCATCCTGGAACGTCAGCAGCGTCTTATTCACAGCGGTATACTGTGGCCAAAATATCGTGCTCGACATGACAGCGGGGGCTGTCGATGGATTCGAGAGGACATTCGGATCGAGGTTGTTCACAAAGTTGAGGAGATAGTCAGTTCCTTGAAAATCGCCTGGGAGGTTGAGCAGGCCACCGGGAGTGCCGAACCATTCTGTGAGGCGGTATGTGCGTCAGAAAAGCAGGGACACGTACAGAGCAGTGGAGACAGAAATAAACACCGACCAGCTACGTCGGTCCCGTGGGATGCGCCTAGGATTGGGGCGGATTTGCCTCGGACGTACACTACATTTTACAGAAGTCAGTTCAAGTGCGAAACTGGGTGTACGTAGGTGGAAAGACCCACAGTAGCTCCAGTGCGGCACCGTACCATCCGTCACACTCAACATGTTCCTCCGAGGCGCATGGAAAAAGACGTCTCCCTGGAAAGCTGTACAAAGGACATTATCGACAAACCGCACAAACGGAAATGACGAAGATTGTGCAGTCTACTCACCCGCCAACCTCTTATACTCAGGCGTCAGAGCGTTCAAAATACCCGTCTTGAACGGGCTCCCCATAGAGGGATCGTCTGGATAGAGCGTGCCGATTGTGGCGATTTGATTGTCGGATGCGTCTGGGAACCAGAACTGTTTTATGTACTCGAGCGTTTCACCGGACGTCGTGATATTGGAATTTGACAATGAGAAGAGGCTGAAATCAGTTTGCATGGGAGAGAAAACAGAGCGCGGTTGCTTACGTGCCCTCGTCGTCGACGTCGCCGTTGATGAATGCTATACACAGTTGACGTTAGTAGAGCAGGACATCGAAACCTCGACTAAGCACTCACGAATCTGCATGAATATTATTCCATATCTTCATCGTCCCACTGAGCTTGAAGCGGGATCCTCACCTTGGTATATTCCCCCTTCGCCAGCAGATCCTGCGCATTCTCAATTAAGAAAACTCCATCCGTCCACGGGCCAAACGCAAGCCTCAGCGACATATATGAAAAAACGCTCGGTGTATGGTTGACTGCGTCCAACAGGGTCTGGTACGGGACGGTGCGCAGGCAAGCTAGCGTGTCCGAGGAATTGGCGCATCCGGTCTGGTCCACGATGGAATCATAATATGGCTGGCCGGCGGTGATATCTTGTGTTGGGATCACTGATCCAGATTCCTTTTTACAGGTCAGGTTATAACCTGTTCTAATTGAAGTACCCTACCATGGCTGCTCCGCGGAATAATCCTTCTGCGTCACCACCATTTGTTACCATGTGCAGAGCGACTGATACAGAGCCGGCACTTCCGCCCCAGCTGCGTGCAGACGTAAGTATTCATGCGTCGAGATCAAGATTACGATCGAAAGAGGCAACTTGCATAGTAACTTTGGCCGGATTCCCACCAAATGAAGCAATGTTTTGTTTCACCCAAATCATCGCTGCGCGTTCTATGGTTTCCTCGTGAATCCTATAGAAAAGAAATTAAGTGAGAACTCACGATCTTGAAGACCAAGATTTCCAATGCCCGCTGCTTTAACCTCTTTGCCACCGAGGAAACCGAAAGCTGAGAGACAGTCGATCTAGGGAACCAGAAGTAGGAAGAAATCAAAAAATGCGACTGACCATTCAATCGATAATTCGCGGCAACGTAGATGACCGGTTCGCCAAGCTGAAGGGAACGAGAGACAACGGTGGTGCCGTCGTTGTCTCGGGTGCTACCAAATTGAAAGCCCCCACCATAGATCCACTGCGTTGTTTGGTTCACGTCGTTCGAAGCATGCAGAAGGCGGTCGACGCACGAAGAGAACAGGTAGATTCGATGAGGTGGTGGTTCCTGCTGGCAGAACGATATCCAGCGTCAAGCCTGTGCAAATCTCTTAGAAGGCAGTTATGAGGGAATAAGAGACCTCGTACAATCTTCCTGAGGCTCTGGTACAACCGGCGCTGTAGAACTCCCGAGACCGAGCACTTTCAATAGATTTCCAATAGCTGAAGTCAAAGCGGCCAGTATATTGAGAATAGGATTATTAATGAAAGCGGTGAAAGCAGGCGAGAGGGCGCCTGATTGCTGCGGGCACGCCGGACCCTTTGAGAGGGCTTGGACTACCGGATCCGAGTCAAATCAAAGCAAACGAAAGACCAACAGCAGGAACGTACAGGTACCGTTGAAGGGCTGGGCTGGGGCTGGAAGGTGGAGACGGAGTAAGTCTATGCTAGTTTTCGGACGAAGTGTAAGGACAGAAAGAGATAGGAGGGAAGTGCGACTTACGGCGGAGCGGCAAAAGGAATTCCAAGGAACTGGGTGAGACTTCCGGTGGTGAATCCTTGGACAGTTCCTTGCTGAATGGATACAATGGGTGCGGTAGATTGGGCGGTGATAACGACGACGGCGGCAAAGAGAGCCATGCTCGAAAGGCTGAGCATTCTGAGGTCGTAGGACTAGGAGAAAGGACGAATCGATGATGAAGAACACTCTGGCTAGTCGTAAGATGGGGCCTGCTCGGGTGGCCGGCTTCAACGTTGAAGCGACCCTGCCAAAAACGAAGCGTACACCTTGGGGCTGTGCTCCGGTTTCTCGGACCTTGTCACTTTGGTCTGGACCCATCACTCTGGTCTTTTCGTGCAACCCCAACCCTCCTTCTGCGTCGTCTCCCGCCAACTCCCGCCCATCTGCCCCCCTCCAGAACAGAACATATTTTTCAAGTGATGGCAAAGTTCATTTTACAGTAAAATGCTTGTCCTTCGTCAAAGGGCGCCTCCAATTGAGCGACTTGTAGAGACACAAGAATGCCCTCGTCGCTGGGGACAATGAGCAAAGGCTGGCCCGTCTGCTTTGGTGACTGATGTGACGAAGCTGGAGTGGAGACGGTACACCTAACGAGGCCGGCTACCCGGACATGTCATTGTCAACGTCGCGTCAACGCTCGTCGCTCGTTTTTGTTAAAAAAAACGAGGCTTCATCTGGATCAAGCCTTAATTCCGGCTCCTTAGCCAGTTCTGGGCTTGAACGGCCCGGAGTATCAGTATTGATTCAGTAAAGCTAGGATTATCGTCTTTGGCATCTTACATAGTCTCTTTCACTTATTTTCCACTCGTCAAGTCTTTCACAGGCATCTTTTGGCATTTTTGTTTTGGTGGAGGAATCTTTCGTCTTGCACCGGAAGTTCAGGTCAATCAACGCGTTCTGAAACTGCGCGACTTGCTAACATAAAAAAGGACAAGTCAATTCATTAGCACGCGTGAGCCAAATCTTGTTGATCATTCGATGGAAGTTGATCGTCTTCCTTGGTCAACGAAAGTGTACAATTACTCGAGCTCTCCACGGCCACCTTCATCCGTACGGGAGAGCTGCGGATGCTGCTACCCTCAGCTTCGGGCGAGCTTCACCTTTCCCTTCACCGTTATGAGACAAGGCGTGCAAGTCATCTAGTTCGATTTCGTCTAGTTGGCTCGTTCCGATCTCAGGCTGCCAGTGGCCTGTCGGATAAGTAGGTGTTCGGTCGGCGTCCGTGTGCCCCCAGGCTATCTGGATGTTTGGTAATGTGGTCATGCAGGAGGAAGCTGCGGCCCTGTCCAGCACATTGTGCTTGGAATTCGCGAGAACAATAAGGAATGTGGGGTACATTCCCTGACAAGAGCGAAGTCAGCAGGCTGAGGAATATCAGAGCCAAGATTCTAAACGCACCACAATGACACTGGTACTATAGGCATACATCTTCCGAGCAAACACTAATCCCGGATGGGACTCGACCCAGGTGCGTATCGGAGGACTTGCGAGTACCACTTGCATGACCTACGCAGATGGTTTCAGATATAGACCCCGCGAAGGATAGTGAACTCACGAAGAAGAGGAAGTAGAGAATCCCAGACTCCAGCAACAGGACAAGTATCCTTTCGATCTGCGTGCGTTTTGCTTTCCTGTTCCCATCATCCCTGTCGTGATTTCTAAACAGAGGCGCAATGGACTTGCGGTATTTCCTTTTTTTTATTAACGGTGAGTCTGTCGATCAGCGGAGACGTCAGAGACACTTACCATGTTGTTACTCCGATTAGGATTGTTGCAATTAAAGTGTTCGCACAGGGCATTACATACGTGATAGCCTGGACTTTCTCGCAGAGTGGATTCTGGAAGCGCTCTTCGCGAATGACGGGCCCAAGTTGGGCCACACAGTTTGTTAGCATGATAGTGGCAGCTGGGTCTTCGGTAGGTCAAGTGCACCCTCTCAAAATAGTCAGCAGGCGTACCCAGGGAGCCCAAAAGAAACGCGCAAGCCACGAATATCGCCCAAAGAGAGCCTGCGAAAGCCTGGAGCTTCCAGACACGATCTATGATGACCGCATCTCCCAGCAGAGTCTGTACGGGAGACAATTTACAAACACACAAGTTGAGCATAAACGATGTGCTGACCATATACGCGTAAAGGATGTTTATAGCTGCCTCCACGCGGAAAATAAATATACGAGCTTTGTTCATCTTGGTGTCAATGGTGTCTTCGGAGTTCTCGATGAGCGTGATCTTTGCCTCCATAATGAAGTTCACAAGATCCAAGGTCCAGAGGGCGATGGCGATCACAAACATAGTGATGATGGCCATTGTAAGCAAGTAACCGCTGCCCTGTTGTTTCATACTGTTTCGTAATCTAATGAAGCATAAAAAAATATCAAAAAAAAATCGCAACCGCACTAGCAAGCAGTGGCAAGACTCGCACATAAGAAGAGACTTGAAAACAAAGACTCCATATGTAGCTGCCATAAAAAACGTCAAAAAAGGCAGCCATCAGCAGCAGTAACGAGGCTTATTACTCAACAGAAAGGTCTCGCCCATGATTGCTGCAAAAGCCTGTAATATGTCGTGGCCAATGCCATTTAGCGAGGCCAGCTCGTCGGGCGTCATGGCGAGAGTGGTGTAGGCTGTGCAGAGGCGATGCACTTTATAAAGCAGATGGTTATCCTTTGATCTTCTCGGATACATTCAACCCACCAATGAGCCGCTCGCTAATTCAATCCTGACATTTAACAGCTGTCTTCGGTTCAGCAGATACAATGGAAGGAAATGCTGGGGTTATGTCAGAACCTTATTAGCTCGTTTGACGCGCCGATCCCGCCCGTCTGACGCAAACCACCGCGCCACGGAAACCACTAGTGCGTCAAATTTGACTCATCTGGTCTCACGGCTAATTAGGACTAACCCCGCCCCAGTAGCGCCATCAGATCCGGCATTCCGGCACACCGGGGGAACATTCTCACAGACCCCTTCTTTTCGCTACCGCTAGCCTTTCCGCTGACACGGGCCTTTTTCGCTGGAGCGGGGCCTTTTTTAGTGTATTCAACGCACTGTTAATTTTTTGCTGTGTGACTGTTGCGGCCTTTTGCAAGCGTGATTCGGGTTGCCCCAGACCCCTACGTTGCGCTGAGCTGCCGTTGCACGGGGCTTTCCGCTGCGCGGGGCTGTTTCGCTCGCGGTGGCGTACTGCGTGGGGTTTAATTGGCGCCTTTCGAGCGGAATTTCAAATTATTGATGTGCCGATGAAGGTGGGAATATGCCACACTTTACGCTGATCGCGAGTGATGTCAGCTCTGATGTGCTCGGATGTGCTGCATTTGACGAGAATGTGCTGCAGAATGTTTATTTTACACCTCGTCCATCCCGTCAGTCCCCGTGTGCCCGGAATCCCCCGTCATCAGTGCATGCGCATATTTAACTGCTTCTTCTCCGCTACAGCCGCACTGTGGTCATAGAACCCCCTGAATTTCCCCGAACAGGTCCCTGAATTTCCCAATTCACCACGAAAGACAGTGAAAAAAAATTCAGGTAGTTCTGTTTTCAGGTACCTAAGTTGTAGGTGGTTTAAGTTCGCTGAAATTCCAGGTAAAACACAGTGAATGAATTCAGGTAAAAAGATGGTGAAATCGAAGAAATGAAGTAGGGTGCCCATCCATATGTCCCTCTGCCTCGCACCTAATATTTCCGTGCTCGGGGAGACCTATGTGAACTGTCCTTTGCCTTCCGAACAGTCTTCAACCGGCGGCAATAACAGATGATGTCATTGTTTCACAGACACAAACACGGCCCCACCCTGCTCCACTCCGCAGCACTCTCACTTGAACCACCATCTCGACGCTCTTGTCTTGCATCTACATCGTCGCCGCCGCCACTTGTCCCCGCCGCTTTGCCGCCGCTCATCCGCAGGTCCCTGCTGACCCTGCCGAAGCTGTTCCAGCTACTTACTTCCCCTCAACTTGCGGGAGCCTCTTCTCCGTAAGTCTGCTTCCGGCGGCGTTGAGTCTTCCACACCGATTCTGACCACTCAAGCTCGAGGACTGTCTCCGCTCCTTACTGAAACTCGCTTGATGAGCCCATTTCCAGCTGTAAAGAGAGAATCTACAAGGCGAAGCCTTTCAGGTACGTCGCCGCTTATCGCCGTATGACATTTATTCACGCTCGACGACTTGGTTCCGACCTTTCCTGTGGCTCTCAGGTGTGCTTGTAATATCTTTCCTCCTACTGCCATCTAACACCTTTCTGTTGCAGTGTCGGTAATCTGTAATAGGCACGGCAGCGGCAGCAGCAAAGACGTCGACGCTCGAGAACTTGAGTTGAAATGGAATAATGGAATTACATGCGGTAATTCATGGAGAGCAGCGCCCCAGCGCCGCGTCGGGGGGGCCTAGTGTACAGCAATAGCAGCCAGATGTGTAGATAGATTCACTATAAATATGATTGACTTTCACCGTTTTTTGGCGTGAAAATGCACCCGTTTCAAGCTGGATTCAGTGGCCCGAAACAAAGTTCAATATGATTTGGATTGAGAGTCAGGTCAAAACATGGTGAACTGCCTACCTGGGAACTTTCTTTTTCTACCTGAAATCTAAGTGCCTGGAATTCACAATTTCTACCTGAAACCCAGTATGTTTAGAGGGTAAATTCAGCGTGATTTGGGGTGATTTTATTCGGGGAAATTCAGGCATCTTGGGGGCCACAGTGGCCCCCACCTACGATCCACGGGCCTCCCCACCACCCATCATGCCATGTACCTTCCTTCCTGCTAAATCTGCCCCCGCCGCCTTGACCGTTCTGCCATTTGTGCACTAACAAACCATCGCCGTGGGGCACCGACTGTATGCTCCCACGGCCACCGTTTTACGTCGTTTTGATCTGGGGGTCGAGGGATGGCCGTGTACAAGAGGATACAGGTATTTTTGGACGTACTCAGGGGTCCAGGTGCGCATTTCACTATTTTTCTGACTAGTCCCCCTGGCCCCGCGCCAATTCATCTTTATTTCGCCTGTGTTCAGCATTGGTGAGTCGTCCCACTTCCCCTCTACAACCCCCTGCTTGGCTCCCAATTTTTAGCGCCCTCAAAATTGCTCGCTCACGGTGGATAGCATATTGTCACGAGGTATCCGCGGCCTCGGTACGTCGCTTTAATTTTAATTTACTTTTTCTGCGCTAAATGTGCCGACTTTTTGGGCTTCCCCATTAATACAGTGCCCTTATAGCGGGAGCGGTCTGCGCCGGTATCCCAGCCAGCTATCCCATTCGAAGCTCACTCCCAGGTAATTCCCTGGCACCCCAGCATCGACTACAACGACGCCATTTTCGATCCTATACTTTTATTCACATATTTGGAGCTGATTACCTCGACTATTTTTGGTCCAACCCACATATTTTGACTCAGCGATGTCGACTATTGTGTTTCATCCTTTGTTCCACCACCTTTGCGCGTACACCTGTGCCTCCCAGTCATCTGTACCACGCAGTCAGGATCGATTCCGCGATGTTTCGGCAGTGGCGCGTCGAAGTCAGCGGAGATTACGGGCCTCTATTTTGAAGTCACAGCGCGCCGCTGACTTGAAACGTCTCTTCTCCGGTGTCCGCGCGGCAAATCTTACACCATTTCTTGTCCTTTGTTCTCGTTTGGGCCTAGGGTTCTTCATACATATGTATTTGTAGGCTTCAACCTCAACGAAAATCACCGCTCACACACTCTTGGCCCTCCCCCGCGTCGCGTGATACATTCTTCCTACTCTGCTGCACGTTCTTCTACTTCTCAGATTCAAAACTTCGGCTACTTCTTATTCATGCAGTGAGTTTTGCCGCCCAGCTTCTTGTTTATCCACATACCTTGGAGTATATAGAACTCGCATATCCCCCATCATACCAGCTTGACACTCCAATGTTCACGACTTCCAAGGGAATCCCTAGAAGCCTTGCCCATATATCTGACCCGCACCACACACCTTACGAAAAATTGTTACGTGCCCAATTTCTATTCTGTCCCACACCAACACACACAATCTGAGGTCGCGCAGCGGATCACGCCCCAACTGCGTGCTCTTGCGGGCCCTCGCTTTATCGCGAAACTTTGACACAAACACAATGCGCCAGGCATGCTATACGCAACCGTCTCACAAATCACTTCACTGATTTCGCGCGCGGTAAACCGGCGTTCGGCCGCAGCACCACCCAGCATTCCTATCATCAAGAAGGCTATATATCCGATTTCTGCGACCCCCCAAAACGGTTGGGATGCTATCCATGCGCGTCTGTGCGTCGGTTTCTCTCCCTTCTAGGCATGCCAGCTCGATTCGTTGCCCTTCGGTCCGTCCCATATCCTGTCCATCTCTCTAACGGACATTGATATACCGCTCCCACACAGTTTCCCCTTCCATCCCGCACAACTAGTTCCCCCTAAGCCAATTTCACCCTGCTGATTTGGCCCACAAATATAACTCTGTCTCACTCAAACAATTTCGTTCACAAGAAACCCGCGATTGCCGAGGACCCCCCACATGTCTGACATTATTTCCCCTCACTTGCGCCCGTCCGTTGTATTTTCTTCTCTAGCGCCTGACCGATCAACCGCGCTATGTATCAACTCGCAGGTGAGAAATGGCGAGTACCAGTCCCTACCTCCAAGTATCTACTGAAATGCATCCTTGTTAGGTCCAAATAAACGCCAACATTCTAGCTGAAGCCACGTTGCACAGCTAAGCGGCTGAGCCTCCACCGAAAACACTGGCCAGTCTTGCGATTATCCGCCCCTTCGTAGCCCCTGGGGACGTCATGTGTGGAAGTAAATTATTTGTCTAGTATATTTCAAAACAAAAAAGAAGAGCCTCCATTACACATTCCTGACAGATTTATTAAGGACTTTGAACTACAGTATGGGGGTTTCGGATTCTGAGAGTTTAACATCGGCCCTATGTCTGGGCCGAATATGGGACCCATCGGATATGTCATTCCAAAGGTACCAATAGGTCTGAGTACGGCCAGAATTCGGTGGTTCTGTAGAATGCTCCCGAAAAGCAGCCCAAACCAGCCCGGCGTACTGACTGAAAAAAAACCACTTGCCCCTCGGTCCCGCAATTCAGGGCAAGTTGGGATAGATAAGGGATATATATGGGATCATTCAAGTCCTGGATCAAGCGCATCGGTATTGGCTCCTCCACAATTAATTCCGTAATCAGGTCCGAACATCCAAATGTACCACCTTGCTTCACTTGTGGCACCATGGGAAAATTCCTCACAAACGAAATTCTTGCGTGGGATTACAGCGCCGTCGATTCCGAGCATATCGACCCCAGAAATCACTGATTTTGACCCCGGGAAGCACACGGCCGAGTCAGCAAGTTGAAAATCACCTTTTTCGGCCGTTGAAGTTGAAAGAGCCGGATCATTCCGGTGACATAACTCACTTTGGTAGGCCAAAAATCACTTTCTCATTCTCAGGGACTGCTTGATATGATCTGATATCCTCGAACTTGGGCTTGATCAAGAGAATTGTCATTAGTGTTTGCGCTGCAGCCATTAAAGCCATCAGATGGCTTTTTCGCATTGCGCAAACAGACACTAGGGGCAATTGCCGATGCATGTGAAAACCACATGTGTTCGGCGCACTTGGTTTGCAGGTGCGGGTATAGTAAACAAAGCCAAGCAATGGTCCCTTTGACAAACAAAGGGCAGACAAAGTAAAGCAGGCAAAATTTCCCAGCACCAGGGAAATTTTGCCTCCCCTTTGTCAGACCTTTGTCTGGCCTTTGTTCATCAAAGAGCCCTTTGCTTTGCTTTGTTTACTACACCTGCACCTGCAAACCAGGTGCATCGAATGCATGTGGTTTTCACATGCATCGGCAATTGCCCCCAGTGAGATGGCTAATGGCTTGAACCATTTTTGATGCCAACTTTTTTTTTCACACCCTGATAGGAGATAATGGGACCCAGTTTTCATGTTTGGGTAGAAATACACTCACCAGTGGGTTCATCACTCAATTTACAATGTTTTTCTGGTTGTACACATTTTTGACCACAAAATGAAAAGGACCCGGTCTGATGTGGCCGAAAGACTTTTTGGAGAGTGCCTAGGCCTCTTGTAGTGTAGTTACAATACACTTGGGATACCTGTAGAATTTTTGTTTGCAGCATCAGCTATCCATTTGCGCAATGCAAAAAAGCCATCAGATGGCTCTGATGGCTGCAGCGCAAAGTCGCTAATGTTGCTACCGTCTCTATTCTGAACCAACAAAACCTCTCAGGTGATATTTGCCAAAACATGTAGACAAGAGAGTAAAATGGTGTAAATTGTTCTATCCGACACAGGGGACAAAAAAAAGGCTTCTGGACATCGTAGCGTCCGCCAGTACACACCGCCCAAGAAAGACACAGAGGATGAACCTTGTTCCATCATAAGTTAAATCCACATCAAAGTCACGCATTCATCGATCATCGTGGTTGTGGACTTGCACACCCAAGACAGAGTTCTTTTGACCTACGTAGAATGGCGGGGAAAAGGTTTACATTTTTATAAGGCTTCTCAAATATATAAAAAGATTTACTTTACAGTGTCAAAACCCGGATCTGAAAAATGCCCGGATCCGAAAATTTTACATGTCGAGCCGGAATCCCAGGCTCTTTCGGCCGGATTCTTTTGTGTGGAATACCTACAAGGCCTATAAGTATTGTGGGGTACAAAAAATAGGCATCAAGCCAATTGGGTGCAAGCCAAAAATCCAACAATGGCCACAAACGACTAAATAACATTGATGACAGCCAAGAGTAGTATATCCTGAGGACAGAAGTGGCTCGTTCACATCGACAATGTTTCAAAAAGCAAGGATTGTATGGTGGGATGCTGTTATGATGTTTCTGTCCATACTCGATCAGGGTGGGAGACGAGGATGAGGGCATGTCTTCCTTGGCACAGTGTTTGTGGGTAGATTTGAGTTGTTCAGTCCATTGATCCCTCTGGGGGTCTATTCTACAAGGAAAGTCCAGTGGGTTGCCTGGGAGAGGTCTCTGCAAGTGTTTGGGGGCATGTGGGGGCAATATATTTCAGAGAGAGTGAATGAAACGATGTTTCTGATTGAAATTTTCGGATCCGGGTCAAACCCCAAAACTGGCCAAATAAAAGTGACTGATGGTGCTGTGCGACACAACGACAGCATCAAAAATCTTGAAAATATTTGTGCATAAATTTCTATGTCTTTAGTTTACCCTGATATAGTCTTGTAATGAAATTCGGTCTTGTGCTCGCACAATAGTGGGTGAACTTTTATTTTTTCGGAACCGGGTTTTGACACTGTATTTTAAATAAAAAGGTATAAAAACGGCGACTTTTCGCGACGCTTTCAACAACTAAGAAAATATTTACTATCTTTAATGGACAAAAGGCCTGCTGAAAGGACACCTTTCAGCACGCCTTTTGTCCATTAACAATAGTAATATTTTCTTAATTGCTGAATGGATCGCGAAAAGTTGCCGTTTTTTATACCTTTGTATTTAAAATAAAAGTAAATCATTTTATATATTTGAAAAGGCTCATAAAAATGTCAACTTTTTCCCCACCATCCTATGTAGGTCAAAAGAACTGGTGTATTGTGTGGACGCCTATGCAGCTCATCATATGGCACAACCCAGGAGGACCAGCTTCTCAAATTCTTATAGCTCTCAGTATTGAATACGGCACTCAGATCAGGACCTACCAAGCAACATTCTTCGTCGGACTCTGACTCTGCAGTACTTTTTGCGCTCTTGAATCAGTCGTGCGACTCGTCCCAGACCTTGGTGGTTCGCGTGAAGGTGGTATGGCAGTGCTTTGGTCTTCAAAGAGTGGATGGACCTGAGGTGAAGAACCCCTTTGAATTTCTACCCGTCGTCGCATCGAGGCAATTCGGAATCAATCCGCTCGCAGATTCTGTCAATGGTCACTCAGCTGGTAGCGAACTCCACTGTGCTTCCGTTAACTTTACCCACTCTAGTCAAGATGCCCGGATTGTGGTAGGAGAGTAATTTATTACCGAGGGTCAAATTTTCGACTGCAAGTATGGGATCTGGGGCCAATACCGATGGAAATACTGCAAATTGTGATCGTTAACACAAAACATCAAGGCGCATAGGAAGAAAGCTTCCCTGTTGATAAATCGTTCAGTGCTGACCGGGAGCTTGAAAAAGATGGAGATCTTCCTGACAAATCCGTCAAAGATTGGGGTTCCATCGTCGGTGCCATCCACGGACGGAAAGATCCAACCAACGATGGATGGTTCACCCTGGGGGGCAGTGGTTTTAACGACGAGGTTCTCAGCAGTCGGGGTCCATGGAGCAGTGCTTGTCTGGGCAGTGAATCCCCTCCGTCTTAGTTTAAGCTGGGAGTGTCTCAACGTAGAAATCTTAAGCTGGAGTCTGAGCTGAGCTGGCTTAAGCCGCATGAAAATATAGTATTACTTACAGTAGATATACTTACACTACAATATAGACGACCTTAGTCCCGTTTAAGCCAGCTTAAGATCAGTTCAAGGTCCAATTCCAGCTCAAAACTTGACATTGCTTGCACCCCCGCATCCAGCTTAAACCAGCTTAATGCGCCAAGCTCAAGCCAGCTTAAACGAGGGCACTTGAGCAAAAAACACATATCTACACATATTTATACAATATAATGTGTCAACCAAGCCTGAAAGGCGTTAGAGTACAATTTTTCAATATGAATACCCCGAAATCAGATCTGTTTCACTGCGGCGGAAATTTGAACGAGTGGCATCGGTGGCACAGTGTGGCGGCGACGGAGTTGGCAGTGGAGACAGCACTTCGGACTCAATCCAGCATTGAGAAATAGAGGGCTCGTGCATTATGTAGAGACTGCCGACGATCCAGAGATGCAGGCCGTAGTGTCGGGAGAACGAGATGGCAGTTGAGAAGCAAAGAGGCCTTTGTTTGGACCTTATTTGTGATCGACAATCAAGCCTTCGTTGTCGATTGATTGGCAGCCAAACACCCTCTAGGTTCGGAATAGGTTCGGTACAAACCCCGTTCTGACCAAGCCGCGTGGTGCCGGACATGCCGGTGATATGCCGGAGCGACCAAACAAGCCAAACACGCTTCCATCAGCGAAGGGCCGGAGCGGGCTTGCTCCGAACCTAGGTTCGGAACAAGCCTCTCGCTTTGCTACCAAACGATTCCCGCATCACAAAACAATGAACGGCTGGCTTGATCCGAACCTAGTCTTTGTCTTCCTTTTCGACTACGCAGTGAACAAATTCTCGAAGGACACCGTCCATCCATCGATGCCCCCTACTTTTGTCCATACTTCAAGCTTCCTTGCTGTTACAGGCTGGTGTGGACCGTGATACTCGGCACTCTCACTGTGCGCCATTTCGGCCCGGAAGGATGCCACTTGAAATGTGCCAAAATTTACGCCTTAGATTGGGTGGTTACACGGTACGTTTCACTCTGCTTGACTGTACCGTCATAAACTAACCAATCATCTCTGGATTGCTGTCTTCATGTGGTTGTTGACTCCGCGGTTTCGTGTACATGCTGCCACACGCCACCCGGCTTTTGCCTGTGCATTCTGCGCGCAGCATTTTATTGCCGCCACCATCCGAATCTGTGGGTATCAGTAACGGACGTAAAGGTAGCTTAAGCTGGATGCTGCCAGCTAAGTAGCTGGAGACGGCGGTTTTTTGAGCTCATTTCAAGCAGGCTTAAGCGAGACTACTTTTGTGTATATTACAGTGTATATCTACTGCTTAAGATTTTTCTATTGAGATGCTCCCAGCTTAAGCTAGGCCGGCGGGGTGACAGCTGGGCACTGGTAACGATGGGCGAGATACGGCTGGGCGTAGCAGAGGTCATGATCGCAAAGTCACCAGCAATGAGCTTGGGAATGAAAGATCCTGTGCGGTCGCTGGTAATGACCTTGGGAATTAATAATCCTGCGTCGACTCGAAAGCCGAGAGAGCTCAGAATAAGAGAGGCCAATTCGATGAAATTGCGAGAAAACATGTGTTGCTTGTTCATTATTTTGCAAGGCAGACCTTTATTCCTCTCGGTAATAATCAAAACGGGCATATAAACCTAGTGAGACCGCAGCGGCGGGACAAGAACATGTAGAACCCAGTTTACACAGAGAAGAATTCATACAATCGAGAGATTATCAGGAAGTGTCTGAACCATCCGCAGCAGCGAAGCAGAATTATATTCACGGAGTTGGGTTGCCGAACTGTTTTTGACTAGCGCTGATTCCGTATTGCGTCTTCCGCGGCAGCCAAGCAAAAGCACACTCCACCTCTCTCATGCTCGTTTTGTCCCATTATAATTGTGTCAGCACATCAGCCATTTGACAATTCGATTGTGCCATTGTTGCCATTTTTTGATGTTTTGGCATTGTCGACAATGTCAACTTTACAATGCCAAGGCGAAAAAAATGCCTGCCAAAAAGAATTCTTAGCCCCAGTAAAATGTACTGAAAACCCCGATGCAACGAAAAAAAAAACCGGCTGAGGTGTTGTGAGATTTTGTTTAAAATTTGTATTTCGGCGTTTTCAGCATTCCCAAGCAGCAGTGACGATCGTTCCAAAAAGGAAACGAGTGCCTGGACGCCGTCCCATCCCATCCCCGTTCCCAACCTAGTTCTTGGCTCGTCGTCTCTCGTCGTCGTACGCGGATCCGTCTTTTCAACCCACTCAGCGTTCCTCCTTGGTTCTTTGATCGGGCACCGAAGACCCGCGTGCGAAAGGTGGCGGTAACGAATCAAAGATCCTCAAAATAATTTCTCACACACTGCGTTCCCTGGGCGCCGAGGCAGAGGCTGTGTCCCTGTGCCGAGCTGTGCCGAGAGCCGGAGGCAGACCCTGTGGCCATGATGTCGGCACAGGGCTGCACAGCTGTGCCGCCCTGTGCCGAACCCCTGCGGCGGTGACGGCCACAGACTCTGCCTCCCTCCCGCCACGCACCACGGCAGATCTGCCCAAAGCTCAGTGCTGCCTCAGCTTCGTCTGGAATTACTACTAGGCCACTATGTCCATACTGGGCATGCTGGTGCACCGGATCAAATGGGGTACCGGGTCAAACACATATTACCTCGTTTTCCGCTCACATTCTGGTACTTCTGAAGCATACAAACTCTTCTTCTACATGTAATACACAGTCTCCATATATCTTGTAATATTTTTGTGTTCAATGCCTACACTACGCACAATTAAAAATCACTTCTCGTGCAAATTTGCCTATTTGGGACAATCTGTAAACCTTCTCCCCCATAACTCAATTACCGCTGGCCTTTAGGTCGTAATTATTGGAGGGAATGACCTCATATTATATACGCATATTTCATACACATCAGAATCATGGAGAATGGACCGATATTCATGGCGGGGCATTTGTCAAGATCAGGTCATTGGTCATGATAAATTATACTTCGTCGCGATATATCTCGTTCCATTCTTCATCAGGAGCTTATTTCTGTTGGAAATGTGGTCTCCAGTGGCGTATAGCTACCAACAATTTTTCTATAATTTTATTCGGGGAGTCCCGAGCTCCCTATAAAAGTCGACATCTGTGGTTAGTTTCATCACGTCTCCCCCCATAATTGTCTCTTCTGCACATTCAAAATCATCCCTCATGGCTCAAATCAGTGAGATAATTTACTTATCGTATCTTTGAAGATAATTGCTGACTTGAATCGCTCCAGAAATCGCGGAAGACGCTCCCAGGAAATGGACGAAAGCAGAGATCTATTCTTGGGACTGGAAACCAGTATTGTGAGTCCACCACATTATCTGTTGGTGAACCAGGACATGAGTTTCATAGACCCAGCGCTCTGATAGGTCGTTATTTAGGGCAGGGAGGCAGAGGGTAGGGTGCGGAGACGAGGCGGGGAGAGTGACAGTCAGTGTCGGAAGTTGCCGAATTTTGACCCGCTTCCCCATTTTTCGTACTTTTTTTACAAAATAATACACAGGTATTTTAATTCGGCTACTAATTTTTCTCAAACTACATACAATGCATTTAAAATCATATTGGAAGGGAATGGCAGCTTCAGAATGTGTTCAACTACTCTACACGAGACGTGAATGAGAGAAACATTTCAGATGATCCGGTAGTGGGTCACATGCAGTATGTTACGGCTAATATAAAATTAGCTTCATTCTAAAACTTTAAACTTTGATTATCATGGCTTCGCCGCCGCTGACCCTGCACTTTGCGATCCCTTGAAATGCTGGCGGGTATAGTCGGGCATCTGGTGGGGCCAGTCGACCAAGGAGATGACCCTTGCCATCGATGACGATGGGTGTCGAGGAGAGGGTGGCCATGGCAGAGTCTGCAGGCGGCGATGAAGCGGTGCTAATATCGGCTCAGCCGCGGTTGTGCATCATCTGTCATAATTGATGGGAACGTATATAAATATGCACAACAAGACACGCAATATTTGCCGTCAAACTGTACACTATCCGGCATCTACCATGTTACTGTACGTGAGTATTTAAAGGGACAGACCCTGTCGCAATTGGATTGGCAGACCTGTGCGTCCATCTGTGCCGACATGTGCCGCCCTATCGCGGCACAGCCTTTGCCTCGGCGGCCAGGGAACGCAGTGACAGTCTGGGCCTGATCGTCCGTTCCCCGGGGATAATTATATTAGCAGCAGACCCTCGCACGGGATTCATTGAATATCTGCGGCTTTACAGCTGTTTCCGAAACCTTGAGACTCATCAGAAAATTCTGCCCACGTCAAATTTTGATCTAATGCTGTTTTTGGACTCGCCATACCCAACTACCGGCACTCAAGTTTTTCAAAAGAAATTTGTGCAGGTACAAAATCGGAGTTTTGAATAGGAGGACCTGAAGCTGGTGGAGTCACAGACAAGACCTGTAAATATCAAACCTGTGCGCTGCTCTATTCGGTGAAACAGAAATTATTGAGGCAAATCCATATCCAAGAATGGGGGTAATCCGAGCCCAAAGAGGATATCGTTAGCACTGGACCAAATTTCCGTGCGGGCCAAAAAAAAAGTAGAGTCTCAAGGTTTTCGGAAACCTGTAAGTAACACGGATTTTGCCGCATATCACCGCCGGAACTATAGGTTTAAATTCATCCCCACAAATCACTGGGCTCGGTTGCAACTATTCTCATGATTCATCACGTCATTGGTGCGGCTGTTTGTGGTGAGCCATGATCTCAATACGATCATGGATCAATACAAAAGGAACAGCGCCAAGTAGAGTCTCAAGGTTTTCGGAAACGCCGTAAATACATGAAGTGAGGGGACTCATTTGTATGAATAAGGCGTGATTAAAGGTACGAGCAGCGCAGAAGGACAGAATGAATGTGGCGGCGCGCGTTGAAACACGAGTTAGATGCTATCAATGCCTTGAAATTCCAACAATAGTTTCCTCAGATATCCCCCATATGGTTGACGCTACCTACCCCAGTCTGTTTACCTAGGAGTGCCAGTACAGCAAAAATAGACCTTCAGTTACGTTGGTACACTCTGGTTCACTAAGGAGACCAGACCGGAGTTCGCAAAAGAAAATTCAGCAAACCTTTCGCATCCCAAAGCTGCGATGACTCCCCACTAGCTCTTGACTAACTCTCCGCAACACAGTCGGGACGCGTAATAGCGTTTTTCTAGTGAGTCAGCGCAAGGAAAAGCTACAAGAACTCGAACGGCGGCGCAAGCCAATCTCCGACTGGAATCCTTCGCCGCCGGAGATCTGTTTTAATGCAGAGAGCCTCGCCGGAGTCGGACCAGGAGCAGCGAGGGGCTGATCCTTCTTTTTGCCAGGGGACATTGAAATATTGGCGTACAATAACCTGTCACCCGTCGACACATCTGCTCCGCAGCTCCGGTGACTTGTAAATCCCCCTTCGATCGAGATCGCTTCATTTTAGCGGAGCAGGCTTCGGTTGCCGTGCATACACAATTCACACTTGATTCACACTACATTTATGGTCAATGACCTGGCCAAAGAAACTCTGGACGCATCCCCTGGCCATTGGAGTTGAAGATGACTCCGACAACAGTCCTTTACTCTCGCCCACTGAGAGGGGCGGATACATCGCTCCGCGACGCACAAAACGCATTCGGAAACCTCTTATTATCGCCACGCTGGCTACCTTGACCGCCGTGCTCGCCATAACCGCCACCATCGCGCACCAGCGCTTCCGCGTCGTCGCCTCACCACCAACATCCCCCTTTCTCGCCGCCCTCTTAGCCCGCCAATCCACCACCTACGCACAGGCCGCTGCGCGGTATTCTCTCAAGACCGGCCGCGCCCCGCCACGCAACTGGGACAAGTGGTTCACATTCGCGCAGGAGCACTCGTGCCTCATCGACGAGTACGACCAGATCCACCGCGATTTCGCACCGTTCTACCAGCTCGCCGAGGAGGACCCGTTGTTCTTCCAGCGGAGGGTGGATATTATCGCTAATGTGCGTCTTGTTTTGCCTTGTACGACCTTCTGGGAATGCGTATGGCAGCTGATTTGTTTCCCACTCAGATAAACAACCACGTACGGGAAGCGGGGGCGGTCTTCATCAAAGATGGTCAAGTGCACATGCCCCAAGGGGTGGACCTCAAGTACTGGGGCGGCGGGCCCGCGACCTTCAACAATGTGAGTGAGGATGCAGTCGGCTGGCAACTTACATACAACGGTTTTTACTAAACAATTCCTCGGATTACAGTTCGCCCATCTCCTACCAGATATGTCCTTTATAATAAACGGCAAAGACCAGCCCCGCGTTGTATTCGACTACAGCGCGCCCGGCAAAGCCACACGGGAGAGAGCGCTCGTACTCAAGGATGAGCGTCCATTCGACCTTTCCCCGCGGCCCAGCGCCGACTTCTTCCGCAGTAGGCCTGGATGCCAGGTCCTGCGCAATCCGGTGGGGTTCACAGAGATGGCCAATGACGATAGTGGATGTGCGTCTACTTTCCTTTAGTTGTACCGAACTTATTCAACTCACGGCCTCGGGCATAGTCTTCCTCTCCAGCTCACCGGCGTATATGACCCAGGATCTGTACCCTGTGATGTCAGTAACGAAAGTCAGCCCTTGTTTCGCGGACATCTTATTCCCTAGCGAGGTGAGTTCCTTCGTTTGGATTTCCTCCAATCCATTGTATTTCCTTCCGTCAATTCCATTTACTTCCTCGGTCGGAGGAAGCCTATTTATTTTCTCGCATACATCTATTTGTTTTCTCAAGCCCGTTTATTTTCTCGCTCTGGGTTCCATCTATCCATGTATTATCTCAACTTGGCTCGAAGGAAGCCCGTTCATTTTCTCCTCGATCTCGCTCTTGCCTTGAACCTCCTTTGTTTTGGGGAATGCAGGCACTCAAACTGATTTGAACTTGAACACGCACAGTATTATTACGCCCGCTCGTCGACGTCGCCCAAATTTGCGTATTCGGATAACGTACCTTGGGAGGATAAGAAGTCGCAAATATGTACGTGTGCATCATTCTTACCTCTCCTCCTTTACAGTGTATTCCAATTAATCGGCACCCTCACGCATATTTTGTAGACTGGCGCGGCACTGCAACCGGCGGCCAAATCCTCAACACCACAGCCTACCGCAACTTCACGCGCTTCAAACTCGTCGACATCGCACGGCAGCATCCCGACCTCATCGACGCCCAAATAACGAAGTTCGCTGACGCACTCTGTCTGGCAGAGGACGGATGCGATCGGGGGCGTATCATGGAAGAGTATGGTATTACTGGGGCACATACACCACAGGAGAATGCGTATAAGTATAAGTATCTGCTAGATGTGGATGGAATGACGTTTTCGGGGCGGTTTGGGGGGCTGTTGCGCGTGGGGGGCTTGGTTTTTAAGGTGCGAGAGTCTATTTTGAACTTTAGCGCTGTGTATCTCACACCCTCCCGCCCAGGCAACCCTCTTCGAAGAATATCACAACGACTGGCTGCGAGCTGGCGAGCACTACATCCCCGTGCTCCCCGACCTCTCGGACCTCTTACAAAAGATTGAGTGGGCGCAACAGCATGATGCGGAGGCGAGGAAGATAATGGAGAGGGGGCAGGAGATGGCGCAGAGGGTGATGACGGATGGACAGAATGATTGTTATTTCTTCGCGCTGCTGCTCGAGTGGGGGAGGTTGCAGGAAATTTCCAGAAATGCCAGCCTCGGCGTGGGTCGTGGTTTGGCAGGTGCTGTCTTCAGCTTTTTTCGGGCTGCGAACGCTACGGGGCTCTTAGAAAAAGTCAATATATTTCCAGAAGAAATTTGAGCAGTAATATTCTGTCTATCTCCCAAATTTTATTGTAGGTGATATTTGGGCAAGAAATTGAATTTTATGGTACAGGGCCATTTTTCCCAGGGTTATATTTTTTGATCGCTGCAGTGAATAGACAGAGTGCCCGGTAGGTAGGTAGGTAGGTAGTATTACACGGCACGGTCAATTTCCCCGCGCGTTTATGCCTCCGGATATTTACCGTTATCAGTATTACCTAACCGGTACCCTTGCCAACTCAATTGAGTTGGCGGCGTCACGGCTGTGAGCCATCTGCAGCAGGCTACAGCGAGGCAGAATCATTGGAATGCTGATCAATAATCATTCCGCAGCACTCCGCAGCAGCAGTGGTGATCGTTCCAAAAAGGAAACGAGTGCCTGGACTCCGTCACATCCCATCCCCGTTCCCAACCCAATTCTTGGCTCGTCGTCTTTCGTTGTCGTATGCGGATCCGTCTTCTCAGCCCCATTCAGCGTTCCTCCTTGGTTCTTTCATCGGGCACCGAAGACCCGCGCGGGAAAGGTGGCGGTAACGAACCAAGGATCCTCAAAATAATTCCTCACAGTCTGGGACTGATGATCCGTTACCCGGGGATAATATAATAGCAGCAGACCCTCGCAAGAATTCATTGAATATCTGCGGCTTTACAGCTGTTTCCGAAAACCTTGAGACTCATCAGAAATTTTGCCCTCGTCAAATTTTGATCTAATGCTAAGGATTACTGTTTTTGGACTCGCCAAGCTCAACTGCCGGCGCTCAACTTTTTCAAAAGAAATTTGTACAGGTACAAAATCGAAGTTTTGAATCGCAGGACCTGAAGCTAGTGGAGTCACAGACAAGACCTGTAAATATCAAACCTGTGCGCCGCTCTATTTGGTGAAATGGAAATTATTGAGGCAAATCCATATCCAAGAATGGGGGTAATCCGAGCCCAAAGAGCAAATCGTTAGCACTGGATCAAATTTCTGTGCGGGTAAAAAAAAAAGTAGAGTCTCAAGGTTTTCGGAAACGTGCTGTGTAATGCTACCTACCTACCTACCTGTAAGTAACACACGTATTTTGCCGCATATCACCGCCGGAACTATAGCCCAGGGGTATTTTTTTGATCGCCACCGTGACACCGCAAACACTATCTATGCTGATAAGCCTTGCTATTCTGTGCTACAAGCTCCATCCTTGTCCATAATATTTTTACGTCATGTCATGATCTCCTAACAGAAGCAACAACAATTGACGACTACACTGCCAACCAAACCGTCACTGGAGACCGGTGGTAGGTAGGTAGGAAGGATTAACGACACAATCTGGGTGATACAGGTCGATCCAGTGGATTTCCACAGATCGGCAAACCACTGGAGAGCAGTGAAAGCGTCGGCCCGGTGAAGCGACGGGAAATGGGCAATGAAAATTCGTTCGAACTTGTGACTAAAGCGGTATGATGATATCTTACGGGAAGCGTGTTATCCAAGTGCACCATAGTGCAATATAATGACCGGGATGATTGAAGTGTCACTGTCGGTTAGATATTAATGGATCATCGTCGCGTGGCAGTCGTTTGGGAAGGATCCATGGCTGCAAAAATCAGCTGCAAAAATCTTCCAGCCAATAATCTCAGTTTTCATTTTCATTGGAATTTGCACCCTGCTTGGAGCCGGTCGGAGGTCCAACTTGCCTTTGAGCGCCGTGAACCACAGTTGATCATGATCATTGTTCTGGCTGATGTCATCAACCACGTCAAATGCGCCAGTGGATTTCCAGTGCAACTCCCATTGGCACCCACCGGTTTGCCGATCTGTGGAATTCCAGTGGAAAAGAAAGAAAAAAACCCACAGATCAGACCTTTGCATTCCAGTGATTTCGTGTTCCAACTTCCAATGGTCTCCAGTGACGGTCTGGTTGGCAGTGTATGGAAAGACGCTTTTAGCGAGAAATCGGCATGATGCCGAGTGATGTGACTTCTCCTTTCGGTATCAGGACCCTGAATACCACTGAGTTCCCCGCATCCTTCACTTGGTTAAGTCAGTGCCTAATGAGAGGGGAGGACTGAAAAACATCGGCCTGGGCTTCACTTTGTGCCCTCATGATGTGGGGCGCATATCCATGCAGAATCCGGCATCTTCCGAGACAGTAACAAGTGCTAACATTGGTTCAACTTGTCGCGCCATCCTGCCAAAAGATCTATGGGCACTTTAAATTAAAAGAAGTTCAACGCATTAAAAATGGTCAAAAATTATTCAATTCAATTATTATTATTACTTCCTATGGCAGCAAACAAATTCATGGATTCGAATTCACTATTTTCTACATGCAGTTCCCTCATCCGCAACTTCCCTCCTCGTTCTTTCTTTATGGCTGGCGGTGCGTCTCCCTTCCAATTCTTTTGATTGGACTGCCATTGACTAGTTCCTGTGCTTGCTCTCCTCCAATTTACCTTCATGCCCACTTGGATCCGTGTCAACGTTCCTCGCTGACTCTGTGATGATTGTCAAGATTTGAAATCGCACTAACCGTCACTTAAGCGCCACCCATTGCTTTTCCGTTCACATCCTTTGCTAGAGGTCTTATTTCCCACGGCGAAGTTCGGATGAACTGAACCTTGGGGATGAAAGGCAGCTGGAAGTAAATTAGAAAGAATTCAGAGCCAAGGGCCCAAAGGGTTAAAGCTGAATGAGTTTGCCTCTGTACCTAAAGTGTTCTAATTAAGGCCTGGGTATTTTGGTTTGAGTCGAAAGTGATGCTCAAACTAGAACAATGTTGAAGCACCTTCTCAGACACCTATTCAAAGCCACCTCTTCGTTGAACTGATGGTTATTGTAAATATCAATAGGTCCGTGACAACTTGAAGAACTTGGGGTAAAAGGCCGTTGCTGCACCTGGACCTCGTACTTGCCTTTTTGGACGCAAAACTTGCTACAGAGCTCAGTACTGAATACATCTAAAATTGAAAATTGGGGGACATTGTATGAGACCTGCAACTCACATCCAAAGGCACCAGTACATCCAAGGCGCCCACCTGTCGCCTGGCGTAGATATATGTATTTTAAGCTTGCACGGACGAGTCAGGTACTTTCACTACTCAATTATAATGCCCTCGGAAATTCTTCTGCATGTTCTGTGACCGCATCTCAAGGTGCTGCCAGGTCTGCTACTACTAGTACAAATTTTAACAAACTGCTAATTGTTTAGTGGCCCTTCAAGTTCCCATCCAGTTCTCTCCGCGAATAACCTGCGCCACTGGCACCAGCATCGTTCCCTACCAATAGCCACCTCCGCCGCGCACTCTGAATCACAGCGCGATACGCGTACGGCTCTGCATTGCCCCACAGAGTGAAATCGAGTACAATCTGCCTGATGCGCGGAAAATGAGGGCCAGACAACAGGGCGTCTATCTGATCCCACGAAGTGCTCGCGAATTCCATCTGCAAGGAGCTTATGCGCACGTCGAGGAGAAGCGATATGGACTCCAGGTCGGGAGACGCGAGTTGCTGGATAAGCGGGAGGACCTGCTCGGCCTTCGTCGCGCGCTCGAGGGAAAGGTGGCGCAGCGCGGTGCAGGGCTGGAGACGGATCGCGTGGATAATATCCAACAATATGGGAGGAACAAAAAAATCAGTTGAATAAATCCGTTGGATACGAAAATGAATTCCTACCCTGCGAGCAGTAGTTGAAAGTAAGGCGGTGGAGTCGCGGTCCAACGGCTACGAGGGTGGCGTTTAGGACTGCGACGTGCTGTGAAGCGTTGCCCACGAAGATCTCATCGAGCAGGGGGTGTTCGGCATGCGCAGAGAGCCACTCGAGCACCAGAGCGATCGAGTCATTGTCGACGGAGACTGAACGGAGACGCAGCGGAGCGGTATTCGGCGTAGAGCTGATTCTGCCGATATCGTACTCCAAGTCACTAGAGCCTATATCCAATCCCCGGAGCTCCAGAGCCTCTAATCGCGTAAACTGTCGAAGCAGCGTGAAGAAAACCTCTCGGCTTTCGAAGATGGAGTAAGCGATCCTGAGCCTGGTGATTTCTCCGAATGCGGCTGCTGCTGCGGCTCCGGAGGGCACTGCCATCTGAAAAAGGGCGCTAGAAATGCGCAGACAGTAGTCGTGCGAAAGCCTGCGGTCCAGGAACGCCATAATCGCAACATATTCTGCACAACGTGCTTCTGTCGGAGGCTTCAAGGTCGTTATAAACTCCAGCCGCCTGACGTGGCGCCCCAGCGCGGGGTTACGTTGTAAAAGCGCCAAGAACTTGGCACCGCACATGCCTGTAGTCCCAAGGGCAATTCTCGAGAAAAGCAGGGACTGCGCGTACGTAGTCCAGGCTGGGGATACGAGAGAGAGTCGGCCTAATTCCTGCTTGTCGGATGCACTTTGGTCGATGACCAGAAAATGAACTTCTAGAGGGAGCATAGGGACAGCGAGCTCCTTGGCCGAACTGTGAGCGTGTAGGAGCCTTTAATGGATATGAATGAGTTTCACTTACCGTTGTACCATTGTCGACGATCACGGAGGAACGACGGGTTGTTTATTTGATGTTGTCTGTCTGTCTTTGTTCCGTCGGAGATTTCCGGGCCTGCTTCCTTTCAAACCACGATGACGTCCTCCAATGGCGCGAGCTCTGCTGACTTTCCTCATGTCTCCATTTAATCTCTTCTTCTGTGCAATGCCTCCTTCAGCCCGATCCCGCTTATGCGCTCTTTGACCGTTCTTGACGATTTCTTCACCTCATTGTATTCTATTAAAATATCTATTCTAGTCGATCCTGCAACAATAAATTACATTGAGGTTCGTGAGTCCTGCATGTTCGGGGTCTACGTCATTCATGTCTTATCTGAATCATCATGCGCTGTCATTTCCGCTGCGTCTGGTTTCGTCTTCGTCGGCGTCGTTTCCCCCTTCAACAGCTCTTCCAACCCGGACTGGACGATAACTCGCGGCTTGAGCAACGTCGTCTTCCTCCACACTCCATCGATTTTGTCCGCCCTCGAGAGTCCCAGCTCGCATGTGCACAGCACCGTTTCGCCGGGTTCTGGCATCGTGCCCGTGGCCTCGATCATCGCGTCCCCGTCGAAAGGCGAGCCGGGGGCGACGGAGAGCGTCTTGAGTTCGCAGACCGTGACCTCCGCACCGACCGCATTGTTTAGCGTGAGCGCCAGGCGCACCAGCCGCGCGATACTCCCCGCGAACCGCGTCGCGACCAGCTCGTGCAGCGCAACGGAGCCGCCTCGCAACCCCGCCGTGAGCAGTACGTTGACGAACGCATCGACGAAGTAGTCCCCCAGCTCGGGCTCGCCATCGATGAGCTCCTGGACGTGCCGGTGTGTGAGCGCGCGCCATCGCCCCGCGACGGCCTGGTCCTGCCCAGTACGCACGCGTTGGTAGATGTCCGCGAGGAGCTGCTCGTCCTCCGGATCTTCGAAGAACCACGACGCGCTCATCCAGCGCGCATACTCGATCATACCGCCCTGGAACCCAAGCCGCACCAGCGTTGGATCTTCGTGGTGGTCTGCGATCCGCAGTATTGCGACCAGATCGTGCCCCAGGATCTCCGTCGCGCGCTCATACGCCTCCGTCATCTCCTCCCCCGTGTCTTCCGCGCTACTACGCCCGTCCTCACCATCCTTCTCCTCGAACTCGAACGAATCTGCCAGGACTGCGGCCGTTTCGCTTATCTCCGTATTCAGCCCTCGTACCATCTCGAGTACGCCCTGAACCGTAACTCGGTCCCCCACGACTTGCAGCCTTGCTCGGGCCTCCTCCAGATCCGCCGTCCGCGCCGCCAGCATCCCCACCGCCTCCTCATATGCCGCCGCCACTCGCTCCTTCTCCGCCTCCCCCACGTCTCCCCGTCTCCGCTGCGCCTCCAGCTCTTCCTCCAACACGCGTTTCTCCGCTTCCGCATCTCGTAACCGCGCCACCTCCTCCGCCAACGCCACGCTCTCACTTTTCGCGGCGTCCATCGATCGCTGCAGCACCGCCACCTCGCTATCCTTCCGTTCTATCGCTTGCCGGATTTCGTTATCCTTTCGCTCCAGCGCCTGCCGCAGAGCGAGCACGTCCGCCTGCGCGCGCCGCGTGTCCTTTGAGCGCCGATGGAAGGCGCGGGAGAGTAAGCCGAGGGCGAGCGCCATGGCGAGGACGGTTAGACGGTAGATGGTGGTGGTGGTGGGAATGGTGGAAGGTTCGGCGGAAAGGGCTGAGGACATCGATTGTGGGGGCTGATTTTGAGATGTGATACGTACATCGTGCAAGCGATGTCTCGGTCATCCCTGCAACATGAGGCGGGGACATGAGGCGGGAACGTGGTATGTATGCGGTCACTGGTGTCAGCGCGGGTACGTCGTGTTTCGTCCTGCGCGTGCGCTCCGCGTTTCAGTCGGCACTTTGGCACGAGGCAGATGTGAATTTGATGGATGGACTTCATTAACAGGAGTAATTATAGGGTGGAGCATACCACCAAGGGGCATCGGGAGGATATTCTTTTTGGTATGTACATACAGAGGATACATTTAATGAGATACAAGCTTTACTTACATTTATATAGTTTAGACTTTGCGGATGGAGGTTAATTTAATCTTCATAATCAGCGGAATTACTTGTTGCAATCCAACTCGGGCCTTGCGTCGGTCGCGATCCCAATTACTTGCGCTGGTCTCGTCTGCAGATGCTTCAGACCGAGTCCGAACAAGCGGCATCCAGTCCCCTCGGAATTGGATGTCTTGCACTCGCGCTCCAGATGCTCGTATCCGTATCGTCCCAGCACGGTATTCGGCACAGCGAACCCGCACGGCTCCAGCGCGCGCCGGTGCGCCTTGGGGTACTGATACCCGGCGACGCGCGAGATGAAGGGACAGCCGAGGCCTGCGGCAGCAGCGTTGGGGCACGCGCGGGACATACACTGGGGACATTTCCAGGACGATCCGGCAACGGGGTGCGGGAGGGCTTCGCCGTCCAGGTTGAATCCCACGATGAGGGAGGTGGACGTTTCTGTGGGCTTCTGTACGGATGTGAGGCAAGTTCCAATATTTTTGAAATAAATGACCGCACCAGTGGCACCTCAGAATTGCACGTCCCCCATACGTTTGGCAGGAAGCCTTGGAGCTGGAAATGCGCCTCGTCGAATGGGCCGATAAGATAATCGTAGTGCCCCGCAAAGCGTGGACAAACAAGAGCTCTTTCCTTCTGGTGGCAACACCAAATATCAGCTGGGATTCCGCAGGAAACACGAAGAAAAGGCGCGACGCACAAGCCCAAGCTCGGCCTTTATAACCTTCGTGCGTGCAACGACCTCCACCCGCGTCAACTTGATCGATCCGAAGCGCAGATTCTCGTGTATGCTCGCGTCGGCGGTTCGACGCGCTACCTTGCGGAGGTTGTTGAGACCGATGTCATTCTAAGTTGTAATAGAGTGAGTAATTATATGAGGGATGATTGAGAACAAATAAGACTTCTTTATCAGTGCCGTCACGCTTGGTCCGTGCCACTCGGGCAGTCTTGGGTGGCATACTAGCGAGGGGGAGATTCCCAACGGTGCTGTTGCCCAGATGTTTCATTGAAGAAACCATCGAGGTTTATTGATAATGTATTGCTTTAAATTGCGTCCAGAGATTCTTGGGAGTAATCTGGATCGTCTGCGTTGATTGTGAACGCCAAGCACGGGAGGGGACAGTGGTGCAACGGTGTTAAACGTGAGGGTTGTGAAAAAGCGGGGACGTCACAGACAGGAGAGTAGAGGTGGAGTGGCAGAGATTGTGGTTCGTGGTGAGAAGCAAGCCGCGGGTCAAAGCTTGTCGTTGAATGATGACGCAAGACCACGTGATCGCGACAATAGAACCTTTTGACTTCTCTGGAATTTTAATTGGCTACCAGGTACGAAAATTTAAAAGAGATCAGAAAATTAGGAATTGTAGCGCTACACGATCTCCACGATATTTTCCCGGCGTACTGTAACGAGTTTAGCTTGATTGAAACTTGAACAGACTTGAACTGTACTGCGAGGCCTTGAGGCTTAAATATATCGACATGGGGATACCTAGATGTGAGACGAAGTCGTTCAATGTCCGTGCCTGGCACTGCTCGTCGCAGAGTTAGTTGCAAGATAATTGAAGATTATTGGGAGGACAATTCACGTGACTCGCCGTGTCGGCCAGGAATGTACAACAACCCACAACAATGTACAGCTCTTTAAATTTCTACTTTCAAATACTCGCGGTCGACACATACAAAATTTAATGTCACAGAAATTTGTTCTACGTGCCTCGTACTACAAGCCAAAAAATCCAACTCCTAACCGCGTTGAACCCAAAACTAAACGATGCTCCAGGTCGCATTAGGGATGGTCCCATCCCGCAACGGTGCAAGAGTCTTGAAATCCATTTTAGTAATTCCGACGTCGTTTGAGCCCGCATCATTGTCCTCCGGGAAAGAGTCCACGACTTTCACATTCAAGGTTTTATTGTTGACTGTCGATTTATGCGTGACAGAAGTAGAGGGTGAACAGAACGGCAAACGCACCTTGGATCGACAGAGTGCTATTGCATATTGGGTTTCTGCAACGACGAATAAATCAATGAAAATTAGTGTCGGCTCAATAATCACGCCCTTGTTAGGATTGGCGGTGGCGCCGCTGCGGGACGGACAAATGAATAACCAAAGCTGCTTGGAACAAGTGAGGAAAGAGAGTACTGACGGAAACGAGTTGAAGAACGACATCGACACCGTCCCAACGTGCTCTGCCGTTGTTCACAGACCCACACGCACCCTCATCTGGCTGGAAGTTGAAGACTGGGTGGAGACCAAGTCAATGGAGAATTCCGGACACAAATAATTTAGCACACACCAGTCCCAACGTGTGCCTCCTGCGGCTTGAGATGCCCAGCAAGCGCAGCGAGAGCCAAAGTCAAAGACCCGAGAATGCTGGATATATGGCTCATGGCGGTGGTGTTTACGTTGAGGAGTGGCGCTCGACCCTCGGAGGCCTTTTAATACGTCGAAAAATGGCCTCATTCCTCTGTGAAGAATTCATCTCCGCGCGAGAACAGCGGTGGATCGGAGGCGTTGGATAAATGAGCTACGTAGTAGAAGGACACCGTGGGACCTGCAGCTCCTGCAGGTTGGAGGACTTTACGTCAGGAGACGGTGCAAGAGTGAAGGGCAGAAACGAGGGTTGGATGTGCCGCCGCACGATGTCGTTCGCCTGGATTTTAAATTCATATATTCCTCTCATACGAGGTGAAGGAGGTTGAAAAAAAACATGACCCAAGTCTAAGAATGACGAATATCAGGACAAGTCAGTGTCCGTCGCTCCGAAAAATTAGGAACTCGAAGCACAATCGGCAAGGACCTGTCTATATGGCGAGTACCTTGTTTAAAACTCATTTCAAACTCCGCAGTGCGCAGCCCGTTTTGTCCTGATGGCATCAAAGCCCACGCCAATCTGTCGCCTTGGCCAGCCAGCCTCAATTTCAACATTTGACTACAATAAAAAGCCACCATGCACCCAGATTGTTGTTACCATGTTTGGTATGCCTTCATTGATACCCCCTGTGAACAGTAGGCTGTTGATATCACTACTTCCGTGTTTTGGACTTGGAGACTTGACCTTTTGGCTTGCAGAAACTGCGGGCACCTGCGTGGACTCGCTTTTGGGCGAGGGTGGTTCGCTGGCACAAGCCGATTTGCTCATGCCCATCAAACTCCACGCCCTTCTGTCGGCTTGCCATGCCACATATAATTTTGTTCTATGCACCATCGAAACTACACCTGATACTGACTGTACCGCACCAGAGAGACACTTCGACCAAGCTTCTGGACCTGTTGTGGGAATATTTCAGTTCGTCTGCCATTACTTAATGAAAAGTTGTATATCTCTTTCCAAGTTCCGTTGCCCAGTATGCCTCAAACCGTTGGCTTGCGTGGTTGAATATGGATCCGGATCAGGCGGATCTAATGATTGCGGGACAAAGCTAAGAATCAAAGGAGCCCAAATTGAGCACACTATCGTAATAAATATATCACCATCTCGAGAAAAAGTACACTGGTATGGTCCAAATCGAGAAAAATTATTCGGAAGTTCCTGTATAGTGTTGAACTGTAAATAAAATTGACCAGCTACATTTCTCTCCACCGTAGCGTTTCTGCCTCAGTTGAACTCCCCAGTGAACAACCCATTTTGGTGCGATGGCATAATGCCCAGTCCACTTGTGTCAGTTTGCACCCAACACATTTCCATTGATTTCACGGGGGGTTATCCATCTCTGAACCTATATCTAGTTTGCCCCGCCCCAGTCGGCTGTATCTGACATGGGTGGAGATTTAAGGAGCGCAAGCTGACTTGCTCACGCCCATCAAAGCCCACCGGTTTGTCGGCTTGATCCGCTGCCCCTGATTTCAACATTTGAGTAGTACTGGAAGCTTCCATACCGCGATTCCGCAAAATGTGTGAAGTTGCAGGTGTAGATATCTTGTAGATACCTCTACGACTACTGCCTGTGACACACGCAACTCCGTGGTTAAGCTCTCTACGCATCTAAGAGTCCGCTAAGAATTTACCATGTCTAGCAAATAAAATATGGGAAGTTGCACTACCGACACCAGTTCGGTGTAATAAAAATCCCTGCCTTGCAGACGCATATTTTCAGTATATAGCAAAAGTTCTGGGTGAGAAGAGTTCTAAACTTAGGTCTATTCATGCAATAACGACGACCTTCCTGGCGGGTATGCAAGATTCAAAGGGGGCAAGCCATTTTCTCCGGATGGCCGTAATGTTAATATTGCACCGTGCACGCGTTTCTTCCCAATTGCCTTTTACTTACTGTGAGAGTATATTCTTAAAGGAAGACCGATTGGCTTGTGGTCAGGAAATTCGCGTGTGCCGAAGAAATTATACAAATATTTCGAGATGGAGAGTAATTGGTTTAACCTCCACTCGTTGACTGGGACACCTTGAGATCATTGCGAATTCAGAATGTGAGTGTGGGCTAATTGGCTTGCACTCTGGACGGCGCTAAAGAAAATTGGTGTCAAGTGTTGAACGCACTTACTGGTTTGTGGTGAATATATCGGGTCCACATTCATAAATTGGCTCGTAATATATAAAATGACTCACTTGTGAATTAGCGTTTGTTGTAATGTGGCCCATACTCAAATAATTGGCGTGTGGTGAATCGCCGCATCTAGGCAGTATTAGCTGAAGCTGAATCAGATTGAATGAATCCTTGGCTGGCTGCTTGTTCGCAGTGTGCTGTCTTCAACCACATATACTGCCTCTGAACTAGAAAAGCGAGGCCTCATTCATGCCAACATGAATAGGTTACATATGATTTCAGCACAGCGGCTCCGCGCCCTTTCGCGTCCAACTGCGGTCCAACGAGCCTCGTTCGCCCGAAAGAAGATAGAAAGATGCTCTTGTGACTATCATACACTCGATATCATGTTGCTAACTTCATTGAAAGCATATTCATACGAAGGAAACGTCGGTAGTTTGAGCAACACAAATGTCCTATTCCCAGGGCCAGTTAATTCGTGAGAAAGAAAACTGGTCTTCTATGCATCTGGGCAAGTGAAGGTCGTCCCCAACGGTGAGTTAAATAAGAATTCATCGTTGAAGTAGACCTTCAAATGGATCTTCAGTTTGGCGCGCGGTGAATCAGGGAAGAACGCACGTCGTTGTATTCAACATCAATACATTTCCCACCGCCAGTAGGACCCACATGCGCGCAATGAACCTGCACGAAAATCAGCACGAAACCACTCAGGGTATTCAAGTGTGAAAGCCCGCCTCCGGTCGAATCTTCGTCAGGAGCACATGAACAATTCGACACACGACGTTATCCCCCCATGTCTCGTCCGACCTCCCAAACTGCTTCGCAGCAAGCGTCCGCACGCAATCAGCCACGCTATCGTACACCGCATTGGCGCCGACGCAGGTCTGCGCCTGCAACCCGCAAATCCCCTGGATGGTGTTATTCATCCCGTCGAGAGTATAAATGTCGAAGCCGTGAATGGATGGGTTGAACAGGTCAAGATCGGGAATCCAGGCATCGTAATAGAGAACGGCGCCTGAGTCGTCGAAACGCCAGAAAGCGATCTAGCTATGAATAATTAGACATAGGCCGGAAGAATAAAATAGAGATAAATGACCTGCTTTAAAATAGAGATAAATGGCCCCGTCGAATTATCCGGGTTAATCGAGCTGAGTGTTAGATAGACCGTACTAGCGGCAACCTCCGCAGCAACAGATTGTTCGGATAATAGCTATCTGAGTAGTGAGAAATAAACTCACCTCGGGGCAGCCGGAGGTAAACTCAGCAAGTGTTGCATTGCTGAAGGCGCCGTTGGGCGGCGAACCCGACGGGAGTGGCGCAAGCCCAAAAAAATACTCGAAAGAGTCCTGAAAGCCGAAAAACTCCCCAACTGGTGTGACGCGGCCTGTAGCGTTTGCGTTGAAGAGACCAGGAGGCACCGCAGGTGCACCTTCGGCGATAATCTTTACGTTGGCCGGAAATACAGTCACTTGGTGCGAGTGAGATTGAATGAGCAAGCCAAAAGTGGGGTCACGTACGATTATATATTTTCTGGATGGTGTCGAAGTTTCGCTTATACCAAGATGGCTGGGAGGCACTAGATAACACCGCAGAGGCGAGGATGGTCAGTGGAAGGAACTTGAAGGAGCGCATGGCTTGAACGTTCTGCGACCCACGATCTGTCTTTATGTATACAGACTTTTCCTTGGCCAATCGGCTTGCCCCTATATTAACCGTTCTTTAAGCAAATGCTCGGCGATTCTTTGCATCTCTTTGGCTTTATCTCCATTGAGATTATCCCCTTCTCTCTCACTCCCGCTTCCTACTCATTCCCCAACGTCGAGTGACCCATGCGCAATCTCAGCAAGCTCCCGTCGCACCGCCTTCATATGCATCGAGGCTCAGATTCATTCCCATATCAATTAAATTATTCTCACTCAACCCCCCAATCTCGACGCCAAGCTGTGCAACAAATCCCAGATCGGGAAAGTGGGGGAAAAGAGCCCAGTTGCGTGAGTCTACAGCTCTGAGCATTTTGGAGCAACACGTTCGCCGCAGTCACCTATACTGCGGCCACGTATGATGTTTGAACATATAAAAGAACTGCATTCTAACCTTTTTCTGCGCCCCTCCTTTATTTACTCATTCTTGCCTACCGTCTGCCTAGTCTGCTTTCTCACATACGCCAATTACCTGTTTTTGCATGCAAGACCAGCGGTTTCGCACCACCCAAGTATTCAACTGTAAAACCTATCCGTCAAGCAACAAGCCTTCAGCGGTGACCTTCCTCCCCAAACCAATTGATAATCTTTAAATCCATCTTGGAATCACTGGCTATTGGGATCTGTGTGCTGTAAACAATCTGTGCTGATCTCGCAAAAACTTTTCTCGGATGCACACCATGAAATGTTCGTTCCTCTCATATCTTTGTTCCGCCAGCTCCTCCTACTTATTTTATGCCCCAAATTGGGATTAGAACCACATTAAGAATAATGCAACTCCTTCTTTTATTCGATCTTCCTATTCTAATATGATGTTAACTTAGAATGCTACAATATATTGATTTATTGCCCACTGTTTGCCGGAGCGAAGCGGAGGCACGTCTTGTCGGAATTTGAATTTGGCTGTGGCTTTTTTGGCGTGGGCAAATCGGCTTGTTCGGCGGGCGTGGCTTGTGCTCAAATATACTCATCGCTAGCACTGTGCTATATTCGTTCTTTACGAGGCTGATACCACAGAGGGGTTTGACCGTATATCACTCTGGGGGCAAGCACCATGGCCATGGGTTCGTGGCATAGGATCGACACTTGCCACGACACCGGGGCAATTCACATGACAAACATTTCTTTGTTCTATTTTTATTCCATTCTCAGTTGTTATTTTCACTTCAGGCCACTACCTGGACCTACCGAAAGGGCCAAAGGCCCCGGGTTGAATCATGGGCCCAAAGGGCCTCCTCCCGGCTGTGAAATCCCGGGTGGTAGGGTGCTCCCGGGACGCCAGAAAAAGGTACGGGAGCTCCCGTGCTCCCGGATCCGGGAGCTCCTGGCCGCCGAAGGCGGAACCGAAAATTTTGGCCGGGAGCTCCCTGATAAAAACGGAGATACCTGGGAGCTCCCGTCTCCTGCCTGCGGGAGCCCCCGGCCGCCGAAGGCGGAACCGAAAATTTTGGGCGGGAGCTCCCCAAGTGCTCCGGGAGCTCCCCAGATGTCACGTCACGGCCTGGTGTCTGGGGTCCTTCCCTCCCCCAAAACGCTGGTTTTGCGGCATTTTGGCCTTGTCGGCTGCCTGTCTCCTTTCTTATAATGAGTGTTCCCGCGTGGCAACTACTCTGTGGTGTCCCATTCTGCGAAAAATGAGCTGCACCATAATCCTCCCTCAACATGCGTTTTCTGATTTCCTGCATCGCGTCCTCGAGCGGGTCATTCATATATTAAACAATACCGCAGGTGAGATCAGGATGATGCCACATGCGTTGTTCAATAAATTATGGGCTCTTTACAGTTCACTACATGCCTGGACGCAACTCACTACTTCTAATATCAACCTGGAAATTGCACAACCAAATATATTCCGACTAGCATACAACAGAAGGATCTACCTTTCTCTACGTGCTGGACGGAACTCATTTAGTTATGATTTCAACCTCTGACATGTATGTTAACAAGGGTTGGACCTGAACTTAACTGCTCTAGTTCTAACATCAACCTCGACGTGGCAAAAACAATATATTCTGACCAGCATACGACGCAAGTATAAGTCAATTATTTGCTTACTCGCCTGCCTAACACCAGCCCTCCCCAATCATGTCCCACATCGCCGGCAGCTCCCAGTACTCCCCCACAACCCCGGGAGCTCCTGCCGCACGAAATGTATGGGCGGGAGCTCCCGCTGTGTTTCATAAATCACGCGGGAGCTCCCGCCTAATCCCCCACACAGGCGGGAGCTCCCGCCTCATCCCCATCAACGCGGGAGCTCCCGCCTATTTTTTTACATTGGCCGGGAGCTCCCGCCTCATTTTCTAAATAGGCCGGGAGCTCCCGCCACATTTTCAGATAGGCCGGGAGCTCCCGCCTTATTCTCTAGATAGGCCGGGAGCTCCCGCCACATTTTCTAGATATGCCGGGAGCTCCCGCCCGATTCTCCCAGTAGGCCGGGAGCTCCCGCCTCATTCTCTAATTAGGCCGGGAGCTCCCGACTCTTTTGCTAATTAGGCCGGGAGCTCCCGCCACATTCTCTAAATAGGCCGGGAGCTCCCGCCCCATTTTTTAGATAGGCCGGGAGCTCCCGTCACATTTAGAGAAGACCGCGGGAGCTCCCGCATAGTTCGACTTGAGATTTATTTTGAATCAAAGGCATCTCACTTTTTTCACATTTTCTTCAAGTTCATCAATCAGCTTCTATTCTTGAATGCAATTATAATGAGGACACCTCTCTGCCTTCTCGCCATTTTCTCTCTCAAGTCCAGAGGCAGCCGGTAATGCTATATTCATTCAATCAGCACTTCAGAAGGCAGTCAAACAGCGCCCAACAACCGCTACCCTCCCAAAAAGGAAATTATATACAAGGCTGGCGTCACTCGACTCGCTCTTAGCCTCACTCTGTGAAAGTCAACAACTGACATCGCCGTCTGTTCAAAAACATTCGCAACTGCGCGTCTACAAGTTATCAGTCCACGTACATCTCAGTAAGAATGAACGTACCGCTGCCACCCTCCAGCCAAACACCGCCCAACAACCGCTAGCATCCCTAAAAAGAGATTTGATTAGATCACAGCAAACACAGCTGAGGCAAACAACCGCTATCGTCCCAAAAAGGAAACAAACCACATCGGTGCTCAAGTCCGAATTGCCTCAGTCCAGCATGACGATAGGGCACCAAGGGATAACATAAACATAGTACTTAACATGAGCATGGTAGGTTAAGGCACATCATAGGCAAAATCGATCACGATGGCTGAGAAAAATCTAAACGACTTAAAGTGCGCTATACCCGAGCAACTCAATCTCGTTCCTGTACTTTCGCTCGTCGTCCGGTCCCAGCCACACCGGAACCTTGGCCGTCTTGGGAACCTGGCCCTTCGGGCTCTGGTTTAACCGCGTCCTCTGCCCATTATCACCACAGAGGAATAACCCCCGCTCTGGTCCAGTCGGCGCCCGTTGCCGTGTCTCAATTCGGATTGCCATGAGAAGCGGGTAGTCTGTCGCTAGAATGTGACCAACGGTGGAGCTGGATACCTTGGGCGGCAACAGTTGCAACTCGTATAGGGTGCTCGGCCCCTCGCCTCGATCACCATCTTCCGAAGAAACAGCTCTCTTGCGCTTCCGCGACGGAGATGGCTTCCGAGGGGGCGGCGAAGGCTTGCGTGGCGGCGGAGACGGCTCCTGCGTTCGCGGTTTTTTTGTTGGCCGTCGCGATTCGCCTCGATCCCGTTGGCGTTCGCGTGGCGATCTGGACCGGCGGTGAGAACGCGAGCGGCGACACGGCGGCGACCGCGAGCGCGTGCGCGATCGCCTGGGAGCTGGCGACTTCCGGCCACGCGAAGGTGAGCGTCTGCGGGATCGTTTGCCTGTCGCTGATTTCGCCGCTGGTCGGTCACGGGAGGGCGAGCGGCGATGGGGAGGCAAACGCGAACGAGACCCTCGACGGCGAGGGGAGCGCGAAAGAGACTCTCGACGGCGAGGGGAGCGCGAATGCAACTCGCGACGGCGAGGGGAGTGCGCCCGGGATCGTTCTCGTGTTCGTGACTTTGCAGCTCGTTCTGGTCCTGACCGCGACTCGCGACGGCTGGGGGAACGCGCGCGGTCCCGGGATCGAGGGGCGGGCGAACGCGAACGGCCTGATGACTTCTTGCGCGCCGCGTATTTCTTGACCTCTTCTTTCTCGCGTTCTTTCTCGGCCTTCGCTTCGGCGGCTCCATTGACTCTCTTGTACTTGGTCGAATGTTTCACCTGTACAAGGGGGCGCCCGTCCGCAGATACCACGAGTGGTATATTGCGCTGCAACCCGAGTGGCATCGCCTTCTCCTCTAAACGATACTATGAGCAAAACATTTTCACAATAGGCAAGCGCGCATACCTGCCGTCCACGACTCCACTTCCAGTACAGGCGTTGCATTGTTCTCGTTGTGGTTATTGTCGTCTTCGTCGTCGTCCTCTCGGCTCGAATATTTTTCGACCATGCCGGGTAAAATGACGTCGTGGAGAGTCTTCGCGCGGATCTTGCCAACGACGACCTTGACCCCTAGGATGTGTCCCTCATCCTCCAGCGCTTGGTACCAGTTGATTGCGCGAAGCTCGTTCTCGAACGCGAAGTCGGCCCACTGTGTTCCCCACTTCATTTTCCACTTGAGGGCGGTTTCCGCTGACATCTTCAAGTTCTGAACGCAGACTTTGCCTGTTGGTCTTATCAGATGGCGGATTCCGTATGGCGCATATATCAACTTACCGACAATACCGCGCACCAACTCGCCGAACAGCCGCCGGTCCGAATCATGCGAATCCTCGCTCTTTCCCGCCGTCTTCAGAACGACAGGCGGCATGTCGTCGCCCAGCGCAATAGCGTCAAGCTCTATCTGTGCCGTCCTGTATCGCTCGTTGAGTCCCTGAAATAAAGAAAGATGAAGCCCACGTACCCAAAAATGTGCTCCTGGTCCTTCAACGATCTTTGAAGAACCGATTTGTATTGTGTCTTCACTCGTTCGTACCGTGGACCAGATCCAAACGCGAAGCTCGCGGTTCCGCTGGCATCGATAACGTAGCCCATGATATCGACGCCCATTTGTCGTCCCACCACCTCAGCCTGGAACGATGTCAGTATAAATCTTTTGTTAATAAACATTTGGCCAACACACCTGGTCCACGATCGGCTTTACTGCCTTCTGCACAATACGACGGAATTTCCCAGTATCCCTCCAGTTGTTAAGCACCCCTGCCATCGTCTCCTCATGCCACTTGAAAAGCCAGGGGAGTGCGGCTTTGACGAGCTCGGGGTTCTTGAGATCTGCATCGCTAAGTTTGGCAGCCTTCTTGTACGCGGCGCGAGATTCGCGATTGAATTCCCGACTCGACACTGGGGGCCAAGAAAATCAGCTCCTTGAACCACAGCGAAAAAAAGGCACATACTGTCGTCGGGCTTTATGTGGCCGCCACCCTCCACTCCGGGCGTCACGCGGTACGCCTGCCACAAGTTCCACCCGCTCTTCTCTTTGAGTTTGTCGAAACGTCGGCCGAGGTACCGCTCCAACACGTTCTGGTTTTTCCCGAACAATTCGGCCAATGCAGCGATCTCTGCTTCCTGCCGCTCCTGAAGCGCGTCGAGCTCCTCTTTCTGCTTCTTTGACAGCGCCCCGGGGATCTTGCTCGAAAATCCTGCCATATCGAGCTCGTCCTCGTCGCTCTCTGTGTGACCCCCGTCGTCCGAATCGCTGTCGTCGACCGCGTTGGCCTTGGACTCCCTCTGTTTCTGTTTTCGCTTCGACTTTTCCTTGTGGGCTACAGGCTTGACGATGGTGGTCGAAGGCTGAAGGGGCGGCTTTGTGGGTGGCTCCTTCTGCTTTCCCTTGCCCTTCGCGATCGCCGTCGATGACTTTGTGGGTGGCTCCTTCTGCTTGCCCTTGCCCTTGCCCTTCGCCGACTTGGTGGGGGGCTCGGTGGGTTTCTCTTTCACCTTCTCCTTCTCCTTGCCCTTACCCAGCACATCCTCATCACTCCCGATCTCCACGTACGCGCCGTTGCCTCTATAGTCCTCCATCACCACGTCTTCGTCGACGTCAGCATCGGGCGACTTGACCTTCGCATAACGGGCCGCCAGGCACTCCTTCTCGTGCTGCTTCGCTGACTCAGTTTTCTCGTAGTCGTCGTCTGACTCGGAGTTCTCGCTGTCGAGCACCATGTTCCCGACTTCCGTAGGCAGCTCGGGCGCAGGGGGCGAGGGATCATCGCGCCGCGGGCGCAACTGGCGAGGGCGGGAGCCACCTTCGCCCAGTGATTGCGCTGGAGAGGGCGGGTGCGTCAAAGAAGGCCCTGCGGCTGACGAGGGTCGAGAGCTGGGGGCCGAAGATGGCGGCAAAACACCGTCTGGATCCCAGATGTACTGTGCGTCCAGTTTGTCCATATCGTCCAGTTCCTCTTGGCGCTGCTCCGCCTCCTCCTGCTGGTTCACATGGTCTTCGTATCCGGTCCTGGTGCGCCGCGCCCTGCCGGACAAATCAAACATGTCCCGGTGGTATTCATCCTCGCGTATCTTCTCCTGCCTGCGTCGTGGTACGGGACGCATAGGACGGGCTAAAGGGGAGCGTGATCCGCGGGTGCTACTGCGACCGCGAGAAGGAGAGCGTCGTCGGGCGGCGCGGCTGCGACTGCGGGATCTGGAGCGGAGCCGGGACGCCGACTCGTCACGACCGCGAGAAAGGGAGCGGTGGTGACGACGTGGCTCGGAGCGACTGCGGGATCTGGAGCGGGCTGGGGAGGGTGACTCATGGCGACTGTGGGGAGGGGAGCGATGGTGACGGGGTGGCTGGGAGCGGGTGCGACTACGACTGCGGGATCTGGAGTGGGCCCGGGACGCCGACTCGTCACGACCGCGAGAAAGGGAGCGGTGGTGACGACGTGGCTCGGACTGACTGCAACTGCACGATCCGGAGCGGGCTGGCGAGGGCGACTCATGCGACTGCGAGGAGGGGAACCGTGTGGGCGAGGTGGCGCGGAGCGGGTGCGACTGCGCGATCGATGGGAAGGAGGCCCTTCGCCACTCTTCGGGTCGACGGATTCGGATTGGCGAGCTCTTGCGGGAGAAGGCGCAGGCGGAGGGGCGTCCAGCGCCTTCGAGACGCTGTCCATTGAGGCAGACCAGCGAGGCGAAGCCGCTTGCTCAGTCGGCTTAGCAGCTGGATCGAGCGAGTGGGAGCGGGGGCCAGAACACGATCGAGGCGCTATCTCGCCCACGGACCCTGGTTTCGCGCTGGAGGCGTCGATATCCGGGTCTGCAATCGTCACTGCCGCCTTGGCGGTTTTTTTCGTCTGTAGACCCAAAAATTAACTTTAAAAAAATCAAAATGACAAAAATCAAATACCTTCTTCGTCGTTGGCTTTGGTTTTTGGGCTGGGGATCCCGGGTCGTCAGCCTCAATTGCTGGTGCGACCGGTTTCTGTAAAGTCCCGGTCAGTGGGTGTCACGCCAGCCGCCGCAATCGAATATGTACCTTGGCTTTGTTTTTCGACTTCCCGGGCAGTTTAGGTGGTGGCGCAGGGTCCGGAGCACTTACGCCAGCTCTGCGCGCAGAGCGTCTGAGCTCGGGTGCCATGGATATGAAGATTTTGGTGTTCGTATGTGTTTGTGAGTTGGGGTAGTAGCAGAGGAAATGTTCAAGGGAGCGATGGGTGGCTCAACCGAGATCTTTGGGGAGTAAAAGCAAGGATTCAGCAATGCAGGCGCTGTGACCTGGTGGCCAAGTTGGCACTCACGAGGCAGGCTACCATTGTCGCGATCAAAGCGACTCTGTCCGTTTGGGGCCCAACTTCTCGTTCAGGGCCAAACACAACTGCCGCATCGGGGGATGAACAATGCGCGTCCGTCTATGGCCAAGAAAGGTGAGTATGCGGGACTATAAAGTAGACGCAAAAAGTACTCACCAGCCCCACTCTCCTTCTCCTGCGTCTCTCGTCCTGGCCTGCCTTCTCCCCTGTCGCAGTTCTTCCGGTATGCACCCTGCCTCGTCACCGCCGCTGCCTCTGCCGGCGATCGTCCACTGAATTTTTTTTTTTTTGCTCCAGCTGTCGTCATTCGCGCCGTTCCCAACGATATCGTAAGTAAACGATTGTAGGTATTCGTGCCTTCGAGTACTAATAGCCCGCCCGCAGTTCACCCCAAAACCCCGACCTCCTGCGCCTCCTATGCGCCGGCGATGTGCCAGCACACCGCGCTCCGACTTCACGGTTTTTTTCCACTCCCTCCCGTTCTTGTGGTAAGTAATTGATGTATTCTATTCGTCTATGTGTCTAATTGAACTCCCGTGCCAGCTACCGCGCCAGCCGCCCCGCCCACCCCCCGCCGACACTACTCAGACCACCGACATGGTGGTCAGAAGCAAGTGTCGGCAGTCGGACCGGTCGTCAGGCTGATCCGCCTGACCGGCAGTCCCTGACTAAGCGCTTAGTCAGGGAGTGACGGCCAGGTGGCTGAGCCTGACGACCGGCCCGCTTTCCGTCACTTGCTTCCTACCACCACCAAGTCCCCCCGCCGCCCTGGTAAGTCGTCCCGCCCCTCGTAGTACTCGTATGTAGTGGTAGTATAAGCAATGAATGAAAGGCCTGAGTGCCCCGCCGGTGTGAAACGGCGTCAGACGCGCCCAAAAATCAGACATAAAGCAGGAAAAAAAAAAACGTCGCCGCTCCCTGTACCGGTCGTCCATGACGCTAACCAGACACGACAGACAGCCCACCGCCCTCATGTCGCAACCATCTGAGCACGCCGCCGTCGGTTTCACGTCCCCTAGCACCCACGATGAGCAAACCAGCCCGTACATCGACGACTTTGCCGTCGAAGCCCACAGCGACGACGACACCAACGCCGACGAGTACGACGACGACGACGACGATGGTTCGGCGGAGGCGGAGGCGCGCAGATGGGACGCGCTGCACTTCCCTGTGTCTCACATTGCCGAGACACAGGAGCGGCGTATGCAGCGCGCAGGCGCGTACCTCCCGCCGCATATTCCCGACCCCCGCCTTCAAACGCCGCAGCAGGACGAGCAGCAGCATCAGCAGGAGCAGCAGCGCCAGGCGCGGCACACCCAGTACACGCCCGAGCAGCAGAACGACTTCAGCGACTTCTCGCTGCTGTCAAATGCATTTGGCGCATCCCAGTCGCGCCCACCGCCAACCATGCTCCCAAACCCCTCCTGGCTCTTCGCCAGCCCCTCAATGGCGCGCCCGAATTGGCACGCCTCTGGGCTCCAGACGCCCCCTCAATACGCCCCCGCATTCGGCGCACGCACACCATACGCCGGGTCTCCAGCCCAGTACCAGCCGTCACGTCCGAACTCGCCATTCCCTGCATGGATGGCACCCTCTAGCAGCGCTATTGCAGGCCCAAGCGCGCAAACACCGACATTCATTCCCGACTACGACGACAATTGGTCCGCCTTCCCAGTATGTTTTTTTAATTTGTAGCAAGCAGCCATATTCACCGATGGTAACAGCCAGGCGCGCAGACACCAACATTCACTGCCAACTACGACGACAGTCCGTATATACCCCCGCCCACCCTACCGGTAAGTTTGATATTTTGGTTACTTGCACGTTACTGACCGAAAATTTCAGACCCGCCGCCAAACACCCTTGTTCCTGCCCGGCTCTCGCGACCTGACCCCTTTTCAGCCCGAGGGCAGCATGCCCCCGCCCCCCGTACCCGTAAGTTTGGTTTTCCATGCGCGCCATTGCCCCCGTATTTACTGACGTCAAACTCCAGTCCTGCCGACAAACACCCAGCTCTCGCGACTCGTCCGACCGCCCACCCAAAAAACGCCGCCGGCTCGCCAATACCGCCGCGCGCTTCCTTGATGTCGAAGCCGTGGTGGACGAGGCCGATGACGACGACGAAGAGGGGCCGACTCAGGCTGACCTTGGTATGTTTGACCATTTTTTTGGGTTTTCTTTACCCTGACATTCATGCCTCGCCCAGAGTTCCTCAACGATGACGAGATGGACGATGACCTCGCGCACGACCAACCTGCCCCAGAAAAGACTCAACTGGGCCGCAACAGTTCCCTTTCCGCGTCGCTCTCCGACTTCGACGTCAATCAGCTTCGAGCACTAGCTGCTCGTTTCGACAATCGTTCGCTCGAAGAAGAGGAGCGCCCTGTGTCAACTCCAACTCCCATCCAGCCCAAGCCCGTTCAATGGGCCCGAGTCAAAAGCGGCGCCTATAAAGGCCGACTTGCGCTCATCACCATACCGGACGAGGAGTATCTCGTCGTTCCCCTTCCCGACGAGAAGATGCGGGAGTCCATGGTCCGGGCTAAAAGGTCGGCCCAGTTCATCGAGACGGCCATCGAGAGGTTTCGCCGCGGTTTGGAGTTCGGCCTCTTCAAGGTCAACCTCAAGCAGCAACTCGCGAATAAACCAGGCAGCAAGACCACGGATTTTTTAAGCACAAGCAATGTGTCTCGTACAGGGGAGGAGCTTGCGGGATTCGATCAACCTCACCCGCGCATCACCAACATGTGCCTCGATGAACCCACGTCCGCCATGCAGCCAGGGGATCGCGTCACCGTGCATGCGGGGCCATCTGCGGGCAAGAGCGGCTACCTCGTAATGGTCTGCGCCCTCCCGGGGCAGGACCAAAACATCGTAACTATTGGTGTCATTCGCGAGGCGTACAACAAGTACGAGAGCTTGATGTACACCGCACGCGATGGCCGCTCAGTGGGAACGGGACTCGAGGACGACCTCGTTGTGCGCATGAGTAACCTCGGACGCCACATTCTGACGCTGCCCCGACGGCTTGAACTGGGCGACCGCGTAATCGCCATTGACGGCCCCTGGGAGTATCCCCCCGGCTACATCACGAACATCGAAGAAACTGTCCCAAATCTCGGAGTCGCCGCCAGCAACAGCGCCTTAGCGGAATCGTTGTACCCCGCCATCCCAACAATTACGGTACAAGCTGCGCCTCCGGACAGTGAATTTTATGTTCCAATGAACTGCCTGGGTCTCGACTTTCGCATGGGTGATCGGTTCCGGGTTGTGAGAAGCGATTCGACCACCCGCCGCGCCGGCGTTCATCACATGCCTGGGGACTTCCAAATGGTTCCCGAGCTGGAATTGGCGGGGACTGTCGGCTCGTTTGTTGGAATCGCGTCGGCGGGCGGTTGGGCTACGCTCCGGGTGGTGAGTTAAAAAAATCATATTTCGCCGCGTCTTTTTTTAATAACATTTTTGTATAGGACAAAGATGGTCTTGGGCCAGGTGTCAAACTTCCTCACCACTCTGCCGAGATATTGTCCACTGGTCTCGGACGTGGTTTCCGACTTGAGGAATACTCAGGGGAGATATTTGTGAGTGAGGAAAATGGAGTTGGTTCATTTACTGAAGCCCAGATTATAGATATATGTGCGCCTGGGACTACTGGCTTTTGAAATACAGGAAGACAACAGTCAGCTCCGCCCTGGCACCCAAAATATTCAGGCGCCGATTTCTTCCCTCCCCCGCAGTCTCCGGCTCGTAGGACGTACAGTGCGCTCCCGGCTAGTTCTGCCAGAGTCAGAACGGGAGCAAAACAGCCGAGAGATGACCGACGCCGAAAAGGAGTTGAGCGCCGTGGTGGCGCAGAACGTTGGGAAGCGCTACGAAGGTCAATTCATCCAGGTGGTGGGGGATCACGTCGAAAAGACCCACCAGGGCATGGTCATCGACGACCGCGATGTTCTGAATCCTGATGGGACCACGAGCATCCTGCTGACGGTCCAAATGGGCGACAACCGACGGGTGCGCATTCCCATAGAGCATGCGCTGCATGTCAGGTAAGTTCGCATCGGCGAGAAACTGGCATACGTACTGACCGCTCTCTTTTCAGGTCGGGGTTGTTACTCGGGGAGGCGATGGACCCTTCGGTGATGGGTGGGGCGGGCGAGGTCATCAACCTGCCCCAGTGGGAGAAGACACCACCGCATTCCCCGTCGTCCGCGGATCCGGACTGGGGCAAGCTGTCTTCACCCAGTCCACCACCACCTTTGGATGCCCGGCCTCCTCCAATCGGTAAGTGAATTTCGCAAATAAGCTGGGCGAAATTAATTCCTTGGGCTCAGTCGACGTAGAGCGAGGATCTTGGCTGGCAAATCGGGCGCTTTTTGGGAAAAGGCTTGATGTCCAAATCGTCGGCGTCACCAAGGCTTTCGGCAAGGGCAACTACCGCCAAGCACGCCAGAAGCAGCTGCTCGCCGAGGGGCAAAAGGGCTACCTCGTCATCCCTGTCGACAGTGACCTCAATGTCGACAATGTTAACAAGAGCTTTGTGAAGCTGCGTTTGACGAAACTGCTCGAGTATGTCCTCCCGCCGCCCTGCGTACACCCTTTACCGCCGTCTGGACATGAATTGAACCTCGCGGCTACCCGTGTGGTGATCATCGGCGCCGATGTCGACGGCCACGAGAAGCACTTGGGAGCATACGCGATGATGGTGCCTGTGCCTACCGGGACAGTTCGATTTATTGGGGGAGAAAGGGCGGTCACGGCGAAGGTTCGATTTTTTGGGGGAGAAACCGGGGTGTTCCCGTTGGAGTGTCTTTGTCGTTCCACGAACGAAACGACCATGGGGCCGACGGTGGCGCACGCGACCATATTTTAATCCATCTGCATGCACATAACTGTATTTTACACTAGTAGAGTAGATATTTGTTTTTATTATCCGCCAATGTATTTTTATTTCTGTTCGCCCCCGAGGGAGCAAGAGGTGTAAGGGCATTTGAGGTGCGTTATATGTTATCATTTACTAAGTAAATATTGAGTTGGGACTAAGTTAGGAGAGGTTTGACAAAATTCATTCGGACGCGTCAAGTCCTCGCATCACGTGGGGCTCACGTTCCGGCTTAGTCAGGGTGTTGCGGTCAATTGTGGTCTTTGTTTGGCTCGGGCGCTTATTCCTCCTTGTTCTTGACCACCATAGTCGAAGTAGATAGTCGTAATTTAATCCGATTGTAACGAAACACCTACCGTACCTAGCTACGATAACGTTCTAATAGACGGAGATTCTACGTACAGGATAGGGAACTACGTACACTCTAAACTTATTTGGTGAATGTCGAATCGTCGTGAATTTGAGGCGGAGTGGCACAGAGTACGTGAGGTGCAAATAAAGAAAGATACATTCTCATCCTACCCACAGACACCATGGCATTCCGCGTAAGCAAGAAGGACCGCGCCGCCGCCCAGGAAGCGCCAAGCTACCTCGCCGTTCCCGGGCCCAAGGTCCCTCACCACAACAAGAAAGTCAAGCCAGCGGCGAACCAGCCCAGCATTCTCCTTCCGCGGGAACGAACACTGGTCCAGGGCCATCTCCCCCCGCTCCCTGGAGCCAGCACTTCAGCTGCTCCGACCCCGCTTCTCCATGACGTGGCACCGCCCTCGTCGCCGGGCCCATTCTTCTTCGACCCCGACCGCCTCTCGGAGCCTCCTCCCGATCCAACGAAGCACCAGCGCAAACGCGCGCGGCAGTGGCAACGGTGGCAGAGAGAAGTACTCCCCGTGCTGTTGCCGCATCTCGTCTCAGTGCTCTACGAGACGAAGTCGCTGCGCGACGTCGATCAGCTTGTCCTGCGACAGACGGCGTGTAGATGTGGCGGGCCGCGGAATACGCTCAACGTAACGATCTTGCGATTCACAGGTGGGCGCCGCTATGTTGGAGTCGAGAAAGGAACACTAACCAAACCCCCACAGCGCTGGAAGACGTGGAGCTGACCACTTGTCAGTGCGCCACGGCGGCCGTCCAGCTAATGCAGTTCGGCGTGTTCGCTTGTGCTCCGCTCCGCCCGACACTCGCGGTTGATCTGCGAGTCCTAGAATTCGCCATGGACCTTTTTGTCCACGTCGCCCCCAACAACACGGCTTGGTGCTCTGCCCTGGAAGGCTTCTTGGCAAAGCAAGGATATCAGCTCACTCATAAAGTAAGTCTGTGTTTGCTGACAGAGCGTCATTGACCCACCGTCCTACAGCACAGTCTCCGTCGGCGATTCGGAAATTGTCTCATGTGGTACACTCACTTGAGCCACATGAAGAAAAAGCACGTCAACGACGGGATCGAAACCTTTCGGACCCAATATCTGAGTACAAGGCTGCCTGAGGCCGTGGTGGCTGGTGTGGCACCTCAACGTGCGGCTACTCCACCAGCAGCGCCTGTTGCGCGAGCTGCAGTCACCCCAGCTCGCCGAGAGTCACCAACTCGCCGTCCGCCTGCACGAGTACGCGAACGAGGGCGTCCCGAGCGGCGTCGCAGCCGATCACCTGTGACTCCAAGGCAAGGCGCGAGTACAAGTCCCAAGAAACGCGGTCGAGATCATACGCCGGATGGCCCGCCTCGAGTACCCTTTCCGGAACCCCCTCCCCGTACACGGCCCAGTGAATACTTGCGCCGGCGCTGCCCGGCTTGTTTCGGTGATCTGAGACACGACCCCGCGTTACTGTAAGTCGTCAGTCTCTTCGTTTATAGCGTCTTTTGATGAATCCAACGTAGTGCCGACGTGATGGTCTGTACAGATGCCTGCTTCACCCAGAAGAAGAAGAAGACGCCCCGCGACCCACCAAAGACCCACCCCACCACCCGCTTTATCCCAGAAGTTCAGGCTGCGGCGATGGAAAGCTATGTAGACGCCGTGCGGACGACGAAGAAGAAGACGAAGAAGCAACGGACAACCGTAATGGAGGTTGACGAGGAAGAGGACTCGTATGAGCTGCATATGAATCTTCCGCGCTCAGTGCTGGACGCCTGCCAGTCGTCATTCAAGGCCGCGGACGAGAAACGCGAGAAGGCGAGCACCCAATTCTTTGAAGACACGGGCGTGATGGCGCTCCTGTGTCGCCACGACCGAGTCCTTTGGCTCGTTAATATGCACAGCGCCGGTGAGAAGCAGTTCAACGTCTTGGTCCTGCTCGAAACTCTCTTTCAGCACCTGCCGCTGGACATCACGGTTGGCGCCCTGTACGACATAGTGTGTTCGCTGGAGCGCAGTTGTCGCCTCTGGGGGTTCCTGGACCGTTACTTGGACCGGCTGTCGTTCGCGGTGTCGGTGTTCCACGCGTTCGGGCACGAATGGGCGTGCCAACTCCTGTATCATCCTCGCAAACGAGTAGGATTCGGATTCACAAACGGGGAGGGGTGCGAGCGGTTTTGGCATTCAATCAGCCACTTGATCGCTCACTTGCGCATCTGCGGGGTGAGTCGCCAGTGTTTTTCCACTCCGTTTTGGACTCAAGTTATTGTAGTACCACAATCGGCTGTATACTCTGGATACTCAAATCGAGAACGTGGAGGAGGCAAGCCTCTTGCGTCTGGGTGAATGGATTCGCAGACGCCATGCGCATAGCATCAAGCATCGCGCCGAGGCGGTGGAAATTCTCAACGAGTGCAGTTTAAGCCTGCAGGAACTGCGTGCGGAATGGAGTGAGCAGGTGGCAAACCAGACAAAGCCCTTGCCGCGTACGTGCGCATACCTGTAACAATGCCCCTTTACTGACGAGCAATGAACAGGACGATCGAAGACCAAAGGACAGCAGGCGGTCAATGCTGTCGTGCTTCTGCAGGCAGCCATCAAGACCCGAAAGCAGCAGGTCAGGGAGTATCGGACGGCTTACCTGGACGCCGTCGACGAAGAAGACGAGGACGCCCACATGCACCAAGTCCGATTTGAAACTGCGGAAATCGCCTTGGTCGTGGCCCAGGCCAACTTGAAGAAGAAGAGGGACGCTCTCGGAATTACCGACCTTCGGCGGCTGAAGAATCTGGAGAACGACAAGTTCATTGGACTTCGGATGAACGCGCGTGCTTTGAAACGACGTCTTCGCGATCGTCTGCGGTCGAGGAAATTCGAGCTTGATAGGGTGGAGCGCTCCTGCAGACGGCTGCTCAACGGTAAGCCCGCTACCATGAATGAATCCTGATCACGACTCAAAATCGTTTAGATGTCAAGCTAGATTCGCATACAGAGTCTGCTGTTAAACGTCGAGAGCCGACGATCAAGAAGCTCAACGTCGAGTACAACAAGCTCTGCACGCAGATGGCCCAGCTCATCGCGACCAATGCGGCTCCGAAGGGGGCGATTGCTCCAGTTCGTATCGAATCTGAGGGCCTGTTCCAGCTCGATGTCGACGACGGCATTTGGCAGGACGTGGGGCTCGATGATGATGAGGAGGGGAACGGAGAGCCGCCGGCGTGGCTGAGCAACGAAGATGCGCGGAGCGGTATCAAAGCGATGTTGGAGTACGACCGCGCTAACGAAGAGAACATCCGTTTGCGCAAGGAGCGGCGCGCTATACAGGTGTGGTTTGCCGAGGAGTGGGAGGTTCATCGGTTGGCCATCGAGCAGACAGGTGAGTCTCCGCTTTTTCTTTATATCGACATGTTATAACTATTAACAGATGACGCCGGGGATAAATACCAGTTTGAATTACTGCGCGACCGACTCGTGGTTCTGTGCGCAACGTGGGATAACGCCCTGCCGGATCTTCAGCTTGATCTGTCCGCATTGCCGCCTTGGGGACCGTCAGCGGAGGACTTATCGAAGTGTGATGGTGATGCCCATCGGGCAGCACGTGGCGAAGCAAGGGGCTATGGCCGACAAGACTCGGATGATGAGGAGGACGGTGGGGAAGATCAGGCGCTGGACGTCGACGAGGAGGATATTGACTTGTTAGACACTTTTGCCACCGCCGAAGTCTATCGCGAGGCCGACGAGTATTGATTAATTAGCTATGGACATGTCTAGTAGGATCCCAAATATCTCGTTCCTATTCGCCCTGAGTGACAGAAGATGCAAGAGCTCAGGGCAGAACACAGTAAGCCTGTGTTTTCTTCAAACTTGTGTAGTAGTATTAGTAAATATTTACTCATCATCGGCGAGGACGAATATGGACAATCGAGAATGCGATGGCTGCCGCTTGTTCGGGAAAATACCATACTGAGATGTTTTAGGTGGCACGAACAATGACAGGGAGAGGCAGACAATGCACAAGCGTCAGGGTTGGCTAGACTTTAAAAGAAAACACAGCTGGTGCGTTACTTACTCATCTCTCTACCTCATCCCTGATAAATCCCACTATGCCAGCTGAACGATCTTCCAAGAAAACCGTGGACGCTCAAGGCCCGTATCGCCGGCTCCGCCGATTGTCGTCGCCGGACGTTCCCGACCTGTTGCTGCCCGCCATGTTGTCTCCCGCTGCAGAACATCAGCAGGAGGTGCGACGCGCCGAGATGAACAAGGAGGTTGCGAACCTCGGTGAAATCGCAGGTATGTCTGTTGATTGAGTGGTTTTTTTTGCCAACTAACTTCGTTCGCAGCCGCCGACCCCGCTAGCGATGTCAAGAAGCAAAAGTATGACGATGCTGGTATGTTCTTCTCTAGCTCGTCCATCCGCCAGTATTAACATGCTCTAGTGGAGGACTACGTCGACCAGTGGGGCCTTTTCGTTCCGGATGACGAGCACGCGAAATGGCTGCAGAAGAAAACCGCACGCCGAGCGAAGCTATTCAAGCTCCATCACCCGCGTTTGTAAGTGCCCTACTTGGGTGCGATACTTGTTTTATTAACTGTTTGCCCAGTGGATTGCGCCTTCGGAGTGGATGACCCCATGATTGGCGACTATTGCCTCCTATGTAAGTGTTGCCTGGCCTCGTCCACTGGCAGCGCTAACTCTTCCTCCATTAAGTGGAGCTGTTCGAGAAGGACTATCGCGAGCGATTCACCATCGACGAGGACGAACCCCACATGTCCAATGTGTGCGGACGCTACCCGCGCCGCCGATGGCCTCGCCCGCTTCTGCAATGGCGACACGGACAAGATGTACAAGATACCCAGAAGAAGATGCTGCTACTCCTTCAACAATCCCTTCAGCGATGCGACTCGGGCTGACGCTTTCGTGGCCAAATGTGAGCAATCTGGTCTGGCCTCTGAATCCCACTGACGACGCCTCTAGATCGGAATCTCTATCGCCAGATTTTGGACGCCAACGCGAGCCTCAGCGATGAGCGGGTGGCTCTGCGCATGAATATTTTCGATGCCTGTCATGCTGCTACCGGGGTGCTGCGCTTCGTCGTGCCCGGGCTCGAAGATCGTCATGACTCGCTCAGGTATTGGGCTCATCGTACATATTTCGCTTAATTAAGCCGCTCCAGCGAGACTAATTGTTTTTTTATTCAGGTGAGATGTGGGCGCTGGAGCTGGCCGCCCACATGGAACAGGATATTGAACTCGCAACATCGCCGGCACCGCCTCCTGCTTCCATCCCCCCTGCCCACTTTTACGGGTCGACCTAGTCGTAGCGGGCGGCCTTCATATTAACTACTTGTATTGTTGTCTTGCTTTGGAATATTGTTGTCTTGTTTCGTAATACATGTTTTTCCTCTTTTCATTGTCTACGCTTTGCTGCCGTTTTTTTTTGGTTGTATTTTGTTTTTTTCATTGTCGCATTCTATTTCCTGTTGTTGATTTGTTTGCCCATCAAGGTCTTGTTTATTTTCCATTGTCGGTTTTGTTGAACGGCCACTTGGGCAAAAATGTATATATAAGGTGGGCAGTATGCGACACAATCAAGCATTGAATAATGATCCCCATCAGCAAGGCTCGCCGCTCTTTGAAAACTCTCCCGTGTCTGCCTCGCTCGCCTTTCGATCGGAAGATCCGCCACCATCGAAGAAGGACAAATCAATGTGGTCCAGTCGAAGATGTCGCAGGTAAGCAAGCGCCTTCGATTCGGGTTGCAGAATGCTGATTCGGTAATAATGTAGTGGCGAATCAGCTTGCTGCGTTTTACGAGTGGTCGAATCAGAATCCCTCTATTGTTGTTGCTGAAGGCGTCGAATCTTGTAAGTGGATCTTTCCCTTCTCCAACTGTGGTCGCTGACAGCCTCATATAGTCACGAATCAGCTTTCTGTGTTTTACGAGTGGTCGAATCAGCTGTCTGCGTTTGGGAATACCTCGCTTGGTGACGGTGAAGTCGTCGAATCTTGTAAGTGGATCCTTCCCTTCTCCAACTGTCGGTCGCTGACAGCCTCATATAGTCACGAATCAGCTTCCTGCGTTTTACGAGTGGTCGAATCAGCTGTCTGCGTTTGGGAATACCTCGCTTGGTGATGGTGAAGTCGTCGAATCTTGTAAGTGGATCCTTCCCTTCTCCAACTGTTGGTCGCTGACAGCCTCATATAGTCGCAGTCACCGGTCGGTTTCGTCGCAACGTGAATATACGCAGTCGCAGGATGTGATGTATGGCGATGCGATTTTCTGCAGTAGCTAGTAATTTGTACCGTTTGATTTTCATTTGTGTCAAAATATTGTTTGTAATTTCCATTTTGAGACGATAGCGGTTGTTTGGCTGGGATGTGTTTTTGGTGTGATCAGATCAAATTTCCATTTTGGGACGGGAGGTAGCGGTTGTTGGGCAGTGTTTGACTGGAGGAGTCGTATGTTTTTCTATCTTATTGAGAATGAGCTGAACTTATATCTTGTGTTGCGCATTTAGGATCCAATTATGGTCGGAGCTCAACGGAGGTGTGACTGAGATGAGAGCGAGGGAATTATTACATGAGGGCGTTCTAAATGGACTTGTGCCGATTGAATAAAAATAACTTTACCAGCTCCCTCTGGACTTGAGAGAGAAAATGGCGAGAAGGCAGAGAGGCGTCCTCATTATAATTGCATTCAAGAATAGAAGCTGTGATGAACTTGAAGAAAATGTGAAAAAAGTGAGATGCTTTGATTCAAAATAATTCTCAAGTCGAACTATGCGGGAGCTCCCGCGTCTTCTCTAAATGTGACGGGAGCTCCCGGCCTATCTAAAAAATGGGGCGGGAGCTCCCGGCCTATTTAGAGAATGTGGCGGGAGCTCCCGGCCTAATTAGCAAATGAGTCGGGAGCTCCCGGCCTAATTAGAGAATGAGGCGGGAGCTCCCGGCCTACTGGGAGAATGGGCGGGAGCTCCCGGCATATCTAGAAAATGTGGCGGGAGCTCCGGCCTATCTAGAGAATAAGGCGGGAGCTCCCGGCCTATCTGAAAATGTGGCGGGAGCTCCCGGCCTATTTAGAAAATGAGGCGGGAGCTCCCGGGCAATGTAAAAAAATAGGCGGGAGCTCCGCGTTGATGGGATGAGGCGGGAGCTCCCGCTGCTGTGTGGGGGATTAGGCGGGAGCTCCCGCGTGATTTATGAAACACAGCGGGAGCTCCCGAGTACTGGGAGCTGCCGGCGATGTGGGGCATGATTGGGGAGGGCTGGTGTTAGGCAGGCGAGTAAGCAAATAATTGAACGCCTTCACTTACACTTGCGTCGTATGCTAGTCAGAATATATTCTTTTTTGCCACGTCGAGGTGATGTTAGAATAGAACTAGAGCAGTTGAGTTCAGGTCCAACCCTTATTAACATACATGTCAGAGGTTGAAATCATAACTAAATGAGTTCCGTCCAGCACGTAGAGAAAGGTAGATCCTTCTGTTGTATGCTAGTCGGAAATATTTGGTTGTGCAATTTCCAGGTTGATATTAGAAGTAGAGTAGTTAAGTTTCAGGTCCAGCCCTTGTTAACATACATGTCATACCAGTGGTCATACCTAAATGAGTTGCGTCCAGGCATGTAGTGAACTGTAAAGAGCCCATAATTTATTGAACAACGCATGTGGCATCATCTGATCTCACCTGCGGTATGTTTAATATATGAATGACCCGCTCGAGGACGCGATGCAGGAAATCAGAAAACGCATGTTGAGGGAGGATTATGGTGCAGCTCATTTTTCGCAGAATGGGACACCACAGAGTAGTTGCCACGCGGGAACACTCATTATAAGAAAGGAGACAGGCGCCGACAAGGCCAAAATGCCGCAAAACCAGCGTTTTGGGGGAGGGAAGGACCCCAGACACCAGGACACGGGAGTGACGGACATCTGGGGAGCTCCCGGAGCACTTGGGAGCTCCCGCCCAAAATTTTCGGTTCGCCTTC